>JANSVA010000002.1:33613432-33630021 GCA_025504915.1 Erythroxylum reticulatum | reverse complement strand
GAAACAACACAACTCAAAAGTTTACCTCTTAAGTCATCAATCGATGACCCTTTGTATCTTGGACCATAAGAGGCTATTGCATCCATCATAAGTTGATAATAATAAGACTGAAAAGCATTGAATGACAAACTTGTTTCATACCACCATCTAGCTACTGCCATATCGACATTGTGAGTCGCATCTCTTGATTGCATTGCATTACGAATTGAAGGTTGGGCTCTAGGGGTTGTTCGTGGTGCTAAGAAACTAGTCACCTGCCTTCTTCTCTTCCTCACATTAGATTCTTCATGATTTATAGTGGAATGAAATGTAAATTGATGTAATACTAGAAATTTGTTATTTGGAAGGGATGAAAGAGTTCATAATATAATATAATGAAATGTTGTATGAAAGAAAGATTCCTAATATAATATAGAGAAATGTTGTTTACCATTTTATATTTCATTCTAAATCTCTCAAATTAAAGGTAACTTATTTTTACTATTTAGTATGAAATAAGATATAATATAAAATCCTTGCCTTTCATCTTATTATATTCCATTTTATTAATAATCCTCCCCAATAAAACATAGCCTATAAGAAAGAAACAATCGTTAGTCAACCATTACAGTGGACTCGTAGGACCCACCCACATGCTTCATTGAACCTGCCCACGTTTTTCGTTCTCTTCTTCGTTTTTTACTTTTTACTTTTTGTTTTCACCTTTGTTGTTCACCTGTTTGTGTTGGAAATTAAAAAATAAGATTATAAGCTGAATTTTCACTTTAAAATAAATAAAACCTCTAAAGCCTAAACACTACCTAAATATCGCTCTCGTATCTCCTCTTCATCTCTCTCTCTCTAAAACTCATTTCCTTTATATGGAATGACGAACTTACAACAGTCAGCGGCCACCATGAATCTCTAGACTGATGAGAACTCATTCATGAGTTTCGATCTTTCCTCCCTTTAGCTACCCCCTCAAAATTCCGTACCCACTAAGCATCTAATGTCTCCACCGCCACAGTGACCATTCAACCAAAGGATGCTCCAGCAATGGATGTAAGCTCTCATTGACGGGGCTCGTGAGAGCTGGACCTACGCTGTCTTTTGGCAAGTCTCCTACGACTACTCCGAATTGACCGTGCTTGGCTGGAGTGATGGCTACCATGGACAGATCCATAAATTTTTTTAAGTGGGGGAAAATTTTAATAGGAACAAAATTTTATTTTTAGTGGGGGAAAAGTTTTAATGGGAGCAAAATTTTATTTTATTTTATGGGATTCAAACTTAAAATAATAATTTTTTAATATAAAACTTTTTGGAGGCAGTGGGACAAGTGCCCCTACTTGCCCCCAATGTAGCTCCGTCCTTGATGGCTACTACAAGGGAGAGGAAGACAAAACTAACAGGAAGCTGAAGAACTCCTCTAGCTCGTTGGCGACAGAGTAGGAAAACTGCAAGAAGGTGCTGCGTGAGCTCAACATACTCATCTCCATGACTAACTCTTTTGTTAACGGAGACAGCTTGCCTGGGCAGGCCTTCATTAATGGGAATACTTGTTACATGGATCATAAGATCTGAGTTTGTACTTCAACCTATATTTTTCAAATAATAGTTACTTCTATTAGTGAAAAAAGGTAGTTATCTTGACATGAGTTTTCTTGTTATTGCATTTGCTCAATATCATGGTGTATCTATTGATGGACTAACTACTATTTTTCCTGAGTTTCTTAACCATACATATTTATGTCCATGATATGAAACTTCAAGATATTGGTTCCAAATTATAAGTGAAATACAGGACTGGACAGCCAAGCCCCAGTTCCGCACTAACACCACAATAAACTAAAGTTTCATTGAGTGAAGAAACTAGGGAAGACGAAGAGGAAGGATGGGAGAAAGTGTTCAACTCAGTGTCAGAAAATAACAAGTTCATGAAGGAATGCATGAACACCATGGTGGCGCAAATAAAGGAGCTTGCGTTCCATCAACGTCAATAGTGATATGACAGAAAGAAGATATTAAACTATTTCACTCTTCAAGGCGTTCAAATTCCTTCACCCATACCATCACCACATTAATTTCCATAAGTGTTTCTTGCTCTAACCTTTTGTTATTGTTATTTATTTTTGTGTGTTGTCTGTTCTCTCACATTAAGGACAATGTGTTGTTTAATTATGAAGACTTTTATGAATTAGCATGTCGTGTGTGTGAATTTTGCATTTGCTTTGTGTTAGTTTTTTATTAAGTTAGCATTGTGTGAACATATTATCACAAATGTTTGCTTTGAGTGAATGTATCAATAACATGATTTTAATGGAATTAGTTTAGCTTTGAACATGGCCACTTAAATTGTAAAGGCATAGTAAATTAGGATATGAATTTTATGTTAACGTGTCTTTGGGATGAATATGCATGTTAATTAGGATATGAAATATATTCTTTCACTTTAGGAAATTGTTTGTATACATGTATAATTATAGTCAATTGAATTGGTTAACATTATTAATACCCTTTCGTGAGAATGATTGACTAAGAAGAAAAGAGGTAGGCTAAGTTATTAAGAAAAAGTGAATTGGATTAAATTCCTATTCCATTGGCTTTTTAAGAAAATTGGGTTAAGAATAGAGCTAGTAGCTAGTTAAGAGTTGTGATATAATAGAGTAATTAGGGTCAATCACGACCAAATATTTGTCTTCGCTTCAAAAGGTTAGAATGACACTCCAACCAAGCTAAAGAAAAAAATTGACCTAGTTGAATAATCGGGGGACATTGATGACGAAGTGTTTGCCTTCGCATAAAAAGACTAGGTTATCGTTAAAGAAAATTTGAAAATGATATTACAATAAATAATCCTACTGAATAGGGTGTTAATATTTTGATTAATATGTATATTCAAATCAAAGTACTTAAACATGAAAGGAATGAGTTAGTATATAAACACTTTTTGAGTGATTGATGTTTGATGTTAAGTTAATTCCTTAAGATTTAACTTCATTGTATCATTATTACATGTTGCATGAATGTGTGATTATGTGCTTTGTTTTTGTTTGTGTTTTTAGTTTTACTTAAGGACAAGCAAAGGTTTAAGTGTGGTAGTTGTAGATTTTTTTTCTAGGTATTTAAGAGTGCATTTTAGTATTTCTTAGATGATTATCATATGTATAGGCTTAGAATTGTATTATTATTAGTGTTTGTATGTGTTCTAAGTGTTTGTTTGGTTAAGAGAAAGAATTTAATCTTAATTTTATTGTTCAAAAGATGTTTGATGTGTGTGTAAGTGTTTGGAAACAAGAAATTAAAGAATGAAGAAGATTGTGGATGCATTTAGGAAGGCAAGATCGTGCATGGCGAAGATCAGCAACATTGCATGGCTTTTTGTCACGATCGTGCCACCATGCACAATTGTAACAAGGAAGGAAGAATTATGCAGGGCAAGATCATGCATAGGTGTTTCCAAATGCAAGTTTCTTCAAGTTTTGAGTGTTCGAGGCTATTTTTGGAATCGAATAAAGCGGAAAAACCATAGACTCAACCCTAAAAGCCTCAAGTACTATAAAAGAACATGAAAAACACCAAAAAGAGGCAACAACAACAACATCAAAGCAGATTAAATAGGAAGGATGAAAGAGAGCTTTAGAGATATTCCAGCATTCTAAATCAATACTTTAATCAGTTTTTATTCTTTTTCCTTTATTTATTTCATTGTCTTGAATGAATATTTGGATTTCTATGATGTATAACATGATTATGGATTTTGAAGTTCATATCTAGGGATTATTTTCAAATTATTTTATGAACCTTTTTTTTCTTGTTGAATTCAATACATTGATGAATGTTTGTGATAATTGTCGTGCATATATTTATTAAAAATCTAGAGAGATATCAAGTCATTAGTGTTAAGGTGCAAAACAGGAGTTGGTAACTTAATAAACCTGCAAATATCATATTAACGAATTGTTGAAGAGAGATCTTAATTGTGAAATTAATTTTTTATAGGATTGCTTCAAATATAATTGGACAATTTAAGAGTAGTTTTATGAGTCAAGAGATTACAATTCTACAAATATCGAATTCAATTAGGGTTAGTTATTAGATCTTGAGAGAGAGAATTATCAAAACTTTAACATAAATTGAATCAACAAGATCAAGAGATACAAAATAAAGACAGGATAGTTCCTAAGTCTTCAACTTTGATCAATTTTCATTTTATTAGTAGCTCAATTATTTCATTGTTTATTTGTTTTTATTTCATTTATTTATTTTAATTCAAATCAATTCTTAATACTTTAAACAAAGTTCTTTTCAAGTTGTTTAGGTGTTTAACAGTCCTGGCAGGAACGATATCCTTTATACTAAAAAATTTGATCTATATACTTGCGGTATTAAGAGTTTTATTATTATGTAAAACTTGCTCAACAATATAAATGTTATGATTTTGAAAAGAATTTTTATCAGAACTTGCTTAATACTAAGCTTAAGATGCCTTCATTTAACAAAAGGATTAGAATTAACTGATGTGATCGAGGTGTGGAGAAATCTTTCCTCACTAAATTTATAAATTCCAACTCATCAAGGTTTTCAGTTTTTATAACATTGGTGGACTATATATTTGGAATTGATGGACATATATAGTAGTTGGGTCAATTTCTTCAAATTTTTTGACATACAATATTAGGTCAATTTCTTCTGCTCTGTTTTGGAGAAATGGTATTGCAGACTTTAGTCTTTAATCTTTGAATCTTTTAGTTTACCCATGTGTCACATGCTAGTATGAGAGTTTAAGATAACCAAATTAGTGGCTTCCCTGTTTTCCATTAAGTTATCTCCATAATGTCTTGTTACCCAGACAATTTTGTCACACTACCAATATCAAATGCAGTTAGACAAGGCATGAAAGCAATTCTGCTGTATTGAGAAGTACAATAGAGAAGATGGAATATCCGCAAGAATATATCACTTTATAGAAAGTAAAGAGTACTATTGAATTGGACACATGCTTCCCATAGCTATCTTGTTGGAAGATTATATTCAATCTTTTGCGACTATTGTTGAAAATCTATTCTAAACCACTATACTTTATGGTAACGTTACAATTGGTGAATGTGTGATCTTTATACATTGTCAACAAAAAAAACATTATCATTAAGATCAGCAAGATGATAAGTAGATAAAAACAATTAACTTGGCCCCTTCAAAGTTAATCTCAAGTTCCTACTTGAATTGGTTTGCCACCCAAATGTGGCTAAATTTTGATGACATGTTCTCATGAGAATGCATATGAAACACCCTGAAGTGTAAAAATTGATTGTAATTTAGAGATTATTATTATTGTAGAATCAAAGACCTTAAAGAGAATTTCTTTAAACCATTTAGAGTAACTTTTGATTTATATTCTCTTAGAGATTCAATCTTATCTAGCTTGTTAGTAGTGATTAAACCCTAAGATATTATTAATTTGAATCCTCTCTCTTCTAAAGTATGACAATTAATATCATTTTTTTACATTCAAATTCTTGATTAAATCTATTTGTATATAATGATTGTTATTCCTAATATATTGATATTAACTCTCACTAGTCTTATTAGTGAGATTTGTATCAGAATTTGGTATTAAAGCACCTTTTCCATATTAACGTTTTTTTATATAATTATTTACATTTTAGATATTGTTATGTCCTTCTTTTCCATTCATTCATTTCTATGTTCTTATCATTTTAAGATTCATTAAAAGCAATTTTCTCTTGAGTTTTTGTTCCTTATTTCTTAAGATTTCAATTTAATGAAAACAAGAAAAAAAATGAAAAAAGATTAGTATTATTATAGGGTTTGTCAATGTAAGCCCAAAAAGGTTCCACTGGTTGTAATATTCATTACAGATCAGGGTTTTGATTCCTCTTTGATAAGGGTAAGGATAAGGTATTTAACTCATCAAATATATACATATTCTATTTATTTGTTATCTTGCTTTCCTTATTATTGAATTTAAACTTGTCAAATTTTCCTTCTTTTGCTTTTTATTGAGTCCAATTTTTAGGATATTTTTTTTAATTATTCATTGACCTCTAGTTTTGGTTTATTTGCCATTTTGGGAGTATTTGACAAAAGAGGGGAGATTTTAAAGTAACTTTATTGATTTAGATTGTCTAGTTTGGAAGTAACTTTCATTCAAGAAGTTAGGTTATGGTTCAACTAAAACTTTAAAAGAAACACATAAAAGAGTGATGTGCTACTAACATTTTTTACAAGTAAATTATGACTCTCAAAGTAGAAACTTATTTAATAAAAGGAAGTAAGCGAGGAGGAAACTGTAGTGGTAGATCAAAAGTCCTCCATGAATGTCATTTAAGGCCTATATGAGCAACTTCTTTGAAAATTCGGTGAAGTTAGGAATAGGTTAGAAAAACAAAATATTGTTATGGATGGTATATATCATGATCCACCTCTATCTACTATGATGGATGAATTTGAGGCAAAAGTGGGAGTTAAAGGCTTTGCTAGCTACTTTGGAGAGCTAATCCTAAGGGATGTTAAAGGAGGAAAAGAAGGAAGAATGAGGAGACAAAGAGGGTGCAAGTTTGGTATAGTACACGTAAAGGAATATGAAGAAAGGATGGATAACGTTATGGGTAGCATTAAGATGACTATACCACATTTTATAGGGACGATAGATCCATATGTGTACCTAGAGTGGAAGAAGCAAGTGGAGGTAGTTTTTTATTAATATGATTTTTTGGACGAGAAAAAGATTAAATTAACTACTACAAAGTTTAGTGACTATGTTGTGGTTTAGTGGGATCGACAAATTTTCACTAGCTAAAAACCAACTATCCTAATGTGAGAGGAGATGAAGATGATGATAAGAAATATTTTGCCAAGTTTCTTATATGGAGATATTTTACAAAGGCTACAAATGATGACTTAATGTTCCAAGAATGTGGGGAGTATTATAAGGAGATAGGGGTTGACATGACTAGGACAAACATGGAGGAAGATCAAGAAGCAAATAGTAGTTCAATTTATTTATAGGTTGAACCTAGAAATTGCATGTATCTTGGAGGTACAACACTATATAAAAGTTAGAGGATGTAATGCATGTGGACATAAAGATTGAGAGGTAACTTATGAAGATCCCTAATAATCATTCTGGTGTTTCTATTATAGGTTTTTCATCGAGGAGCTAACCATCAAGTAAAAGGGAAGATAAGGCTCTAAAATCAAAATATGAAGTAACCAAGTCATAATTACAAGCATTAAGTGGATAGAAAGTTAACAATGATTCTACTTCTATAACTAGGAATCAAGGTATCAAGCACCTAGGGAGAGGACATATAGCTTACAACCTTCCAATAAGATAGTAATTATGAGGAAGAACGGAGAATATGTGTCTAAAAGTGAAGGGGAGCTAAAGGATGAGATGTCTAGCCTGGAGGATACTAGTGAAGAGGAGTGTATTGAAAAACCCAAGGTAGGAAGGATGCTAGTCACTAGGAAGGTATTGAGTATGCAACTAGGAGATGATGATGCTAATAAGAAGAGAAAAAAAACCTTTTCCATACTAGGTCTATCATTAAGGATCAGGTATGTAACATGATCATAGATGGAGTTATACTAATATGGTTAGTATGGAGTTAATGGATAAGTTAGGGATACTAACCAAAAAACCTTAAATCTTACAACCTACAATGGTTGAGTAATAGTGAAAAAATTAGGGTAACAAAATAGGTAATGGTTTCTTTCTCAATTGTGAGGTACAAAGATGAAATATTGTGTGATATGGTTCTCGTGCAAGTAGAGCATGTTCTTTTAAGGCGTTCTTAGACCTATGATTTTAAGTGAGATATTATCAATTATACCACTAGGGGTTTTGCTCTATGTGAGATTGTTTACGGATATAGCCCATTAGATCTTATGATCTTATGACTATTCCTTTAAGGGAAAGAGATAGCCTAGACAAAAAAGGAAAAGTTGAGTTAGTGAAGAAACTCCACTAGAAGCCGAGACTGAATATTGAGAAGAGGACCTAATAATATGTTAAAGAAGCTAACAAATTATATTTGAAATTGGACATTGAATTTGAGTATATTTATTGAAGGACAAATTTCTAAACAAGCAAAAAATTTAAGTTGTCTCTAAGAAGAGATGGACTATTTTAAATCATAGAGAGTGTGAACGACAATGATTACAAGATCTACTTGCAAGGTGAGTGTGGTGTTAAGATTATCTTTAGTGTTGTTAATTTGTCTCCTTTTGATATTATATATGAAGATGATGATTTGAGGGAAATTCTTTTGATGAAAAGGAAAATGATGAGAATTAAGCATTTACTACTTGAGTATCGAAAGCTATAGAAGATCATTTGAAGAATATGGGAGGATCAATGATATAAAGGAGAAAAAAAAAGGTCAGGGAAGCCCTCAACAACTTAATTATGGATATTTACATAAAAAGTGAGGCTTTGCTACTTCAAGAGGTTACAGTTAAGTGAAAAGCAAGTAGAAGAATTATAGTTACAAAATGTAAATTAAAACTAGACTTAGAGGACAATTGGCACTGATCTTGCATTGATTATTGGAGTGATGAGAAATAGAATATAACTAATGTCAGAGTCATAAAGGTGTCAGGCACTAATCTTTTATTGGGTTTGCAGACTAGAGAAACAAAAGCAAATTGGTACTAGAGATCAACATGTAATTGATGTTAAACTCATCGTAGCTTAAGCGTAAAAAGTATTGAAAGAAAATTTACATTGGTACTAACTAAAACAAACATTGAACACACGTTTTAATTAGCTAGAGTTTTATTTTCTCAAATTGTTATTTCTTTGAAATCCCTAGTTTTAGGATTTTATGCCTATAAAAGGCATTTCTATTATTGTAATTGGGATATTATCATTATTATTGTTGAATCAAAAATCATGGAGAGCATTTTTTTCAAACCTTTTAGAATAACTCTTGTTTTATGTTCTTTAAACATTTCAATTTTATCTAACTTTCTAGTGATGATCAAATCATAGGATCTTATCACTTGCAATCTTTTTTTTTTCCTTAAAGTGACAATGATTTATATCATTCTTTTGTATATTTGTATTAAAAATTTTGATTAAATATGTTTTGATAGAAAGGTCCTTTGTGCTATTGTATTGATATCAAATCACACTTGTCCTATTAGTGAGGCAATATAAGATACAATATTAAACTAGCATAGTCTTAATGCATAAAATAATATATGCATAACCTTATAATTTAACTTTTTGTAAGATCCCATTAGTTCTCTAAGTTACGAAATATAGTTGTCAATCTACTTATAGTAAAGAATTTCTTTTGCATTATAAGGAACAAGTCAATCTCTTCAACCATAAAAAGAATTTTAAATATGCTATTTAATTGTAGTATTTATTGCACCAAAGAAATGTCTTATTTATGTTTGCCCTTTTGACTAATAAAACTTAAACTTTTTTTTTTTTAAACATTTGCATAATTGAGGATGAATTAGGAATTTTAATATTGAATATTGGTTATAACAATATCAAATACTCTATGAACCTATATGTAAATGCATGCAAGACGTTATGAATAATAGAATCAAGTAAAAGTTATAATAAATATTAGGATAAAAGATACTATTTAAAGGCCTAAATACACTTCCTTGTCCTTGGGTACCGAATATTACAAACCTTTTCCTAGGTGAAGAAAAATTGGCACCATCCTTAAACAATTTCTTTACGATAAGACTTATAAAAAGTGTCGAGCGCAATTCAGTCTCATCCAAACTCGATGTTAAATGTACGTAAATACAAGATTGAACACCATTATTTCAATCTTGTTTCCTTCCGTGAAAACTGGTTCAAACTCAAGTCCGAAATGTAAGAGCATCAATATGGTTTCAAATATTACATCAAGCATGATGTATGGCTTCCTCCTGGCAATGTGTCATCCAACTGAATGCATTCTACATATACGTTCAAGAAAGCAAGAATATTACATTATTGAGTGAGATCATACAACCCAGTTCAGTTTGGCCCAAGCAAATAATTGAAAACTATCACAGTGGCAACCGTTAGTCTACCTCAGTTTTTGTGCTGCAACCTCCCACTTTCTGCACCAGCATAAGGATCGATAATCACATTTATCACACTTGGTTTTCGTGAAGAAAAGGATTCAGTAAGAGCATATTTCAGTTCATCAGGTCTCTCAACAAGATAACCTTTGCCCCCAAAGGCTTCAATTAGAGTATGATAGGCAGCACCAGGAACAAAAGAAGTGGGTGCTGGATCATCTTTGAACGGACCTGTTATTTCTTCAGGGCCTCTCCGGTCACCACCATATACACCCCCGTTGTTGAAAACTATCACGACCACAGGTAACTGGTATCGAACCAATGTCTGAACGAGGTTTCAAGATATTACCAAAGCCATTAGTTCCATCTTATATTCAAATTGAAAAAAGCAAGATTGAAAATAATGTATCTAATTAACCAACTTTAGTTCTAATGGAACTATCATCCAGGTTTGTCAAGAAAAGAAGAGAACACATAAGAAGAAGAAACTACTGAAGAGTATCAGAGAGAATCCGCACACATGCAAGAACAAGAAAGACTTATGTGTTCACTCCCTTTCCGTTTCTTTTTGTTTTACTCATCTATCAATCAAACTTCAAAACAGGATACCTTAACGCAATGTCTGGACATAATGATGTACCTTGTGGTGTGGTTGCGGTAATAACTTAACTGAAGCATACTTAATATCTTCACTCACTTGATGGATTATAAGGGGGGTAAAATGCGAAAATAAAGGTGTACAACTTGGTCCATTTATATTTTTGAAGAGGTGCCACAATTAGTAAGATTGTCCATTATAACGCTAAAAGGAATAAATGCTAGAGAAAAAATATTTTTGGCAAAAGCAATGAACAAGCCACGAGATTGTGAGCTTTTACAAATGTCAAGTGAATGCATTATGAAAATCTAGGCTATTTACCAGAAGCAATAGAAGTATTGCACTTCAACCAATTTTGATCTAAAAAAATGTTCTGAAAGTATGTGAAAGCATAAAATAAAAAAACATGGTTTTATACGATGAAATTTACTGCATAAAAGATCTTGAGGAAAAAGATAAACAGGAAAAATAGTATAGAAGTGATGCATCAGCGAAGAGCTGTCAACATTGAGTGTCCAGGGACCGTACCTCAACTTCCATGGCACTGAATCCAAATCCTGAGTCCCCTTCAACCGCAATCACAAGCCTGCCAGGTTCAGCAACAGCAGCAGCGACACAATAACCCAAACCAACGCCCATTGTCCCCCAAGTCCCAGCATCTAGCCTAGTCCTTGCCTCCGTCTGAACCAACACAGCCCTCCCTACATCCATCGTGTTCGCTCCTTCCGAAACCACTACTGGAGCAGGGCCACCCAATCCCAGAATAGCATCCCTAATTATTCTCATGGGAGTCAAAAAATTGAAGGGCACGACATCCTTGGACAACTGCACCTCCATCCTAGACACATTCTCTTTAACTTTCTTTGAAATTGCCTCAACCCAAGGATGAGACTTCCCCAAACAAAATGGATCCTCTTTGATCTCCTTATTTAATAACTCTAACACTCTCTTGGCATCCCCAACCAAACCCAGGTGAGGTTTCCTCAACTCAATCTCATCCTTACAAACATCCACCAATATAAACTTGACATCCTTAGACCACTTGGGTGGCTCTCCAAAATGCAACAACCAATTAAGCCTAGCACCAACTACCAATGCAACATCACATTTACCTATAGCAAGCGACCTGGCAGCACTCGCCGCGAGTTCATGAGAATCAGGCAACAACCCTTTTCCCATCGGAGTAGGCAAGAATGGAATTCCAGTTCTTTCCACAAATTTCCTAATCTCATCCTCCGCTCTGGCATATGCAGCACCTTTTCCGAAAACAATTAAAGGCCTCTCCGCATTTCTAAGCAACTCCACAGCTCTTTCAATCTCTGAACTACCAATCACATTCCCACTTTCACTCCATTTGCTACTACTCAATGCAGTGGATATCAACCTCTCAGCTTCCGACTCTGTTACTCGTTGATGCAACACATCAGATGGAAGATCTAAGTAGCACCCACCCGGACGACCCGAACCGGCTCGATCAAGAACCTGAACAATACAATTAGGTATATCCCTTATATTCCTTGCCTTCACAGAGAACTTAGAGAATGGTTTCACGGCTTCAATTTGGTCAAGCTCCTGAAAGTCGCCGCGTCCGGCTTCGTTTTGGTCACAAGAGCCAGAGATCATAACCATGGGCCAAGTATTGGCCATGGCATTAGACAGACCCGCCAGCCCGTGGACGCAGCCGGGACCGGAGACAGTGAGCAGCAACCCCGGCTGGCCCGTTAGGTAACCGTAGGCGGAGGCCGCGTAGCCTGCGGACTGCTCATTGTGGAAGGCCAGGAAGCGAATGCCCAGGGACACGGCACGGTTGGCCAGAGACGTCACCGGAATGCCGACCACTCCAAACATGTGGGTTACGCCGCAGCGACCAAGACACTTGGCGGCCAGGAAGTTGCCGTCAACGAGGGTTTCATGGGAGTCCGCCATTGGAAGTTGTTTTGTTTCGCAGAGAAATGGTGGAGGCAAATATTTAAAGGTTTCAGAGAATTGGAATTAATGGATTTGAGGAAGTTTGTTTGTAGAATTTAGACAAGCCAGTCTACAGCTGGAGGCAACATCCCAAATAACCATGTTTTAGGCAACCAAGGGAGGTGATGGCTTTGATTAGTTAGAAAGCCGTCACCTCCCCCGGTTACATTTTTTCCCGACTTGGATCATCAAATTTGAGTTGGGATTTCTCTAGTGTTTTGCTGAAGTATCCGAATCGTCTTTTGCCACTATAATTGGACGGCTAGAATTTGATAGAAAATGTAAAATATAATAGAGATAATTATCAAAAGAATTCAAACTTTCTTTTATTTTTTAATTATAGTTTAAATTTTAAATAATAATAATAAAATGTCTAAATTTTTAATTTTTCAATTCTAGTCCGAACTTCAAAAAGTAACAATAAAATGTTCAAACTTTCAATTTTTTCCAATTATAGCACAATGAACTTTAAAAAGTAACAATAAAATATTCAAAATTTCGATTTTTTTCAATTATAGCCCAATGTTATAATTTGCCACGTGTTTTAAAAACCTTAACTATTAATACACATCAACCAAAATTAACACAACAAATGAAAATTAATAAAATGACGGCGTTGTTTAAAAATAATCTAAATTAGATTATGCAGTATTGACCACCTTATGTTTTGATTTCAGTTTTTCCTTCATTTTTAATTTGTTCTCTTGACTTCCTAAGCTTTCAATTTTCAGATTATGCAGGCCCAACGCTCTTATACTAAAGACATCAGGTGAACGAATTAAAAATGAAGAGTTTACTGATATAGTATGTTGTAATGCGGGAGTAGTTTAGGGTATCAGAAGAACAAACATAAAATAAGAGTTAAAGACATAAGGAGAATAACAGTTAAAGTCGAGCTAGAATTAAAGACAATTGAAAGTTTAAACATTTTATTGCCACTTTTTAAAGTTTGGGTGAGAATTAAAAAAAATTGAAAGCTTAAACATTTTATTGTCATAAGCTATAATTAAATATTTAACAAAAATTTGAGCTTTTTTAAATAATTAATCCAATATAATATGTTAGATCAACTTTCTACATTATCACTTCCAATCATCCTAAGGCAACAATCGAAAAGGTAGAATATATCCCTTGTGATAACAAAGTAATAGTGTAATGAGACAATAATTTTTTAGTTGGGCAGTGGAGATTCCGTGGGAGTTTTCCCTCCTACTCATCTCCATGTACTATACTTGTATTGGATCTTTACATCATGCCGGGATTAAGATCTCTTGCAACTAAAAGAAAGCACAAACACTTACAAACCATCAATTAGGTAAACTATTCAATTTTAAATTCAAAACTTATTAGTAATACAATGACTCCAAAATTAAAGGATTGTGTTTTTTAGGGTTAAAAGTGTAGTTTAAATCCTAATGTTTACACTAAAACATAAGTTGAACCCTAATATTTTGAAACGTTCAATTTGAACTCTAACGTTTACAAAAAGTTCGAAACAAACTTTATAAGAATAGAAAATCTAATGAAATCATTCTTTATAAATTAAACATTATGTCACTTTTTTTTTTAATTTGGGTACAAGAACTAACACTTATTGATATGACATTTTTTATTTTATTTTTGATACTTACTATTTTATTCTTCACAAATTCCCTTCGTTACTCACCATTTTATCCTTCACAATTTCTCTGCAAAATTGCTACACTCCATTTCCTCACTCACCTTTAAAGTACTCTCCATTTTTCTATTTTAAAAGATCAAATCCTCTGTATCAAGTAATCTGTTCCTAGTCTATTCCATGACTAATTCGATGAATTTTTAATAAAACCTAAAGGAGTTGGCTTTGCTATTGCTTAAGCCAAGTTGATGCTTTCTCTTTCCTTTGATTTTGCTTCCTACCTTTACTTCCCCTTCTCAATTCTTAATTTTCTTCAATCTTACGCCAGATCTTCTCAACTCTTCCCATCCCCCTGTTGGGTTAATTTATTGAGCGTCTCCGTCCTAGACCAAGATTGGTGTTTTCAGGATTCTTAAAGGCTGAGGTATGCTCTTTTTGGACAAAGCTTTGTAATTTTGTTCTCCATCAACAATTTGTAAATCTAGTTTGTATGTATCAGACAAGTTATGTGTTTGTTGAATTATTAGGAATGGTTTCGCTGCTAAGAAAGAGCTCAAGGATGGGATAGGTGTCTTCACTACTTCTAGAAGGGCCTTCGAGTCCACTAAGATACTGTCACGACCCAGTACCACATTGAATCTATGACAACCACCGCATAACTGGGCTAAGAACACTCACAGTATCCTTAATCCGACCATGCAAGGCCAACTGAATATCTTTTTTTATCATTATTTTTAAAAAATTTGGACAACACAACAACTGTATTTTAAAAATCTAAAAACCTGCAAACAATTTCAAACACACTTCTATATTCATAATCAACCACAACTTTAGGACTTTAAAGTCCACTCAAGGTAATCTCAACAACAGTATCAAAAGATTCATATATAAAGTTATTTATAAAACGCAAGGCAATCAAAAGTTATCTTACAAAATCATAAATAATATCTACATAAACATAGTTTATGAGCCGTTAGACAATAAAAGTACAAAATAAGAAACTACCCATGTGTGATAATACCCTGAAAATGTCAAAAGATCACACGATCTACTCAGAGCTTCAAACTCACTAAATTAACATGCATGGTTGGAAAGCGGAGGGAGGTGAGTACACTAGATACTCAGTGAGTAGGAAAAACATATAACACAAATAGAATTCGGTCATACCAAGACGGTGTAGATAACCTATGAAGTGAAATATACATGACATAAAAACACATAGGGCTAACCTATGCCTCATCATATACTAGTTAGGAACCACATAGACCCAGCCTATTAATCACCCATTCGGTGGACATAGGTTCCAGTTCCAGTTCCAGTATACAAATGCATAAAAACGTCAGATATATAAATCAAATCTCGTTAGAAAACACATATCAGAATAAGCCAAAACAATCATATATGACACCATTAGTCGACCAAACTAATGTGCATGCCCACCGATTACCAATGTTGACTCGACTTTTATCTGTGGTGAGTTTGGATTATAGTTGACAAGAGTGTCATGACCCCAGGTAATGACCTTGTCGGTGTCCAGACCCTAGGTATGGAATCACCTGCAAGTCTCGTAGAAAGGTGTCGATACGACAACTCGATTTTTATGTACCAGCATCAAAAGTACCGGGGTTGTTTAATTAGTTGTGCCCAATATATAATTGGCCAATTGTCTCCTCACCAATCACCAAAATCATATACAAAAACCAAGTACAAAAAAATCAAGTAAAGCATCATATTTTTATTTATCGGTCCAACTAATAAAATGAAACTGTACCATAGCTCTAAGCCAAAGAGAACAAATACATGTAGAATACATGTCTCGGTTATGCTTATGTAAATTACAAAACATTGTTTTATGCAATAAAAGGTATCTTTTGCAAGTTATTCAAAAATGTAGTTTCATAAAATAATGAATTATTCTTTACACTTTAAACTCATATTTGTTAAAGACAATAATATTTCTTAAAATATGTAATAAAAATATAAGCTTCAAAAACCATGTTAAAACATTATTTTATACAATAAAAGTTATCTTTTGTACTTCAAATGCATAACCATTCAAAACAATGATATTCATTAAATACCTAAACATATTAACATCTATTTGAAATTCAATTCTACCATACGTTGCCTGGGTTCAAAATTCACATACCGGTTATCATATTTGTCTTAGGATGTTCTAATCCTATTTGAGAAACACAGTTTCCCTAACTTACCTCAAAAGAAGGTATACATTCTCTTAGCTTTAACGATCTTGGGTACGGGCTTCTTAATTCACAGCTCCTGAGCTTTTATATATAAAAAGGATATATAATGAAATTACTACCTAAACATAAATTTCCTATTTATACACCCTCACATAGGTGT
>JANSVA010000002.1:33598159-33610078 GCA_025504915.1 Erythroxylum reticulatum | reverse complement strand
ATATATCATATTCACTAAGGTAAATTCTAATCACTCAAACTCTTCTAAAAGTCCCAAACTTTGGGTCAATTTTTTGTAATCATTCTTATCAAACCAAATTTGATAACATTTCCTCTAGAAAATTTTCCCTCACTGTATTAAGTTTCTAAAGACACGAAAATCTTTCAATTCGGCTCAGTACTTTAAAAGATATGCCCCAATCATTTTTGGTTTGTTCCAATAGTAAAACAGCATTCTATGTTCAACTTACCTTCAACAATTGAGATCCTTAAAGACTGAATTTAAACTTCATTCCCTCATAAAACTTGTAACCCTTTGTCTCTATGTTGCTCTAAATCAAAAATCACTCTATTTGGATAACTACACAAAATGTCATGCTCAAAATACCGAAGTATGTTTGGTGCTGGAAAGTTCGCCCCGATGAACTTTTCTTGAAAGGGAAAACCTCAACTAAATTGAACAAGTTCGCCGAAATACCGAAGTATGTTTGGTGCTGGAAAGTTTGCCCTAGTGAACTTTTCTAGAAAGGGAAAACCTCGCCTAAATTGAACAAGTTTACTGTGGTGAACCATTAAAAGTTGGCCACGGTGAACTTCACTTCTCAAGTTGGCCGCGGCGAACCAAAGAGACTTTGTCGCAGGGAACTCACAGAAACTCGATTCTTCTCTCAAATTTTACAGATTTTACTTCCCATCTCTCACAAATAACCCATCTTAAACATAAATCATCCCTTCTACTTCATTTCAACTCCATTTTAACCCAAAATCATTCACTAATACATCAAAATCTATCTTTGATCATTAACCCTAAAAGATTAAAACATTTTCCTTAACAACTTCCTACACACATTCAACTTCGTTTCACTTCTAACTATCATTAAACATGCTTCATTCATCAGATAAAAAAGAAGATGATTATATTTACACGTTTATCCAAAGCTTCTTCAATCACCATGAACCCTATCTTAGAAATCCCTAAAAATCAAAATGATTATTTAGTTCTACATTTCATCCATCACAAACCCATTGCTCTAATCCCTTTGTTTTTCCATCCAAATAAAAATGAAAGATGATAGAACTTACCCAGAACAAGTTGCTTTCTCTTCTTCTTCTTCTTCCTCTCCTCTCTTCCATGTCCTTTTCGTTTCTCCTCTTCTTAAGACTAAGACTACTCTTTCTTCTTCCCATTTATACTCTTTATAGATGTGAAATGTCCAGTTTATCCTTCCGTTAAGCCTCATAACCTTATATGCTTAAGTGAATTACCAAGAATGCCCTTTTATACATTCTTACAACTTTAATTCCACTAAACCATATAATAAAATCCTACTAATATTGACATAACAATTAATTCCAAAATTAACCCAATCCAAACCTCATAATTCAAGTAAATCATGCTTATTCATCAAGAAAAATTCATGGGTCAACAACATTAGAGCTTCCATTTTATCCAAGAGACTCAATAATTGGTGAAGATTCAAGGTAAGTTTATGTTTAAGATTTTGGATTTTTGGAAGAGCTTTGGTTCATGAAGCTTAAGAAATGCATCGGTTTAAGTATTCTAGGATCAATGTTAGTGTATATATTTCTTTGAGTTCTCAATTGGAATTCCTATTGGCTTGGGATTTTTTCCAATATTGAAGGAAATTAAGAGGAGAGGCAAGGGGAGAAAGAAGAGAGGCATCTTTGAGCAATTGTTAAGCAAGGAATTCAAGGTGGGTTACATTTTTATAATTGAATAATAATCCAGTAATGTTTCTTCCAAATTGAGAAAGTTAAATGTTTTTCAATTATGTTATAAATGTACATTTATTGCTCTTTGAATGCTTTGAAAAAGTGCCATGTTTTTGGTATGTGAATATTGTGTTGATGATTTATAAAAAGAATACAAAAATGATTTTTGAAAAAGATACTATGTTTATGAAATAATTTTTCAAAAAAAGTGCCATTTTAGGCAACAAGTTTACAAGTTATGAAATACATGTTATGTGGGTTTGGTTTCCTCCATTCTGTATGTCAAGTTCACTTTGACTAAAGGCTTCTTCCGCCTACTTGCTAGTGGCGTGGAGCTCCTTCATGGACTCCCTGATATTTACGACTACACAAAATCACTATGTGGGATTGTGTTAGTTCGTTCTGTTCACAACTACACAGGACCCTTTCATGGGAATGTGTTAGCTTGTTCTGTTTATGGACCTCTCAAATCATTTTGCTGTGCTTAAGTGTTGACAAGTTTACTTAATGCATGATTTGGTTTGCTTATATAGTATTTGATAAATTGAGAATTTGGAAATATGTGTTTCATGATGCATTGTGAAATTTTCAACAGTTTTTGGTTGTTACCAATTATACAACTGTTACCCACAAGCTTTAAGCTCACAATCCCACCCCCCATTCCTCCCCATCTTCAGATGAGGAGCATGAGATCGAGTGATCAAGAAAAAAGGCATTACTCTGGATTATGCTTATTTTGTATTTTAAGTTAGTTTTTGTAAAACAAGGCTTTAGTTGCATTTTGAGCTATCCTACTTTGTGTCAATTATGTATTTTTATACTATGATGTATTTTGCCTTGAAATGCCCATTAAATATTTGTAAAACTCTTATCTTTTGATGATAATGAAGTATGATTGTATTTTTGCTCATGACTCTCAAAGTTGGTACATTGCATTTTTAAGCATTCGTAAGGGTAAAACTTGTGTTCTGATTTTTAGGGCAAAACTATGTTGATCTAGGCTGAATTAGACAAAGTTGTCTCTTAGAAGTTGTAGATTGTCTTTCTAGCTTTCCAGTGATATAAAGTGTGAAATTTTTGGATATTGTAATTGAGAGATATGTTCATTATAGTTTAGTAATGCTACATAGGATGTATACAAGACAACTATAATGAAACACAAGAATTTGTTGTATGTGATGAATCAATTGAGTTTAGATTTGGGAGTTTAATGAAATCAATTTGGTAATTGAATGTTTAAGGAGTGATATTTCAATAGAAGAAGTGAATTTGGGAAGATTATGAGTGAAAGTGATGTCAGAATGGAAGTAGGAACCATTGGAGATGCTTTGGAGGGA
The DNA here is from genome assembly GCA_025504915.1 of Erythroxylum reticulatum. Taxonomy (NCBI): domain Eukaryota; kingdom Viridiplantae; phylum Streptophyta; class Magnoliopsida; order Malpighiales; family Erythroxylaceae; genus Erythroxylum; species Erythroxylum reticulatum. The sequence goes on along the minus strand of JANSVA010000002.1, from coordinate 33,607,008 downwards.
GTTTTGTCTCAGTTATGTTTGTTAGATGGACATTGAGTCCATTAATTGGATCTTCTTGGGTCTGAAAATATCCTCAGGCCAGTCCATTACGGTTATACAGAAATTATGTCCATTAAACGGACCTTCACAGGTCTGGAAGACACCCCAGAGTCCGTGTATGTCCGTTAGGTAGAGGTGTATGTCTGTTTAACGGACATACATTGTACACTTTTGGAAATTCACGATTTTGAACCTTTAAATGGAAAAATCTCTCTTTGGGGTCTTCTCGAAAGTTTTAGATCTCACAACCCTGGAGTCACACTACAATAACCTCAGTCCTATAACTCTAGTGAAAGTTATGTAATTGTCCCAAAATGGGTACAATATGATTGAGAACACAATCATGTTTAATTCTTTTGGCCATAACTTCATCATCCGACCTCCAAATGAAGTGACTCTTGAACCAATAGATTCTTAACAAAATTTTCTATCTCTCCATAAAAAAATTGGTAACCTTTCTTATTTATTTGAAAAATATTAATGGAAAGAAAGTGAGGGAATCGATTGGAGGAGTATGATTTGTTATGAGCATACTTTGACTTTTAGGCATATATGGATCTATATTGATCGAATAGGAAACTTTTGGGATGTTATAAGAATGAAGATGAACCAATGATGGCTCATGAGAATTCAGGGAAATAACCCTACAAGGTAATACGCATGCTCATGTTTTATGACATACAGATAGTTGGACTCTAGAAATGGGATCCAACATCTTATAATATTAGAGCAGCTAGGTTTAGCTCCAAGTTGGGGGCTAAGTTTAAGAGTATCCTAGGCTTTGAATGAGTAGTTTTAAAATATGAAATGAACATACATTATTTTTAAATGAACCTCATGCATTTTTTATAATTGTTTTACATGGTTTGAAATTGTTTGTTTTAAGGCATAAACTAAAAGTTTTTAAAATGTTTTAAAATGAAGGAGTGAATATGTTGTCTCAAAAATGAACTCATGGAGCTCTGACTTGATCTGGATCTCACTAAGGAAGTATGGATGAATCTTATGTCCCGCAAGACATGGGGACACACTCTGCTCCTAATTCTGAGGCACGTAGTGTACAGTATAAAATGCCACCGCCTCCTCCTCCTATGCCTATTATGGATCCGCAATTCTTTCAAGCCTTTGCTCAGGCTTTCACATATGCCATGGGTTAAGGGTCACAAGTTTCAGTGTCAGCTTCGGTGGAAAGGAGAGGATAGTATGATAAGTTTCGCAAGTATGCAGTTGTAGATTTTAATGGTACTATGAATCTGGAAGAGGTTGAAGCATGGTTGAAGAGGATCAAGAGAGAACTGCTTCAGATGAAGTGCTCTAATGAAGAGAAACTGGATTATATAGTGAGCTTACTGCTAGGGGACACACTTCATTGGTGGGAATCAGTTCCACATAGTTAGGTTATGCCTCTGATGTTGTCATGGAGAGATTTTGTGGAAGTGTTCACGAAGAAGTACCTCTCTAGGGTTTATGTACAAGAGAAGGCCAAGGAGTTTCTGAATCTCACACAAAGGGATATGAGTGTGAGTGAGTATAAGCTAAAGTTCACTCAGCTTTCTCGATACATGGCCAACATTATGGAAAATGAGGAGGACAAATGTTACAAGTTTGAGGGAGTACATCGTTTAGGGATGGAGGAGAAGGTGTTGATCCCTAACTTCTGTGACTACCAGTAGTTGGTAGATGCTACACTTCAGGTCGAGAAACTAGAGAATATCAAGTATAAAGTGACTAAGAAGAGGAAGAACCGAGAGCAATCTTCCAAGAAGGGAATGAGTGCTCCAATGCCTGAGAGGAGTACAAGGAGTTTACACACTTAGATTGAGGTAGGTAGTGCTGCCTATACTAAGAACAAGCAATCAAGGGTAGCTTTAGTGCAAACCTCAACTGTGGGAGGCAATAGCATGGTGGAAAGGGGTAGGTACGCAAACCCTCAATGTGAGCATTGTGGGAAGTTTGACAAAGGAAAGTTCTTCAAGTTAATTGGATCATGTTTTCAATATAAAGAGAAGGGATACTTGGCCAGGGACTATCCCTAGATGATAAGGCAAGAGGGGTCTTAGTTGTAAGCCCAAGGAGAGTAGAAAAAATGGGAACTAGGCTAGTCACTGAGGTGGGCAGTTTTGTGGTTGCAAGGAAGACTATTCCTCCAGGATTGCCATGATCAGAGAGGAGGCCACAGCCGCACCTGAAGTTGTCATGGGTATAGCTCAGTTATTTAATTATGAAGTATATGTCTTAATTGATTTTGGCTCCTCACATTCATTTGTTTCTACAAGCAAAACATTATGTAGTTTGAATTTGGTGCCTTTGGAAAATCCATTGATTATTAGCACTCCTTTATGGAGGAAGGTGATAATAAGTCAAGTGTATAGAGATTGTGAACTAGTTATTGAGGGTGCTAGACTGGTAGTGAACTTATTGACACTAGAGCTAAAGAGTCTAGATGTACACTAGGTATGGACGCCATGGAGAAATATTATGCAAAGTTAGACTGTAGTCTCAAAGAGGTAGAGTTTGATTTTGGCAATGGAGAGAAGGTGACTTTTAGAGGAGACAGAAGAATTTCATCAGCTAGAATGATTTCAGCTCTGTTAGCTGGCAAGATGATGAAAAAGGGGTGTGAAGCCTTCATGGCACTCGTCATGGATACCAATGTGAATGAAGGGAAGTTAGAAGATTTTTTGATTATGAGGGAGTTTCCCGATATATTCCTAGAAGATTTACCGAGTTTGCCACAAATAAGGAAAATTGATTTTGCCATCGAATTGATTCTCAATACCGAACCTATTTCTATACCACCTTATAGAATGATTCTAGCTAAACTGAAGGAGCTCAAGGAACAGTTATTAGAGAAGGGGTATATAAGGCGAAGTTCGTCGTCATGGGGAGCACCTGTTCTATTTGTTAAGAAGAAGGATGGGACATGGCATATGTATATTGATTGTTGGATAGTTAACAAGGTGATCGTTAAAGACAGGTATCCTTCGCCATGAATCGATGATTTGCTCAACCAGTTGTAGAGGGCATATGTTTTTTCTAAAATTGATCTCAGGACAGGCTATCATCAGCTTAAAATCAGAGAGTCTGATGTAAACAAGACAGCTTTTAGGATTCATTATGGGCGTTTTGAGTTCCTAGTCATGCCATTTGGATTAACTAATGCTCCGGCTGCATTCATGGATCTTATGAATTGGGTCTTCAAGGAGTATCTGGATCAGTTTGTCATAGTATTTATCGATGACATTTTGGTTTATTCCAAGAGTGAAGAGGAACATGAAAAAAATATCTAGATAGTGTTACAAACACTAAGGGAGAGGGAACTTTATACCAAATTCAGCAAACATTAATTTTGGCTTTATGAGGTGATCTTTCTTAGGCATATGATCTCGAAGGATGGAGTACATGTTGATCTAAGAAAAATTGAAGCAGTGATGGAATGGCATACACCCAAGACAGTTGCAGAAGTTAGGAGTTTTCTGGGTCTGGTAGGGTATTATAAGAGGTTTGTGAAAGGATTTTCTATAATAGTTGCTCCGATGAACAAGTTTTTAAGGAAAAATCAGAAGTTTATCTAGAGTGATGAATGTCCGAAAAGCTTGGAGGAGCTTAAGTACAGATTGACAAGTGCTCCAATTCTGACCTTGCCTATGGGAGATGAGGGTTATACAGTTTATAGTGATGCTTTAAGGAAGGGTTTGGGTTATATGTTAATGTAGGGAGACAAAGTAATAGCTTATGCCTTGCGACAATTGAAGTCATATAAGTTAAATTATCCGACCCTTGATCTGAAACTGTTAGTAGTAATTTTTTCCCTAAAGATTTGGAGACATTATTTGTATGAGGTTCAGATGAGGATTTTTATTGATCATAAAAGTATCAAGTATTTATTAAGTCAAAAAGAGCTAATTTTGAGATAGAGAAGGTACTTAGAGTTGCTCAAGGATTATGACCTGTTGATTGAATACCACCCATGAAAGGTAAATGTGGTTATTGATGCCTCGAGTAGGAAAACTTTCATGGCTCATGTTCAAACAATTTATTTGTCGTTGTTTGAGGAGATCGCTAAGCTTAGAATAAGCTTGACACAGGAGGAACCTGATTGCATTATTGTAAATTTCAGAGTGTGACCGATACTCAAGGAGAAAGTTAAGGAGCTGCAAGAAGAGGATGCAGAATTAAACAAGCTCCAAGAAGAAATTCAGAATGGTAAGAAATCTAAAGTGGTAGTGAGGGATGATGGACTTATAGTTTTAAGAAACAGACTCTATATTCCAAATGTCAAGGAAGTAAAGGACAAAATATCGGATGAGGCACACAGTGTTCCTTATTCCGTGCACCTGGGTAGCATCAGAATGTATAGAAATTTGAAACAACATTTCTGATGGAAAAGTATGAAGAGGGATGCAGCAGAATATGTAAGTAAGTGACTAGTGTGTCAGTAAGTTAAGGCTGAACACTAAGCACCTTCAGGCAAGTTAATCGCCCATTCCTAAGTGGAAGTGGAAAAGGGTGACTATGGATTTTCTAATGAGTTTGCCCAAGACCAGTAGGAAGCATGATGGGGTTATTATAGATCATTTCATGAAGTCAGCCCATTTTTTAGCAATTAAATAGACTGATTCTCTGTGTGTGCTAGCAAAGAAGTATATTGATGAGAGTGTGAGACTACATGGAATTCATGACTCTATAGTTTCTAACAGAGATCCTCGGTTTACATCAAGATTCTAGGGAGGCTTATAAGAAGCTTTGAGAACCAAGCTGAATTTTAGCACTACTTTTCTTCCTCAAATAGATGGTCAATCTGAGAGGACTATTTGAACCTTTGAGGGAATGTTTAGGGAATGTGTGGTAGATTTCAAGGGCACTTAGGATGAGCATTTTCCATTGATCATATTTGCTTACAATAATTCGTACCATTCAAGCATTTAGATGGCTTTTTATGAGGCATTGTATAGGAGGAGATGTAGAACTTCTATATGTTGGGACAAAGAAGGAGAAAGGAAACTGGTAGTACCAGAGTTACTCTAGATGACAGTTAAAAAGGTAAATCTAGTTAAGCAAAGGCTTAAAGTAGCTCAAGATAGAATGAAAAGCTATAGTAATGCACACTGCAAGGAGATGGAATATGAAGTGGGTGAGAAAGTTTTCTTTAGGACATTTTCTTGGAAAGGAGTCATGATGTTTGACAAGAAGGGTAAGTTGAGTTCAATCTATGTGGGTTTTTACGAGATTCTTGAGAGAATTGGATTGCTAGCCTATAGGTTGGCACTACCACTAGAATTATCACAGATACATGATATCTTCCATGTTTCCATATTGAGGGGGTATAGATCAGATCCTCTCATATCATTCAGACCACTGAGGTCTAGTTGAGAGATGATCTGACTTATGAGGAGACTCCAATGGAGATTTTGGATACTAAGGAAAAGGTCCTCAGAAACAAGACAATTCAGCTAGTTAAAGTCTTTTAGAGAAACCATTCTATAGAAGAGGCCACGTAGGAGCCCTTGGAAACCATGAAGTGGAACTATCCACACTCTTCGATGACTCAAGTAAGAATTTCGAGGATGAAATTCTTTTAAAAGGGGGAGAAACTTTGGCCCCGATTTTTTTATTTAAGCATGATTTAAATGAGTTATAAGGTTTTGATAAATTAATTTTTGGAGTTTAATTATTATATTAATGTTAGGAGGATTTTATTATATGGTTTAGTTGTATTAAATTAGTAAGAAGGTTTAAGTGTATTTTTGGAAGATCAATTACGGTTAAAAGAACATAAGCTTGTAAGGAAGGGAAAAGCGAACTTTTTGGGCTCATTAAGGGTAAAAAGGGGAAGAAGAATGGTTGTCTTGAAATTGAAGAAGAAGAAAAAGAAAATTGAAGAGAGGAACAGAGAGTGTCGCAGGAGAAGAAGGAAAGAAGAGAAAGATAAACTAGATTTCAAATTTTCTTACTTTTAAAGAGTGATTTTGAAGTTGTTTAAGAAGGGAAAAAGAAAGAGGAAGATTAGAGATTCCATTTGAGCCAAGAGTCTCACTAATTGGAGAGGATTCAAGGTAAGTTTTGCAGTTTTGGAAGAGTCTTAACTCATGAATCTTAAGAAATGCGTGGTTTAAGTATTCTAGGATCAGTTTTAGTGTATATATTACTTTGAGTTCTCAATTGGAATTCTTATTGAATTGGGATTTTTACCAATATTGAAGGAAATTAAGAGGAGAGGAAAGAGGAGCTAGAAGAGAGGCATCTTTGAGTAATTGTTAAGCAAGGAATTCAAAGTGGGTTACATTTTTATAATTGAATAACAAGCCATTAATGTTTTTTCCAAATCAAAAAGTTAAATGTTTTTTAATTGTGTTATAAATGTACATTTATTGCTTTTTGAATGCTTTGAGAAAGTGCTATGTGTTTGGTATGTAAATATTGTGTTGATGATTTATAAAAAGAATACGAAAATGATTTTTGAAAAAGGTACTATGTTTATGAAATAACTTTTCAAGAAAAGTATCATTTTAGGCAACAAGTTTACAAGTTATGAATTATGTGGGTTTGGTTGGGTCCATTCTGTATGCCAAGTGCACTTTGACAAAAGGCTTTTCCCACCTGCCCACTAAAGACATGGAGCTCCTTCGTGGACTCCCTCATGTTTAGAACTACGCAAAACCACTATGTGGGATTGTGTTAGTTCGTTCTGTTCACAACTACACAAGACCATTTCATGGGAATATGTTAGCTCATTCTATTTATAGACCTTCTAAATCATTTTGATGTGCTTATTTTGTATTTTAAGTTAGTTTTTGTAAAATAAGGCTTTAATTACATTTTAAGCAATTCTACTTTGTGTAAATTATGTATTTTCAGACTACAATGTTTTGTGGCTTGAAATGCCCATTAAATCTTTGTAAAGCTCTTATCTTTTGATGATAATAAAATATGTTTGTGCTTTTGCTTATGACTCTCAAAGTTAGTACATTGCATTTTCAAGCATTCATAAGGGTAAATTTTGTGTTCTAATTTTTAGGGCAAAACTGTATTAATCTAGGCTAAATTAGACAAAGTTGTTTGCTTGGAAGTTTTAGATTATCTTACTAGCTTTCCATTGATATAAACTTTGAAACTTTTCGATATTGTAATTGAGCGATATGATCATTGTAGTTTAGTAATGCTACACAGGATGTATATAGGACACCCACAGTGAAAGACAAGAATTTGTCGTATGTGATGAATCAATTGCGTTTAGATTTGCAAGTTTAATGAAATCAATTTGTTAATTGAATGTTTAAGGAGTGATATTGAATTAGAAGAAGTGAATTTGGGAAGATTATGAGTAAAAATGATGTTAGAATGGATGTAGTAACCATTGGAGATGCTTTGGAGGGAGTTTTGTCTCACCTACATCCATTGAACGGACATTAGGTCCGTTAAATGGACCTCATCAAGTTTAAAATATTTCTAGCCCAGTCTATTTCTATTAAACAAAAATTAGGTCTGTTACACGGACCTTCACGGGTCTAGAAGACACCTCAGAGCCCGTGTATGTCCGTTAGGTGGAGGTGTACGTCCTTTTAACGGACATACACTATATAGTTTTGGAAATTCATGATTTTGACCCTCTAGGTGGTAAAATCTCTGTCTGGGGTCTTCAGGAAAGTTGCAGATATCGAAGTCCTCTTTTAATCCATCCTAGAACGACTTAATCAGATAACTATATAGAACGTTATGTCAATTGTCCCAAAATAGGTACAATATGAATGAGGACACAATCATGTTTGATTCTTTTGGCCATAACTTCATCATATGACCTCCAAATTATGTGACTCTTGAACCAATAGATTCCTAAAACATTTTTCTATCTATCCATAAAAGAATTGGTAGCCTTTGTTGTTGATTTAAGAAAGATTAATGGAAAGAAAGTGAGGGAATCGATTGGAGGAGCATGACTTGGTTATGAGCATACTTTGGCTTTTAAGCATATCTATATTGATCAAATAGGAAACTTTTTGGATGTTATAGGAATCAAGATGAACCAATGATGGATAATGAGATTTGACGGAAATAACCCTATAATGTAATACATATGCTCACTTTTTACGACATCCAGATAGTTGGGCTCCGAAAATGGGGTCCAACAAATATAATTAGATTATATATAATTTAAGCTCTAATAAACCCACAATTAATTTAATATAATTTCAAGTTATTAACCAAATGTCATTCCACTAAAGAAAATTACCTGAACTCTTGAATTACTAAAAATTATGAGAACACATGTTCCAATTACAAACTCTATTATGAACCATATTTTAGCCATCCGCATAATAAAGGGTAAAATTACCGTTTTACCCTTAATTGATATTTCCTTCTTGATCTCCTGCTTTGCTCTATATGGTGATTAACACACAAGATCTCATCTTGGTATTAAGACTTGATGGGTAGTTAGTCCATCAAACAACTAGCGCCAGTTTAATCACCAATTTTCGTGAAACATTTAGAAGTGATGATATCACTGTAAACTCTTTACTTGAGTGAATGTTCCCTGATACATGTTTCAACTAATAATTCTATCATGCAGACACTAGATTGATACTTTGTAAAAATCCATTTTGATCATATCAAGAATTATAATGAAACACATATAAATTCACCACTCATCAAGATTGTGGTTCACAATAAAAGAATCTAAAGTGTATGTCTTAAGATTAAAGAAATGACCAAATTTAACCTTCAAAAAAATATATGATTCCAGATTCATTTAATAGTGCCATTATCGATAGTCAACTACTATCATGATATGAAACTCATCATTCCCTTGA
>JANSVA010000002.1:33554011-33588333 GCA_025504915.1 Erythroxylum reticulatum | reverse complement strand
GCCTAAGCCTAAAACTACGTAGTTTCATTAACACTCTTTATATATACATGTAATTTTAGTGACCTTCATCCTCTTATTCTTTTTAATTTCTAGTAACTTATTAAAACTCTAATTTAACTAAATCCTTTCAATTAATTTCTATTAACTAAGTACTAAAAATCTCAAATTATTCTAACTAACAGGAAATTAGCAACTAATCATCAAAATAAATAAAAACCTGCTTAATGCGAATCGGGGTCCAACAAAAAAGGAGTTATGATTAAGAGTTAGGAGAATTAGTGAGAAGGATGAGAACTTTCTCACTCAAAGATTCTCAAAATAATGCATTTTTTTGTTAATAAATTCATAGCATGTCATTTAATTTTCTTAAAATTTTGTTTTGTTATTTCTTTATTGCTAATCTCAAAATCCTTTTTCATGTATATTTTAATACATGAAAGCCTTTCATCATCACTTGCATTTTATGGATTCTCAATTCAAACCATAATAAATAATTTTAAAATATATTTACAATTTATTTTGTTTTTCTAACTTGTATCGTGTTTTAATTTTATAGGAGTTTATAATTATATAAAATCAGTATGAAAGCACTTTCCTACAATAAAATATATATCAAGGAAGTAAGGTTTTAGCCTCTTTTTCATGTTTTAAAAATGATGCATCCCTTTTTCGGCCAGTTAAATGTCTATTTATATGAAAAATTAGGGTTAGGGAGATACACAAATAGATGCACAGCCGTGCATCCAACCATACATCTCAAAATGTGCATAATTTGAATTTATACATGGCTGCATAAGTGGATACATGGCCGTGTATCTTGCAGGTCATGTTGAAATGTTCTTGTTCTTGTGATTTCTTGTCTCATCTTCACCCTAATCCATCTCCTTCTTGTTACACAAAGAAAAAGGAGTTTGAACATTAAGAGGATGACTCAAAGAATATGCTTTTAACTTATTTTAACTCTTAAACTTCCAAATTATAAAACAAAATGAGTATCTTAATCATTTCGTAGCTTTAATCACTAAGTATTGTAAAGTAAATCTATAAACAATTAAGCACACATCAAGTTCCTGCACACTTAGCTTTTGACCATCTTCGGGCAAAACAATAAAATCAAAGTTACAAACTAAAACACTTCTACATTTTCCATATTTCCTAAAAATAGTTAGTCATAAGAAAAGAGAAATAACTTACAAAACTATGGCAAGAACTAAACATTAAATTCCTCTACTCATGGTCAATCAACAATCATTTCCTTCAGAAACTAAGCAATCTAGGGGTCGACTTTGACAAAATGTGTTTCAGAATAAGATAGATCTATAAGTACACTCAAACACTATTCATGATGAAGACATTTCATGACTTTGTATATCATTTCAGTTCTTTAGCACTAGGACTCATATGCATAATCATGAATCAAAAGACGTTTTAAGGTTGTAATGTGGGCAAAGGTTAAGTTTAGATGTATTTAGATAGTGTAGTGCAAAACCATCAAAGATAGTAAAGTAAGAAAAACAGTCTATGGAACATCAAGCAACTTCCTTCTCACTAATAAACTCTCCTTACTTTTCAGTCCAAACTAGCTATCTTATTTTACCAACACCTCCTCTTTTAATCTTCTTCGGCTGACTGTTTCTTCCACCATTTTCTCTTGTCCTCTTGCAACCCATTCTCCATCCTCCTTCCTCCTCTATCTGAACTTGCCCTCGTACAGGGGCATTGCAGTCTTTTCTACCACCAAACTTTCTTGTCCTCTTTTCTTTACTACAAAAGCACCCTACATACCCTGAACAGATTACTGGAAAGTTGCTTCCTTACCAGAACAAGAAATTCTTTCTCGATGACAAACAGCCTCCCTCCCAAACTTTTTTGTTTTCCTCCTCAACCCTTGAGCATTTCCCCAACATCCTCTTCAACTCCCTCCCTTACTCTATCGACCCACAACAATGCAAACCCCTACTTCCCATCAAAATCCGTTTCAGCCCACTCATCCTCCCCACCCCTCTTTAAAAACACCTCAACCACAACTTTAGTGTTTCCCCACTAAAAATAGATCCAACAGAAGGAGTCTCTTCTATAAGAGCTAGGAGGGCATGGAAACAAGTTGTAAGAGATAAGACTGATTCCTCTTTGGTTTTCAGTCTTCCAGTAGAGATTTAAGGGAAACTAAAGGTAGCTCCTACATTAGAAACTCTACAGGAAGGAGCTAGAACATGGGAGTCTACTCTAGTTAGTTTTTTCATGGACAAAAGATCCGCATTTCTAGTGATACAAGCTTGGGCTCAGAGGAATTGGAAAGGAAGAGGCTTAATAGAGGTAATGCTAACAGAGGAAGATAACATTATCTTTACTTTTTCCTCAAAATCAAAAGCACAAAAAAAATTGAAGAAGGTCCATGACATATTTCACAACTTCCACTTTTTTCTTCAAAGTTGGTAGCCGAGAATGGAACTAGAAAAAATCAAAGTGAAAAACATTCCCTTATGGATAAACATTCACAATATACCTCTAGAATATTGGACTACCAAAGGATTGAGTATGCCAGCTAGTTATTTGGGGAAACCTATATATAGAACACAACTTTGAGGAAAAGGGGCAGGTTTGTAAGATTATGTGTGAATATGGATATTTTCAAATAAATGAAGGATAGCATTCCTATGTTAAGGTTAGAAAATGAGCATTCTATTAGAGAAGATAGAGTCACGGTTACATACCAATAAACTATATTAAGGTTAGAAAAATGAGCATTCTCTTAGAGAAGATAGAGTCACGGTTACATACCAATAAAAACCTTCACTCAAAACACAAGGAAAAGAATGGAAACCTACTGGGAAAAACTTTACTAGAGAAGACTATTGGGAGGTGACGGGTACAGAAAAGTATGAATCAGAAGGCAAGAAGGAGGAAGAGAAGGATGAACAGGTAGCTAAGAATCCTATACCAAGTCACTTGGAAAAGGATTCTCTTAAAAATGGGGAAAACAGTCAAGAAAAAGATAGTCTACATTCAGATAAAGGAGGAGGATCAAATCTGATTTCTTTAGTTGACAAAAACAATGCTCAGATTAACAAGGAGGTTTATGGACAGGAAATTGGTGATACAAATCTAGAAGAAGGGGTCTCTAATCCCCAACATATTGTTCATAACCTTCAACAGACTGTCCACCGAAAGGTGGAACTCAAGAGGATGAACAAGTGGCCTCAAGGAAAAGTAGCAAGAGTAGTAGGAAAGGCTCCAAGGATAAGAGTAACCTTCTATGACTGTGATTGTATGGAATGTGCATGGAATAAATAACCCTTTCAAGCTGAATGCTTTAACGGATTTTGTCTTGAAGGAGAAGCCTCAGGTTTTTGGTCTTTTGGAAACTAAATTAGGGAAAGAAATTTGAGCAAGCTATGCAGTTTGGGTAGGAAATGGCAGATAATATCAAACCATCACAGCCATACCTACGGGAGGATTATTATTGTTTATGATGAAGATTTAGTGGAGGTGAATGCTATTGAAGCAAATCAGCAGTACATTCACACTACGATCTACTTCAAGATGGAAAACTCTAAAATGTTTGCTACTTTTACATATGGTCTTAACATTGGATTTCAAAGGATTGAACTTTGGAATGTTATCAGACGATTAAAGAACTTGATAAGCTCTCCATGGTTAGTATGTGGTGACCTTAACACCACATTATATAGATCGGAAGTAGTAGGTAATTGCAACTTACGCAACTACTCTTCAGACATGTATGATTGTATGTAAGAGGTAGAATTAACAGATCTGAAATCAGAAGGCCATAAGTTTATATGGTCTAACAAACAAAGTTCCACTTAGCATATTAAAAAAAGCTGGACAGGGCATTAGTAAATGTGGATTGGATGCATTCCTTTCCAAGAAGCACATCAAAATTTCTATACCTGGGCATATCTGATCATACTCCTATAAGGATTGACAATTGTTCAACTCTATCAAAGTCTTTCATCCTTTCAGGCTTAATAATTTCATGGAAACTATAGAGGGTTTTCACGAAGCTATATTAAAGGGTATGGAGTAGGTTTGTTTTGGGACAAAATAGTACATTTGCCTCCAAAAGCTTAAATCTGTCAAGCAAGAATTGAAACTCCTCAATTCGAAAAGAGGACAAAATCTCTCCTAGGTAATTGATGAGGATAGAGACAAATTATTAGCTATACAGATAACATTGGCAGATAATCCCATAGATGAGTCACTAACTTTGGAAGAAAAGGAAGCTATAAAGGAATATTTGCAATTGGTGGACAACCAAAACTCTCTTTTGAAGCAAAGATCTAGAGTAACTTGGCTAAAGGATGGAGACAGATGTACCAAATTCTTCTTCAATTCAGTGCAAGCAAGAAAGAATGTTAATAAAATCACCTCTATTACAAATCAAGATGGAGAGTTTGTGGCTGGACAAGAAGGGTTAGCTAAGGAAGCATTCTCTTACTATAAGAATCTTCTAGGCACAAAAGATTCACATCCTGAAATTGGAGATAAACTTAGGAAGTTTGTTACAGCAAGAATTACTAAAGACATGGTTTCCTTTTTAATCAGGCCAGTAACTAATCAAGAAATTAAGAGGGTGGTGTTTGACATGAATGGATCGAAAGCACCGAGTCCTGATGGATTGAATGGTTTTTTCTATAAAAATCTTGGAATACGGTAGGGGGTTAGTAAAAGAGGCAGTGCATGAATTCTTCCAAAAAGGGGTATTGCTAAAGGAGATTAATAAGACTTTTCTTTGTCTAATCCCTAAATACTCATATCTTACTTTTTAGACTGATTTCAAACCTATTTCTTGCACAAACTTTCTCTATAAGATCATGGCAAAGATCTTGACAAATAGGTTAAAGGAAGCTATCCAATCTCTCATTAGTGAAAACCAAGGAGCATTTATGAAGAATAGGGATATTGGGGATAATATCCTTATAGTTTAGGAGCTATTGAAAGGGTACAATTACAGGAAAAGTCCTCATAATTACATAATCAAATTTGACCTACAAAAAGCATTTGATAGTGTGAATTGGAGTTTTTTACTACAAACTATGGAGGTCATGGGTTTTCCTCAAAGGTTCTTAAGGTGGATCCGGGAATGCATTACAACTACAGCCTTCGGAATACTAATAAATGGGAGTCCTACAGAGATTTTTAAAGGCAAAAAAGGACTTAGACAATGGGATCCATTGTCACCTTACCTATTCCTAATTTGTATGGAGGTTCTTACCCAAATGCTAAAATATAACTCGAAAAAAGATCCAGGCTTTAAATATCACTCCAAATGTAAGAAGATTTCACTAACTAGCTTATGTTTTATAAATGATCTCATACTGCTAAGCAAGTCAAATGTTCACTCAGTTTCTCTATTGATGAATACTCTCAAATGTTTCAAAGAAATGTTAGGGCTGAGTATAAATCTTCAACAAGGCTACTTCATGCTTTCAAAAAGTGCCTCTCATCTATCAAATGTGTTGAAACTAGTAATAGGAATGGAGATAAAGGAGCCTCCTCTCTTTTATTTGGGTATACCAATCTCTTCTAGAAGACTAAGGTATTGTGAATGTATTCCTCTAATTAAAAAAATAAAGAAAAGATTGGGTTCATGGACAAATAGAGACCTATCTTATGGAGGGAAACTTCAGCTATTAAAGTAAGTTATATTATCAATGCAAACTTACTGGTGTTCTTATCTTTTTCTGTCTAAAGGGATTACCAAAACAATTGAAAGAATAATGAAACAATTCCTATGGGAGAATAGGATTGGTGAAAAAGGGAAAGCAAAAGTCAGCTAGAAGAGTATTTGTCAACCAAAAGAAGAGGGGAGATTGGGACTGGAGTTAATAACCAAGAAGAACCACTTACTCATGACTAAGAGAATTTGGAGAATCCTTAGTGATAAGCAGTCTATGTGGATCAAATGGATTCATATTTACTTATTAAAAGAGAGGAGTTTTTGGGCCTTAACTCCCAAAGACAGTTATACTTGGTTCTTTAACCAAATTTTGAAAATGAGGGAGGATGTACAACATCATATCTCTTATTAAATAGGGTATGGAGAAAGCTTATCCCCATGGTATGATAATTGGACTGGGCAAGGTGCATTGATTCAAAATCTATTCCTAGGAAAGGTTTCCTAGGAATATTAAGCTTAAAGAAATCATTACAGATGGAAGATGGTTATTATTAACTGATGAAATCAGAATTATGTCTATTCCACAGTTCAGAAGGCTCGGAGAAAAGGATACTTATTTATAGAAGGGGATTTCAGTTTTAGAAATCAATTTAAAAGAAGCTAAGAAATTGATGGAGGGGATATTGAATAGAGTATAATGGTACTCTACGGTTTGGAATAAGTTTCTTAGACCTAAAAATGGTTTCTTACTCTGGCTTGTAATGTTGAATAGACTCAGTACAATAGATAGGCTACAATTCTTGAACTCCTCAAGGATGTGCATTCTATGTAATCTAAAGGAAGAGACGAGAGACCATCTTTTCTTTGAGTGTGATTATGCTAAAGAAATACGAACAAAAATCTCAAGATTAAGTATTGTGAATTATATGTCGAATAGACTCTATAACTTACTATTGGAGTTACCCCATCTCTTCGTATAAAAATTTGATAGAGTAGTGATCCTAATATCCGCAGCCATATGCACTCAAGAAATTTGGAAAGAGAGAAGCAAAAGAAGGTTTAAGCAGAAGTTCACTTCCCTATCATCTATTATTGAGCTTATAATAGCTAGCATAAGAGAACAACTGATTACAAATCAGTTGAACTCCTATTGTAGTAGAGGAATACCTCTCATATGGAGAATCTAGACCCTGATCCTATTTACTCAATATTGCAAATCAGAGTTCATTCTACCTACTATTCCAACAGACTAGATTCTCAATCCATTCATGAAAACAAATTACAAACGTAAACAAGGAAGAAGGGTTCGGGGCTAACCTGTCGAAAGCTTAGTAGTCTTTCTTTTCAGATCCCCTCTCAGTCAGATGTGGAGTTACAAAGAGACGATCAAAATAGAAGAAAAGAGCAAACAATTACGCAATACCTACCTGAGAAAGTCTCCCATAGCATCACTTAACCTTCTGTCCATCTGTCAGGCATGTCTAGTGATTTAGGGCATAACGTTAGTTTGCCCTAAAATGTTAAGAATTGAAGAGTTTCAAATAAGGAGACTTACCAAGTACAAACTCCATAGAGTGCGGAAGAAGAAGAAGAATTAGAAGTGAGGGCCAGCATCGTCTGTACCTTCGCCAGATCTCATCCACCCCCAATCTAGAAGCTTCTGTGAGAGTCGAGAAAGAAGAAGTTGGTTATACCCTAATTAGAAAAGTCATACCTAAGCCTCTCTACGTAGTCGTTTTGATTAAGTCTCTATATGCTTATGTGTTAGGTGGTAGTGTTAGAATTGTTTAATGGATATGTGTATTAGGGGCTTGGCAGACCCCTTGTTTCCCATTTATTCTTTAATACAATTTTAAATTTTAAAAAAATCAACATTCTTTCAAAACTGGGTACCATCAACTATGATGAATGCAAGAACTATGTTTTACAACTCATAATCAATCTCTCACACCATAAATCTCATAAAGCATAAGGAATTAGAAGGAATCACTTACAAAAATTGTTGATAAAACTACACATTGTAACCATAAGAAGTGAACCTTCAAAAACAATATCTCTCTCATTCACATCATAATCAAATAACCCTTTTCATACAACTTTAGAAAGAAAAACTAATTATGAATAACTTTGTAACACAAATGCATTTCCTCCTTGATAATTTTATTTAAACATATTTTCTTTCTTTTCTTTTCTTTTTATTTTTTAATTTTCCTATTTTTTCTTTGTATAAAATTTGAAGGAAGTTTCACCAACATTGGAATTTGTTGATATGACATAAAATGACATTCCATAAATTATAACCAACCCGCATATATGCACACCCTATACTTATACTTCTATGCATTCGCGATCATCAACAATAAAAAAATGCTCCACTAGATTTAAGGCGTGGGTAGGACATTTAGTTAGGTTAAAAGCATGTAATATGGTTAGCATAAAAAGAAGAGGTAAATAATGCTAAAGGGGGCTTATGAAAAGGAAAAAGGCATATCGATTAGTAGGCTATTTGGCTAATGTAACTTGTAAAACGCATGCCTATATCATTTTCATGTTAATGCATGTGATAAGAATGTGGTCTCAAATAGACAATCAAACCAAAGTCAGGATGTACATGTCATGAATGTCACAAATAAACAAAAGTCATTCAGTCTGTAAAGGCTCAAAATCTCACTGGCTTGTGTCTACCCACTAGTCATTGATTTTCTAAAGATAATGTATATTGTCCAATCATAAGAGTAAAAGTGCATGCTTAAGTTGCCATGAATTTTTCAAGTCAATTATACTCTTGAATTATGACTATAAAGTCCTAGAAGCAATAGAAAAAAATGCTTGATTTAACTTGATTTGATTCTCTCTCTTTTTAACAAACACACTTAAAAACACACATGCACATAAGAAACAAAAAAACTTAAGAGTAAACATGCTAAACCCCACCTCCAAAATTAAAACTTACATTGTCGCTAATGTAACCTTAAATGTAAGAAATGAAGCATTCAACAAAACAACAAATGTGAAAATGTAAATGAAAAGAAAAAACTTACCTTAAGTGTCTCCCCTTTTGTATTTTCCACTTGAGGTTCTTTAAGATAAGGTCTCAGTTGATGACCACTCACATTCAGTGTCTTTCCTATCTTCAAACTCTTAATATTTACTAAATGCCTACACTCTCAAAAAGTCTCCAATATTTGTTTACCCTTTTCCTCCTTGTTCAATTTCTCTAACTTGCTTGGTAAAGGTAGAGGATTAGTCTTAACAACAATTAGGAACTTATTATCTACCTTTGAGCTAAATGATATATCCTTTTTGTTCTTCAAGCTTCTTTCCAACTTCTTCTTCACTAGCAATCCCTTGAGTAGTCCTCTCAAGATTCTCAAGCTCCTTTCCACTCCATAAGGTTACCACAATAACATTCTTTGGATTCTCCTCAGATTAAGATGGCTGCTTCTCTTCGCTTTGTGATTCTAGTTGGTTGATAGTTAACGCTGTCTGACCCATCTTGCTTACCAAGTTGGGGAATCTAGATCTTGTATCTTGCTATAATTGTTTCACATCCTGATGAAATTTCATAGTATTTATAGTAATAAACTTAACTAAGTTTTCTAGAGATGTACCCTAGTTAGAATAAGAGGTTTTTGGTCTTTATGGTAATTGTTGTGCACCCTACAACCTATTTAGGAAGTAGTTTTGTTGGCAATCTTCTCTATAATTAGGGTTAAGGTGATCTCTCCAACCTAAGTTATAGGATTGAGAACATGGGTTATGGGAAACTTTTCCCCCAATAACATTGACATAGTCCCTTTACAGTGTCCCTTTTATAACAAACGTGAAAAGATCAAGAAATAAATGTAAAAACTCCTTATAAACAAATATATGCAAAACAATAATTGAAATTAAAAGCTAATGCTAAAGCATTTCACTCCCTAGTAATAACACCAAAATTCTTGATGCATGTCAAATGCGCCAGAAATAAAACTTAACTCTGTACACTAAAATTTATAGTATTGGTAAGTAGAGATTGTATCCAAAGAGAATGTACGTGAAGCTTTTATAATGAAAAGAATTGATGTTTCAGAAATAAAGGGGGTTTAGTTGGAATTGAAAGACAAAATAAAGTAAAAGTGAACTAATGAAAACAAATCAAATTAAACAGCATAAAAGTGAGGAAATTGATTAATGAATTTGGAATTTGATTTTTAGTTCAATCTCAGCCTATACATAAATAAACATACCTCATCATCTTATTGATTTCATATCTCTCTTAGAAATTATTAATCGTAGGATAACAATAAGCTCTATTAGCCACGAGTCTCCCTTAAGTTGTGTTTAATCAAAATAAGCTCTTTAACTAAACTTAGCTATCAAATAACCTAGAATAAGCTTTCTAGATTTAGTAAGACAATTGTATTATGAACTAGGAAAATAAATTAATCTAGGCTACAACTACATAAGCTCGGTCTATTTAACCTATTTCTTGTTATTCCTAATGATTCATCATCATTAGTTTACCACAAATGAATTGAAAATACAACTATTACATATTGTAGTCCATATTTTGGCAATGGGTTCACACATAAACAATCTATTGAGAACAAGAATATTAATCATTCATACATGAATACCTAAACATTAAGCTAAGAATAACATAAACAATCTCTAGATAAATAGAGAATCAACAATACACAATGAAGAGATGTCAAAATGAGTTCTTTGGCTTCGATTTCTCCTATAAATCGGAAGAAGGAAGATTAGCCCTCCACAGATCCCAAAGAAGTAAGGTTTCTGCGTCTTTTCGTGTTCCAAAAATGATTCATCCCTTTTTTGGCCACTTAAATGTCTATTTATATGAATAATTAGGATTCTGGGAAGATGCACAGTTAGATGCATGGCCGTGTATCCAACCATGCATATCAAAATATGCATGATTTAAATTTATACATGGTTGTGTAAGTGGATACGTGACTGTGTATCTTGCAAGTCATGTTGAAATGTTCTTTTTCTTACATTTTCTTGTCCCATCTTTACCCTAATCCATCTCCTTCTTATTCCACAAAGACAAAGGAGTTTGAACATTAAGAGGATGGCTTAAAGAATGTGCTTTTAACTCCTTTTAGCTCTTTAACTTCTAAATCATACCTAAAACCAAATATGAACCAATATGAGTATCTTAATCATTTCATAGCTTTAATCATTAAATGTTGTGGAGTAAATGTAATTAGGCACACATCAGTGTCATTAATAATTGAAACATTACAATAATTTAAAGATACGTTAGGATTGGGAGTGAATCACAATAATAGTCACTTTGTTTTTATCTCTAGTGCTAATCATTTAGCATATATGATTGCTGAAATCAAAGGAATGAAGGGGAAATCTCCACCAATGCTATATATGGGACTTCCTATATCAACTAGAAGGCTTACTTTCAATGAACACATCCTCTTGAATGAGAAAATTTAGAAGAGGTTAGGCTCCTGGGAAAATAGAGCTTTATCATATAGAGGCAAACTTCAATTGTTGAAGGTTATTATTAACTTATTGTACATTTATTATCCCCATCACTGTCTTTTTAATGGACTTATTAAATCCAATGACAATAGGATGTGAAAGTTCGTATAGAACAATTCAAAAACAAATGAGGTAATGTTGAAGTGAAATGTTCAATCATATGTAAGCCACTGGATAAAGTGGATTGGTTTTTCTCTTAGCTAATGAAGTTAAGGCACCTTATAAGGTCATATATCTCCTATAGGGATGGAAAAGGGATCAATGCCTCAATATGGTATGACAATTGGATGAGAGTTGGTTCACTCATTCAGCACCAAATTGCAACTAGAGCTTTTGATGGATTACCTCTTCGAGTTAAGGTGAGCTAACTTATAGCTGATAGGATATGGATTGACCTGATTTCTAAAATAGAACACTTGCTTCTTCCATACTCTGCTAACATTAATATGGATGGCACCTATTTAAAGGATTGCATTCCCCTACAACAGATATCTAATAAAATGTGCCTGAGTAAGCTACAAGAGAAGGAACCAAGTACTGGATGGTTCAGGGTTGTCTAGGATAAGCATCTCAAACTACGTACAAGTTTCTTATTGTGGTTAGCTATGCATAATAGACTCAACACTATAGAAAGGTTGACCTACCCATCTCTTGAAAATACTTTTGTTCTTTACTTTAATACGGAGGAGACTAGAAATCATTTATTATTTGAATGTAACTATTCAAAGTCCTTATAAGATCATAAGGCTATGTCATTTAATTGTGAAGGTTGCTTATATTGTTGCATTGGGAGTGACAATGCAAGAGTTATGAAGGGAGAGGAATTGGAAGAGATTCAAAAGAAAAGAAAGACAATCTAAAGTTATCCTTAAGGAAGTTACCTCTAGCATTAGAGAGCAATTCATCATCTACAACTTTGCGACCATTGTGATGAAAATCTAGTTAGTTAATGGAGGATCTAAAACTGTCTTATTTCTAAGCAAATATGCAAGTGATGTGTTGTTGTCTTAGGTCTATGACTTATTGTAAATTAAGTTCTTAAAATATTGTTAAGTATTGTTCCTCCAGCCATATTAATGTTGGGCCCTAGAATCAAAACCTTTAAGTGTCACTTTTGAAACTTTAATTATTGATCAATCATTTTTTTAATAAAAAATCGAATGGTGAAAGAATTAAATTATATATCATAACCATGCATAAATAGATTAAGTCAAACCACTTTAGTATACTTAATATTTGGGTGGTCATGACATATTACTAGACGTCGATCTTGACCAACAATTACAAATTGTTTAATTGGAGAATTAAAAATAAATTAAAAAAAGAAATTAAAAGAAAATTTAATTTATTTAATTTTAAGTATGAATTAATATTACAATTTATAATCATTTCTAATATATTAGGAACCTAATATGCACACAAAAGAGCAGATAAAATAGGAAATTCAATTTAAAATAAATTGAACTTAATTGTGAAGTTTGAGAAACTTTGAGGATCAAATATAAAATATTTGATTTTATAAAAATTAAATTAAATTATAATTAGAGTTTGACTTTAATTATAATTATAATATTTAATTTTAAAAATTATAAAACCCTCATGCTTTTTTCTATATATAAGAATAAGCATAAGGTAGTTAGCCCTCCTGCTTATTTCTTCTCAAAGAGTTAAGTTTCTTTTTACTACTCTGTGGATACCATTAGAGGCTGAACACATAAATAACTATTGATTGATATCGAAAAGGCTTTATAGGAACTTTGAATTAAGTACAGTTCCTTTATTTATGATTCATATTTTCTAAGTTATTCAATTATTGTGATACAATCAGAAAATGCAAAAATTTTTATTTTTTCCACTGCACTAGTAGTTTATTCATGGTTGGTTTCCCAACGATCACCTTACTTAGGTCTTTTGCTTAAGCCACTTCATTTAGGTCTTTTTTAAAATGAAAATTTGCCTAAGTCACTTACCTTAGATCTTTATTTCAGAAAATTTGCTTAGGTCAGCTTATTTAGGTCTTTTTTCGTAAGTTACTGAAGTCTTTGTTTAAGGAAATTTGCTTAACTTGTCTCGCTCAGGTCTTTCATTTATTTTATTTAATAAATCTATTTATTATCAATTTTTCAGAAAAAGGCACTTTCTTTAGCTCACTTTTTCAAACAAACAACTTTTTTAATAATTGTATTGTTATATTTGTATCCAATAATTTATTCTCACCGACCACAATCTTCTATTGATGTATATTTTTCTTGTCATATAGATGCTTATTCATTAGTAAATTATATTTATATGGTGGACACATTAATCCTGATAATTATAATATTAACAGCAGCTTAATTTTATAATAAATTAAAATTTTAAATATTTTATTACTAATTTGATTATTCTATTAAATATAGACAACTTGTCCTTTGATATACATATCTACGCATGCCAATGGATGGAAGCTGGAACCACGTTGCCATCCAACGACCATAACTACGATAGGCCTTGCGTCACCTGATTGTTACTGACGTCAAATCCAATGTATATACACGATCACGTGCACCTTCATTTTTCGATAAAAACCCTAAATCCCTCTTACCTTTCTCTAGATTACGAGGTATGGATACTCGATTCTTACAAATTTTCCCTTTATGATTTGTAATTCTGTCTTCATTTCATTATTGTTTACTTAATGTCATCTCGATTTTAATGAACTGTCACTGCGGATCTGTGAATTTGTTGCTATTATGTACTTAGTCTATTTTCAATATCATTCTTTTGTGATGATTGCTGATCTGTGAATTTGTTGCCTTTTATGTCCTTAGTTATCTTTTCAATATCTTTCTTTTGTGAGTTTTGTTTCTCTTGAATGTAATTTACCGTATGGCAGGTATGGAGGATGTGAAGGAGCAAGAACAGGCGGATGGAGGTGCTCCTGAGCATAGGGTCTCCATGCCATCTTCTCAAGACGAGGTTTCTACTTCCGTTTTGTTTATGTTTTTGAAGATTAAAACTCATCAGCTACAGAGAAAGCTTTGATTCTGAGATGGAGTCTCTTCTTCTTGGATATGGGTTTTTATTTTGGTTTCTTTTCATTTAACTAGGAGGCAGCCATAAAGAACAAATATGGAGGAATCATGCCCAAGAAACCGCCACTTATTTCTAAGGTAATTTGTGGTTGGATCTGATCGTATCTTTTCTGTAAGCTTTGCATTGTGATAGTTTTGTTTTGGTGATTAGTTTTTCATGGTTAGGATCACGAACGTGCTTACTTTGATTCTGCTGATTGGGCACTTGGCAAGGTATTGGCTATAATAGTGTGTTTCTTTACCAGTGCAATTGAAATTGTTGGCTTATGGGGAATGTTGGAAAATGGAATCAATGTAAAGTTGATATAGTTTCGTGCTCTTATATAACAGCAAGGTATTGAAAAGCCCAAAGGTCCTCTTGAAGCCCTTAGGCCCAAATTACAGGTACTGATTTCGTGGCCTATGTTGATCCTTGCCTTTGTTTTTTTTTCAAATTTTTAACCTTGATCTTCTACCTGTTATTTGGCATTGAATAGAAAACAGTACTTGATTCAAGTTCTGATTGAAGTGCCCTTTTCCTCTTTTTTCCTCCGTGACTTTTTTTTAATATTATGGATTTACTGTAGTTATTTTTTTAATCGTTACGCAATCAGTATTATGTTTGATTTTTTTGAATTGGTAGGTAGTGGTCAATACTGTGTGGTGGGAGTTTTGTATTTGCTGGTGTGCTTAATATAGATTATAAAATGATATGTAGCCAAATTAGAAGGTGAGCTCTAATTAATGCTATGTATAAGTTGAACAGATTATTTCATTGAGGGCCATTCCAGAGATTAGGAGTCCTCTAAGGATAGGCACCATTTGGTTGTCATGTTAGCGTGATAATGGATCCTAAAATTGCCAATTGAAATAGAATTTCTTATTAGTATCTTATTGAATGCTTGAAATAGTTATAATCTTTTGCATTTTGATTGTGTTTGCATCTCTTTTGTATATGTGGCTTTTTATATGCTTTATTCCTCTTGCTATTTCATGAAATCTTTTGTAGATAAGTTGTAATTACAATGTACAGATAACTAGTTCTGAATATATATTATTGTTATATATGCATGAATAAATTGAAAAACTGACGAGGTTTAGCTGTGTAACTTGTTCTTGTGATGACATGAACAACTTACAAAAATTTGGAAAAATGACAAATTGCAACTTGTCCTTGTGGTAGCATGAACAATTTGGAAAATTTGAAACAAATGGTAAATTCTGCAACTTGTTCTTGTAATCTTTGAAAAGTTGTAGAAGGCAGTGAAAAAGAAATATAAGTCATTATGATGTCAAGGCTAGGTACGTACATGTTTTTAAGTGCTTTTTAGCAACTTTTGGCTATATTATTTTTTTATATTGGTCTTAAATTTGTAATTTTAACAATATTTGAGGACAAAAGAATCAATTTATGCCATCTGACTTACATCAGGGCAATGACTTCTATTTCTAATAAAGTGATTTCCCACTTCATCTTATAATGCTTCAAAGCTTACTCCACTGTCTTTTAATAGATCTGATCCTCTTTTGTTAGCTAGAAAACTTGATTTTCTTTGTTTTTTGTGATGTTCAACCTTGTCAAAAGTATGCACAGCCCAAATTTATGTCAAATTTCATTTCTGAATTGAAGATTTTGATGGAAACTAATGACATTATGTTTTTATAGAAATTAGATCTTGTTTTTGTACCAGTTTGGGTAGAAAAAGTCTTGTGACAAAGATGAATTTCATAAAAATGTGAATGCAAAGATAGATTTGTGGAAATGCTCGAAGATAAATCTGTAAAAGAACAGGAAAGTGGTGTAGCTCTTACTAATGATTAGATTAGGTAGGTCTCTAAAGATAGTTTCATGATATCCAACTCTAGGTAAAGTGATGCGTTTCCAGCATAGAGATTTGTGCAACCAATAAAGTTCTCTAACTATAGCAAGCTTGCTTATGGTACTTTTTGGGATGTGAGGTAGGCAGTAGAGGTATGAATAGAATCTCCTTATAACTCCTTAATATTTGCCAATTAACTATATATGTAGTCCTCAATTCTTAAATTTCTAATGAATTTATACCTCCTCAAAAGATTCAAATAATTAGGGAAACATTCCTATCTACACTCCAAAAGCGTAGACTTTTCGTAATCTAATTATCTTCTAGACCTGGCATTTTTGCGCCATCACTTGTCCAAAAAAACATCTTTGTTACACTTGAGGATATGTTTTTGACAGTTTTAAGTGAAGCTTGATAACTGTTTCAATGCATAAGAGATATTTAGTTTATGCAGTTTGTGCAAATAAACTCTCCAAATTCAAGTTGGTAAATGAGATTCATATTTGTACCAGTTATGACATTTAACTGTCATAAAGTGGACAACTGTTCCAACCACATCATAAAATGATTTTTCTTTTGGCCTGTGTACAAATTGTGCAGTCATCTTTTTAATTGGTCAATGATCTCAAGATAAAAATTGCTTACTGTATCGATCAAACTGTACCTAGAGGCTTAATTGGATGATTTTGCTAATTCCGGGCTTCTAAATTAATAATATGACTTACTGATACAAAGAGTTTGCTGATGAATCCATCTATCTTCAACTGCCTATTTATTGTGCAACACCAGTCAATAATGATTTGTCTGTGAATGTAGCATTGATTATGCTCAACACATTGAAGTAAGATGCTGTGTCACCAAAATGAGTAGTAATTTTGATTTCTGGTCCATCATGTGCATTGAACTGATGGTTTTGTTTATTGTTGCTGTTTTTAACGGGTAATAATGGGTAATAATCGGTATCTTGAGATTTCCTTTCCAGTTGTCTTATCAAATGGCACAAGCATATGCATAATGGTCCTAGTGAAATTTCCTGTCATTATTGTTACTGTTGCATTACGGTTGATCCTTTTTAGTCTTACGGTGAGCAGTGGAAGGACATGATCCCCATTGTTTGTTAAAACATAACAATGTTACCGTTGCTAAACTTGTAATATGTTATGCTCCTGTCCATTCTTCCAGTCTATGTTGAATTCCTATCATCCCCAGTTTCACATTCTGTTCATTGGAAGTTTATTTATGCATAGTTCTTGTAGAAATCAAAAGAGTATGATGACGAATTTATTGTTTGTACTTCTGGTTGGTCAGTGATCAGGCTCTTCATGTTTTGAAGATATTAATTTTGTGCTAGGCTTTTATCCTTTTGGTGGTAATGGCTAGCTTTATTTTACTGATTAAAATTAGCAATTCTTTGTTTCTTTCTTAGCTGGACTGCATAAAGGCACAGGCTATTGGAAATTTGACATTCATCTATATATTTTTATACTAAGTGTCTTTCTCCATTCACTTTAACTGTTATTAGGGCTTAGAAAGATGCCTTTAGTTTTTCCTCCGATGGATTGTTGCATCTCTCAGTTTTGTATCCCAACATTTTAATTGGGTGCACCATGGTTTATGCCTCTTAGCCCACACAACAGCAAACAAGATATCGGAAGTCTCCATATGCTCCATCAGATGGTGAAGGTAGGATCACTGTGATCTGACAGATATTTGCACTTGATACCCAATTGTCTCTGCAGTTTTACGTTTTTCACAGGGTAAGATGAAATCTCCAATTTGTGTCTATTGATCCAGATGGGGGAAGTGCTCCATCGGAGCATACCAGTATGAACGAGTGAAATTTACAGTTTGATGTTCCAATCTTGATAGGACTTCATCTACTGAATGATACGTCTGTTGTGAATGACATTGCTTGTTGGCCCTTTGATTCATTGAGGACTTCTGATTGTTATTGTCACTTCCATAGCTGAGATTTCTATGTTTTGGATAATAAAGCCATCGAGGTTGTTACCATATTTCGAGAAGAAACAAAAGATGGCGTTTCATAAGTTGGGACAATATCAGCTTTGCGCATGAATATGATGCAAAATTCATATAGCTTTGTCGGTTTCACATGCAATGCAGTACCGCCCGGTGAAAAGTTGGTGGACGCTGTTGTCCCACATTTCTTCTTATTTGAAAAGAATGTAGTTAAAAAGCATTTTCAAAGTTATAATATTTCAAGTATAATTACTATTTTGGAATCATGAATTAAGATTTCGGATTTTGTTGGAATTCCTATTTATTGAAGTGTAGTCATAAACCCTTAGCTTCGACCACTTCTGAAAATCCAGGAATGTTTGACCATTCGCCAATTATGGTCAAGTTAACCAGTACTCACCAAACTAAGAAGTCATCATTAAAGTTGAACGATGTTATGCCTTCATTTGAGGACTTCAAGAGAGCATTGAGAAAAGCGTTGAACGTTGAAGTACAAGTTGATTCTCTTTTCATATGTTTACAGAATTTTGAGATTTCAGTTTCATCAATTCAACACGTTGGAAGCAATTTTACTAAGCTAACAAAAGTGTAAAGAGGAGTTGATTATGGGCTAGAATGAGCAATACCATAAACCTATGGATGGATTACGGATTACTCAGATCTATCGATAAACAAAAGCTTACAATTTCTTTACTGTAATTGAGAGACATCAATCCAACAGCTTTGCAAAAGTTTAGTCGTGATTGGGAAGAAATATCAATAACAATGTGGCTCTTAACAATGCAAGGGAGTCAAACTATTTGTTTAGGAGGATCTGAAAAGTGTGTATACAACTGCTTCAAACACACCGGCAAAACTCCCTCTACAATCTACATCCTTATTAATTCCTTCACCTTCAAATTCTGCATTAAATACTATAAGACCAAATTATTCAATTCATCATTTTGTTGATGGCTACCCCTTATTTCCACTTACTGAAAATTTGGAAAGTAGAATCAATATATATAGATTGTGAGAATGCTCTCACAAGCATAAACATTGCATCTATTTTGAATAGCTTAGGTATCTGTTAGTCCACACATATTTTATTCCCAATGGAAGTATTTAATCACTCAAGTATCAATGTCCGCCTAAGGCCAATTAACTTGCTTAAACTCATAAAATTTTAATAATTTGAACTCAAATGATATTTACTCATAAGGCTTAACACTGAAAAGCTTAATAGTGTTTAGTATAAATGTTTCTCTCTATATAGAAACACTTCAAGATTCAAGTTTATGAAGAATGCACTTGTAATCCACCTATTCTCATACTACTCTTAGATCCTATAAATATAACAAATATGATAACACATGCAGAAAATATGGGTGCTAAATAACCATACAAAACCCTCTATCTCGCTAAGATAGGCACCGACTAAAACATCCCAAGATAATTGTTCCTATATCATATGCTTTATATTGGTACCAATTGATACGCTCTACCAAGGGAATGATATTTGCCTCATTCATATATTGATTAATAAGTCTCAACCATCATATACCATATGTCTCCACATAATACAAAGCTCCACGCATACCCTTCATGAACATATTATCATATCATATTAATGATGCCAAATACATATGTAACATTGGTTATACGCTATGTAAATCCACCCATAGGCCAGCAAACAGTAATTGGTGTCTCCTTGACACTCAAATCACAAGGCCAAAAGTTCTACAGTCGCATAATAAATCATTACATCATGTTTCATTGAGTTTTACCAATAAAACAACTATTGATCACTTTTAAGATAGTTAACAAGGCTAAATAATAGTTTAAGTTAGAGACAAAATTTATTTCATTAAGCATGTTTTTCATTTCCTGCCTTCTTTGATTAAATGCATTTAATAGTGATGATCACTTATTTTTTGAATGTAGTTACTCTCACTCCATTTGGTAATCTTTAATGAATCTTTGTAATATTTTATAGAACTCTACATCATGGAAAGATACTGTAGATTGACCTTCTCCTCTTTTGATAACAATCAAGGTAAAGATACACTTCTCATACTAACACATAGTTTTCGTATATATGTATTATAACTTGAAAGAAATTGTATCATTTTTTAAGTAGGCAAGCAAACTAACTTTTGAATTATTAAAATAGCTTATAAAGTAGATTTGGGAGTTACATGCTAGTTAAAGATTTAAACAACTCATTGGACTATACTATGGATTATAGATAAAATCTGTAAAAATAATTAATTTGTTAGATAAGGGCAAACAAGAACAAAATTGTAATCTACTAATTATTTAAGAAAATGGATTCAATTTTTCCTCCAATATTGAACATTTATATTGAGTAACAATTAACTTATATTGTAAT
Organism: Erythroxylum reticulatum; assembly: GCA_025504915.1. Classification (NCBI taxonomy): domain Eukaryota; kingdom Viridiplantae; phylum Streptophyta; class Magnoliopsida; order Malpighiales; family Erythroxylaceae; genus Erythroxylum; species Erythroxylum reticulatum. The sequence continues at coordinate 33,567,963 of JANSVA010000002.1, read as the reverse complement.
AGAAGGACTTTAGTCTATTATTCTTGTCACTTATCCCTATTTTTCTTAAAGAGGCTACCTAGGAGTTGCAATTAGCCCTATCTAGCCATAAACTAGCCTTTTGAACTTCTATGAACTATATCTAATCATAATCTTAGACTTTTGAAGTTAATTAGACTCTACTTTTGGTTTTGCATATTAGATTTGTTTAACAGTGTATGTGTGTGTGTGTATGCATATACATTTTGTCTTAAACACCTTTTTGGTATTCCTATGTACAATTTCCTTTTAGTATTAATATACTTCGTTGCTTGTCAAAAATAAAATTTTATAGATTATTTTCAGTAGTTATGTCTTTTCTTTCTTTAATTATTCTGGATAGTTTCTATGAGTTTATCAATTTTGTGCTTTCAAACTTGACTATGTTTAACAAGAAAAGATTGTCAATTATGAAACATTACCATATGACTTCTTATGGTAGTCTAGGTTTGCACCTAAGCATGTGAATTTAACTAAACTTTATGATTAATTATCAATGAGTTTAGTTGATTTTTATTTTACCACTTTATAACTTTCAATTAGATCAAATTTTAAGTGAAAAGCTCACTAAATTTGAGATATCAATTTTTTTTTTTACAAAAATAGAGCAATCTCAAAGACATTCAAAATTAGATAAACTTCATTAAAAATAAACTTTTTAGACAAACTCTAATTATATAAAATACGTAAATAGGAAGTTCAAATAATCATTTGAATAAATTTCCCAAAATTTTTAACTTATTAAGTGAAAGTCCTGTGACGCTAAATATATTTTTTTCTTAAGAAACCAATAATTTAAAACACTTGTGTAAGTAGGAATATTTAACTAATTGCATTTTCTTTTAACTAAATTTAATTTTAACTTACATAGACAACATATTCAAATAAATAGGTTCATAGACGTGTCAAAAAACTAGAATGTGTAAAGAATTAATCTATTTTAATAATTGATTTAGTTATTTATTTGAACTTATATTTTTGTAAATAATTTAGTAACTTTACTTCAAATTTATAATTAGAATGAGGAGCAAGGAGAAGAAAAAAAATTGTAATATCATACTGATGTATTATTTTACGCTAATAATTCTTTTGTTTTATTTTAGTTACTAATTGAAAGTCGGTGTTAAATGCTCTTACAATAATCTTATTTCTTGATATCCTTTTGTATAAGTTTAAATATATTAGGGGTGTATGATGTTTAATTTGTGGTTGAATTTTTATACTAATTAGTACCTTTTAAGAGTATAGATACATATCAAGTCTAACTTATTACATACAACACTCATTTTAGAACTATGAAGTGATATAATAAAATGCATTACAACTCAATTTCTGTTTCTATCATGAGTTAGTTCCACAATTTCCAGTTGCATCTTTCTTTAACAAAATGATACTTACCTTTAATGTGAGTGCAATCATACAATTTCATGTTCAAAATAATATTTATAACTAATTGAGTATCACATCATAACTTCATGTGTTTGGTCTCTTTAATTTCAAGATCTTTAGGTACTTATTTTATCCACATCAATTCACATGTATTTTGAGACATAACTTTATACTCTAACTCATCATTAGATGTAAAAACTACAAGTGTGAACATCTCTTCAAGTCTTAGGAAGAAACATTTATACATGTTGCATGAATACTAATAATGAGAAGGGAAAAAAAGGAAAAAAATCATCACCCTGCCTAAATTTATGAAACATAGGGAAATATGCACTAGAAAGGAATTAAGAGTTTTTAGCTAGATTTATGAGTTATGGGTCTTTTATAAGATAGGAAACATGTTAGACACTCTATCCTACTCGTTTAATGGTAACCATAATTTTTAGTATGATTAAAAAACAAAAGAAAACTAAGGTTATAAGAAATAATTTTTTTAAAAAATTATTCAATAGAGAAGATGATGATATAAAAAAAGAATGATAATTAGTTTTAATTTTTTTACAATTTAAGAAACAAAAACTATAAATGAAATTAAGTGAATTGAGAAATTTTAGTTAGTCAAGGAACTAGAATGGCCCTAAAATATTTTTATTCTTTAAAGGAAAATGAGCTACATGCCTTATAAGACTTCTAATTCAAGATAGATTACAAACTAAAAACGATTGTATTGCTAAATTTAATTAGATAATTGAATTTTGAAGCTAATCTTTTAAAAATTGACGTCTTTATTGAAATGTAAACAAAGTTATATTTTTCTTTTAAATAATTAGTCATTGAGCTTCAAAATAAATAATGAGAATGTGAATATAAACTTTGAATGTGAAATTGAATTGGATTTTCAAGCTTAACTAAAAAAGGAGATGGAATTAGGAGGTTTTTTACTAGGTAGGATCTATATACTTGATTTAATGGAAAAGGATTTTAAGACTTTTAGTAGACTTAAGCATTAGACTTGAACTAAAAAGTTTTGATTTAGGTTATAAAAACAACTAAGGGGGGAATAGGCTTAAATTTCTACCATGCAGACTGTACTAGTGGAAGCTTTTCCCCCCTTTTCCCTCCAAATTTAGTTCTCCTCTACCTCAACCTTCCCTTCCACCTACCTTGCTTAATCCTTCCATTTCTTTGGGTAACTTGAAACCATAAGAAAACAAGCCCACCCCTAACTAGAATAGAACCTTGAAATAAGTGGTAGGAGACCAATATGATCTTACTCTACACTATTGTCTCCTAAAGGAACAAGAAGGGAGATCCATACTTGATCCATATAATAACGTTCTCAAAGAGCATGCAGCTGTGATATCACCCCTGTCATGTTTTTTATGGAGTAAAGACCTCCTTTTATAGTTATACATAGGATGCTAATGAGTTAATGGAAAAAAGAGAGGTTTATCTAAGGTGCTTCTCTCTAATGATAACCTCATCCTATTCACCTTTCATTATAAGTTGAAGCACTCAAATTGTTGAAGAGGGGTCACAGCATATAGCTTAGCTTCCTTCATTTATCTAGACTTAGCAACCTAGGATAAGACTAAAAATGTTAAAATCCAAAATATTCCATTGCGGATCAACATATACAATATACCAATGGAGTATTGGACAAATCATGGTCTGAGTTTGGTGGCCAGCTTCCTTGATAAACGCCTTTGTATAGATAAAAACACAACTAAAAGAAGAGGAATTGGTTACGAACATAACTGTGTAAGTGTGGAGCTCTCTAAGGACTTATCTAACTATATTCCCATAATAAGATTATGTCCAAATAACAATTAATTTGTAGAATGTATTTTGGTTACCTATCGGTGGAGACCATCCCTTAAGGTACATGGAAAGACTTGGAAGCTTATGCATAAGCTACACTGAACTCATTTGACTGGAGGAAGCAGATCCCATATTCATCAATATATCAATTATGAACCCACCTCTTTGGCAAAAGACTCAACTCTAGTGATAGAAGCACCAGTCCCTACTAATTCACCAAACAATGTGGCTTTTACTGAAGGAATTATAGAGCGAAAAATTATGGAGGAAGTTGGTGTGAATGAGATTGTAAATTTTACAGATAGTCCTTAAGTTAAAGCTAGCTTGATATAAAGGAACTAGACAAGGACTTATTTCAAAGTGTGGTATGAAAGAAATCTTAAAGGACCAATAGGAAAAAAGGCTCCTAATAGGTGTAGATTATAGTATATTTTCTAGGTGTTAAGTGTGTTTTTAAGTATTCTCTTAGATGATGATTATGTGTTTAGGACTAGAATAGTGTTCTTATTAGTGTTTTTATGTGTTTCAATTACCTTAGAGGTTTAGATCAAGGATTTGACCTTAATTTTATGTTTCAAAGGGTGTTTGATGTGTTTGTGATTATATGAAAACAAGAAATTGAAGAAAAGAGAAGAATTGGAAGCATGAAATAATGTAGGTCACGATTATAGCACCAGTCACAATCGTGACAAACGTGACAGATAATAACTTCCAACAAATTTCAGATTTTCCAACTCGCGAGTTTTTCTATACTTTTGACATTTAGGGGAAATTTTTGGAACCAAATTAAGTGGAGAAATCCTAAAAGCCTCAATAACTACTTAAAGGCAAGAGCAATAAAAAAACAAGAGTAATAGCCACTAGTTCAAAATAAGATCAAGAGGAGACATCAAGAGAGCTTCAGAGAATCGTTGATTTCTAGATCAAGAGTCCAACTATCCAAGAAGATAATGAAAACAGAGGATAAAAGTAATAGAGGTCGAAGAAGAGAAGGAACTCTCTATTTAAGAAGAGGACGAATAAGAGTGGGACGGGCTAATTGCAGAAGAAGAAGAGCAGTTCACCTTCTTACAAGAAGAATTATTACATTCAACGATTCAAGGAGTTTCATCATTCCCTATTTTACTGACAAAATTTTATACAAAAGTGCATTACTAAACATACCTAGATTTCTTAATTTTATCAATTAAGTCCTTATTATTTTGCAATTAATGGATTATTTACAAGCTATTAAACCACCATAGAAATATGTGGAAGCAAGCCACTCATAATAAACCCTAGTTGATGGTAGACCAGAGGAGTATGTCAAGACAATGATGTTAAAGAAATGCTACTTGGGAGGCAATCCAAGAAGTAGGATAGGTTTCACATTATTATTATTTTATTTCTAGTTTATACATTAGCATGTTATGTTAGTTAGGTTTTTCTTGAATTCTAATATCTAAGTTCTTATCTTAACATGGTTAGAATGATTAGGAATGTTAAATCCAATATTTTAAATGTTGTTATAGGTTACGAAACAAGTTATGGGGGATATATGAGGTAAATTGAGAGAAACGTGGTAAAGCTGTGGAATTCTAGTTATGCCATGATCGTCGGAGGTGCTACAAGCATACATGGCGAGTGAGGGATCCCTCTATCATGATCGCGGCACCTCCCACGATCACGATAGGCGAGATCTACCATGATTGTGGCAGGCAAGTATAGCTCCCACTTGTTACTCACACAAATAAAACCGTAGTTTGCCCTTATCTTCTAGCCCTAACCCTTTAAATACTTGTTTTCTCTTCTTTAAAATCTTATATTGTCTCTTTAAACTTACGGCCACCTCCAAAGCTCTCTCATTTCTCCCAAATCTCTCTTCATTCTTACTTGGTTTTTCAATATTTTCTTCCATTGTTCACCTAGATTATCATTCCTTTTACACAAATCTAGTCATTTCCATACAAAATTACATCTTTTGAGTAGGTGCTACAAGATTTTCTCTAAAGTTTTCTCTCCCAAGTTTATGGGTGTTATTTTCTGTTTTTGTTGTGTTTATTAGTTGTTTTTGTAGGTTATATACTCAATCATGACTCCAAGAATCATGTAAAGTGCAAAAATGCTCAACACTGAAAAGAATAACAAAAGTGTTGGGAGACTGTGCATATGATAGGGCTAAGGATTTTGGAGTGACTTTTTTGATCTTCTAAGAAGAAGAAGGTACAAGATTCAAAACCATCGTTCAAGAATTTGTTATTGCACCATGTTATTTCAATTTTACAATCTTTGAAAATCAAGGTTTGAAAGAAAAGATTGAGACTTTGATTGGACAAATTTATTGGAAAAAATTTATTCATTTTGATTTTCCTAGTTATCAGGATTTAACCTTTGATTTTTCCACAACTTTACATTTTAAGCCACAAAAATTAGATAATTTTTGGTTTAGTTTGTGTCTTATAATATGGGTATGATATTATGGTAGAAATTTGTGATTTTTTAAAATAAAAATTATTGAGGAATGTAGAAATTTTCATGCTAATCAATATTGAAAAAAATTAATGGTGTTGGATGAATTTACTTCCAAAAATGCACGTAATAATGTTATTCTTAATCTTGAACATTTGTTATTTTATAAATTTAGGAGTCACATTGTTTTTGCCAAAAGTTAAAGTAACAAATGTTCTCGAAAAGATTTATTTATCCTTTGGTGCATGGCTCACAAAATTCAGGTTTGTACATCAACCCATATTTTTCAAATGACAGCTACTTTTCTTAATAAGAAAAGCAGTTATCTCGAGATGTGTTTTATTGTTACTATGTTAGCTCAGTTTCACAGTGTTTCTATTGATGGGCTAACCACTATCTTTCCTGAGTTTTCGAATCATACACCTTTGAGGCGAGCTGAGATCTTAGAGGTCCATGATATGGAACTCTAAGATATTGGTTCGAAATCATAAGTAAAACGTAAGATTAGACAGGTGAACTCAAGTTCTACTCTGGTACAACACCTACAACAAGTCTCATTTAGTGAAGAAACAGAGGAGGATGACCAGAAAGGATGGGAGAAAGTTATCAACTTAATGAAAGAAAATAACAAGGGCATGGATGGTCGCCTAAACACCATGGAGGCATAAATCAACTCCACTCCTTGGTAACAATGCCAAAATTCTTATACATGTCAAACACACCAAAATTAAAACCTACCTTTACATAAATAAACTTATTGCAATGGTAAGAAAGGATCTTACCTATGGAGAGGGCAAGGATAATTTTTGTGATGAACTAATTAGTGTAATAGGAATAAGGGTTAAAGGAATTCAATTGATGTAATTAAATAAAATTAAACTACAGAAGTCAAATTAAATCAAACAATGCAAGTTTGCACAAAGGAATTAATAGGTTTAAGTTTAGTTCTCAATTCAATCTCAACCTCTATATGAATGTGCACAATTAATTCCATCATTACTCTCTATCCTCTCTTTGAAGCTATTAACCACAAATTAAGAACAAGCTATGTTCATCCTTATTTTCCCTTAAATTATAACTAATTAAAATACGCTCTTTAATTAGATCTAATTGTCAAGCAACCTATAATAAGCTCTCTAGATTTAAGGTGATAGTCGCATTAAGGATTAGAAAAATAGGTTAATTTAAGCAATAAAAACACAAGCTTAAACTATTTAACTAATCAAATGTTATCCCTAATGATACTCAATCATTAGTTTACCATATTTAAATTGATTTAACAATAAATATGGATTGTTATCATAATTAGGCAATAAATCCATACATGAATGATCTAATAGGGCCTGTCTAAATCATTCATACATAAATCCTAAACTTTAAACATAAAATAACACAAACAATTCCAAAAAAGAGATAGGAACAACATCATAAGGATTGATTAATGCCCAAACATGTTATCAAACCTCGATATCCCCTTTTAATTGGAAGGAAAAAGGTTAGTTGCTTCTAACTCTTCAAAACACACATCCAAAGTGAGGAATCTACATCTTTTGGTGTCTCTATTTTGTATCCACTTTATTTGGCATATTAATTTCCTTTTTATACTTCATAATTAGGGTTGTGTAATTGTACACGGTTAGCTACACAACTATGTAAATGATCGTTCATAATAATTTTCCCAAAATTGTAAAGATACAAGTTTAAAGTTAGATACAAGAGCAAGATACACAACAATGTAACTCACTTACATAGTCGTGTATGTTTCCATATGGTTAAAACAACATCTTAAAGTTCATACACATTTTTAGTGACTTACACGATCCTATACACGACCATATAAGTCATATACATAGGTATGAACATTTTTACATAATTGTGTAACTTCATAGTTATAATATCCTCCCTCTTAAAATTGTTAAGAGATTAAACTATTAGATTGAGTCACATGAGTTATTTCATTTAAGAATTTACGAGGTACATTTCATTTACATGCATAATATTCATATAAACATATGAATCATGATTTAGAAAACATTGCAAGATAGTACATGCACTCAATTGACATATTCCGGGATATGGAACAAAAATGAATGTGCATTCCCAATGTTTTGCATTTTGATTTACCAATAATATGAATTGATGGATTACAATTAGTGAATTGGGAATTTATTGTTACAATTGAGTAATTGATGAGGTGATATGTGCATCGAGTTTAAGAAAAATGTTAAAGAGCCAGACAAATTGGTACATGGGAATTTAGGTTGATTAGGCCTATGAAATGGTAACATGTGGCATTGGGAATAAGTGACAAATGGCTTAATTAAATGGATGACAAGTGGCTTGAGTATAATTGCGACAAGTGGTCCTTTAAGTTTGTGACAAGTGACACTTTAGACTTTTGACATGTGGAGCAATAAGAATGGTGACATTTGTATCTTTACAACTGGTGACATATATAGCCTTACAATTGATGACATATGTAGCCTTACAAGTAGTGACATATGAAGGCTTAAATGAATGACATGTGGAGCCTAAAGTAAGCGACACATGGAACAATAGAAAGAGATATATGGACCAATAGAAGGATAACATATTTACTAGTAGAAGGGTGACACATGGACTAATGGAATGGTAACACATAGATTAGTTTGACCTTCTTGAATTCCTTAGTGAAAATGGATAAAAAGGCAATTAAAGTGAGAATGAAGGTCAACATAAGGTTAGAAGAGGGAAAAAAACAAAAATGAGAAGAGAAGGAGAGAAAAAGGGGAACAGAAAAGGAGAAGGAAAGAAGTTATCAAGGTAAGTTGAAATTCTGGTTTCAATTTCATCTTTCTCTTTTGATGTCTTTCATACTCTTAAAGCATAAATTTGAAGAAACTCAAAGTAATTGTAATATTATGTGTAATAATTATAATATAATACATTATATTTTTAAATTAATTAATTATCATTATAAATAAAATTAAATATATGCAAATCAAATATTATTAAAAAATTAACATTAATTGTATATAATAAAATTGCATAAACTAGAAATTATATTAAGTTGTTCTAATCAATAAAATATGTCCATTATACTATAATTCTTGAAAATATAATAGTACTATTATTTACAAAAAGAAACATAAATCAATTAGAAATAATATAATCACTCCACATTTTTCTAACAATTTCATCTCGCTTTCAAGACATACCTTGAAGTTGTGCTGGAGTGATGTTATACTCCACTTGAGAACTTGCATCTTCATTTTCACTTCCGCTAATTTGTTCTTCATTTTCAACACAACTTTCAAATAATTCATCGCTTTGTCCACACATTCTAATATAGTTATGTATAACACAACAAGCAATAATGATGTATTTTTATTTCTTCATATTATAACTTGGCATGTTTTTAAGTATAGGGAATCTTACTTTTAGAACGTCAAAACATCTTTCAATAATATTTCTTAATGAAGAATACCTGTAGTTAAAAAATTCCTGTGAACCTTGAGGTCTTCATTTGCCTCTATAATCTCTGAGACCAAGTACGTATTTAAAAATAAACAAGACCTATTATGTGAAAACAAATAAAGTCTCATAAAAGAAAGATTTAGTAATGGGAAGACTACGTGAATACTAGGCTCTGAAGAGTAGGCTGCTGCATTAAATGATGGCTACAATGTGAAGACAAATGCTCCTAATGATGGCTGCAATGCGTGCTCCACTCTATGCTATTGTAACAATAGGAAGATGTGAATCCTACATGAATCTACTAGGCTCTGCTGCATTAAATGATGGCAGCTACATTAAATAATGTGAAGATAACACATAGCGTGCTCCACTCTATGTTTAAGATACGTGAAGACTATGTGAAGAGGAAGACTAGACTTTGCGCATTGCGCATTAAATGATGTGGAGACAAGTGTTCTGCTCTATGCATGTTCTACTATATCTTTGTATGCTCTACTCTATATTAAAGACGTGAGAATGAGAACAAAAAAGCTTTAGAGACGTGAGCTACAAAGATGAAGATGTGAGGAAGAAGAAAACAACTATATCCGAATTTAAAAGATGCAAGGATGAAGAAATATTATTTTGATTCTTTATGAAGAATTAGATGAGGCATTCGTTAAGTTTAGCAACAGAGGAGGTGAAGCAAAAACTAAAGAGCTAAAACTGCATCATCTTCTTTATCTTTACAAAAAATTGCAGAAGTTATTCTCAAAGAAAAAGTTTTATATATTGCTTTTAGTAAGTATGGCTACATCTCTTTCTCTTTTCATAGTTTTCATCTATCTTCAATGGTGCCTGGTTTTTGTATTTTGTTATGGATTAGATGTTATGAACAAGAGAAATCGCAGAAGCAATAGATAGTACAAAAACAAAATTGAAGGTGTTGAAGATGCAAAAGACGAAGTCAGCGCAGAAAAGAGAAAAACTTGAATATGTTATGTTTTGCAAAAAAAATGTTTATGAAAACCTGTTTTAATTTTATTTTTATGTTTTTGTAAAATAGATGTTGTTTTAAAAAAAACGAAATATATAAACGTGTTTAACCAAACACGATTTTAAGACTCGTTTTTTAATTTACAAAAACACCAACACAAAACCTAAAAAAAATGAAAACAAACAACCCTTAGCTTTTGACAACAATCAATAAAGTAGCTTTTTTGTAATTATAAGGTTGCATATTGAAATTACGAAAACAATTTTTTATAAAAACATAAAGACAAGATTGCATTAAAAAATTTAAAGATAAAGAGAAGATTAATTAGATTTTTAATATTTTAATATATTTTTATTAAATATTAAATATCAAATATCTTTTGTGGCAGTATGTTACATTTAATGAAGAATTTAATGTCAAATTATCTTTAAAATTTTAAAATTAAAATATTTTAGTATCATTTTTAAAATTTAGGGTAGTATTACAAAATTGAATAAAGTACAATTATCCCATTCCAAAATACTTTTAATATAATTATACAATTTAATCTTTCTTTTGTCCTTGTAATGATATTAATGTTGGATTCAATCCATATACATTTTCATTATTGATTTTAATCATACAAGATATGAAAACTATTATGTTGGACCAAGCTTCCTGACTACCCCAATCCTTTTGTTTGGTTATATCAATATAATAAGGTAGTTTATATTATCAGTATGCTACAAAATTCAAATTTGAAAATTCGAGTTAACATTACTTAAAACCTTTGATCTTCTCTTCTTTTTTTTTTTCTTTTTGAAAAGTTAAAGAATTGCAATAAATTTATAAGAATGTCCTTACAAATGATAATGCCAAGCTATTGCATGAAAACAGTGATGTGTTGGAAACTTTGATAACAAGTGAAACGACAACATAACTTAACATTACACGTTAAGAGATAAAAAAACACCAACACGTCTCATTAGGCATAAAAGGAAAAATCTCGAAGCTTATCTTCACTCCCCTCACCCAACCCTACCACATTAAGGTTGGGTGATTGTTGTCGTTAACAAGTCCGAAAGAGGATCATCTTTAGATTAGTTCAATTAAATGTCATCCTCGATGTCTTTGGTCGGAGATCTACTCATAGCTTTCTGGAACAACAATTGACTTAGAAGGGGAAGGAATCAACATACCAGGTATTTTCATTCCAGTTTGTAATTTTCATGAACTAAGGCTCTTTCTGAGTAATATTAACCGATTCTCCTTGAGGAAGCTAGTTTAGGGTTTACTGTTTCTATTGTGGTTGCATACATGAGATACTCTTTGATTACAGTTGTTAATGCATTAAGAACTTCCTTTCTTGTCTTGCTTTGTTTTGGAATCTTTTGAGGTTCCTTTCTTACCATATCTCCTTAATGGAGAAAGTGAAAGATATGATATAGATGTGTACATTGTGCGTAGAACTCAGCTTCAGCTTCAGAAGTCATTCAAATGCTTTTGCGAACATTGAACCATTATTTGAAATAAGACATAATCCTTGTATCTTCTCCCATATATACTTGGAATAGGGACAGAGAAAGAATAAATGATCCTTAGATTCCTCCTCCATCTTATATAGTACATAGATAGGATCAAAATTAATGAAATGTATTCTATGGCCACAGAAGGATTGAGTGACTAGGACTAAAAGTTTTGCGCCAAATGATTGGAGACCAAATCTGTCTAATGTTGTTCTGATTCTGCCGCTTTCTGAATCTTGCAATGTCGAAGGTGTTCGGAAGCATCTTGAGACATTGGATTACATCCTCCTTCTCTAGATTAGGTTGATAATTAGGAGTAAGATGTTGCAACTCAGCTAGAATGTTCTATTGTCCACTTAAAAAGATAGAGTTAACCATTATATTGATAGGAAATCCACTCCATATCTGAAGAGTTTGAGGATATTTAATTAGAGGGACCTTACTAGTCTAATTATCAGACCATAAGTGCTTCTCCATTACCCACCTTACAATTCACCAGAGGTTCCAACATAGGTCTTAGCTTCAATAGTAAGATCAAGGGCCAAGAGAAGGAAGGTTTAATCAGTATAGCCCAAAGACTAGTTCCTTTCAGGATATAACTGTGAAACCACCGTATCCATGAAGATTTCTTTTCCAATAGAATATTCCACAAATTCTTAATGAGAGCTGAAATATTAAAAAAGGCAATAGGAATCAATCTCAATCCCCCTTCTGTTATCCTCTTACAAACTTCAGACCATTTAACCTTAGCAAAATGTCTATCCGATTTGAAGTTCCCATAGAGAAATCTTCTGAAAAGCTTCTCAATGGTTTTGATTACACCTTTAGCTAATGCGATGTTAGAGGACCAGTAAAAATATAGAGAGTTTAGGATCAATTTGACAAGTTGTAGCCTCTCACCAAAAGAGAGTACCATGTTAGACCACATTCCCAATCTTCTCTGTATTTTCTCAATCAATGGAAAACATTCAGTAAATTGAGTTCTTTTCGTAGTAATAGGAAGTCCTAGATAAATCAATGGAGCAGGTTTCCTCTTCATTCTTGTAATTATAGAGATATTGTTTTCCATCATATTAGCACTAGCAGTTAGAATGAACTGTCTTTTAGTAAGATTAATCTCCAGACCTAAAAGTTCTTTGAAATTAATCAGAGTTGACATGAGCAATTCAATAGACTTCACATGAGCCTTAGAAAAGAGTAGCAAGTCATCTGCAAAACAAAGATTAATTAGCCTTACTCTCCTGCATTTACTATGAAATTTGAAGTCTTTGTTTTTGCCAACCTTGTGATGAATTAGGTGACTTAGGACTTCCATACAAATGATAAACAAATAAGGGGAAATTGGATCTACTTGCCTCAATCCTCTTGAACTCTTTAAGATATACGTATGTGTACCATTAATAAGGATAGAGTCAGTTGGAGTGGTAATACAAGCCTCTACCCATATGATAAACTCAATTGAAAAACCTAATAAACGTAAGGTATGAAGGATAAATTCCCATTCCATATGATTAAACACTTTCTTGAAATCAACTTTAAGAATACAATTTAGGGGGGTGTTCTTCCTTAGGTATCCTTTCATTAGTTCTTGAACTATAGAGATGTTATCCTTAATTCTTCTACCATGTAGAAAAGCACTTTGATTATCAAAGATCAATGATTCCAACATTGATTTCAGCCTGTTTGCTAAGATTTTAGAAATAACCTTATAAAGGAAATTAGTGCATGCAATAGGTCTATAATCATCCAATGAAGAAGCACAATTTGAATTAGGGATTAAACAGATTTTGCTTTATTGGTCTCCTTTAGAAGAACCCCTTAGAGAAGAATTTTAGAATTGCACTTTTAACTATAGGACCAGTTTTCTGCCATATTTTCTGAAAGAAAAAAAAACATAGAATCTGTCAGGTCTAGGAGACCTATTAGGGTGGAATTGAAAAATAACTTCCTGTATTTCTTTTTCTGTCAATGGTTTAATGAGGGATGAAGCTTGTTAGAGGAATTTATTATTAGTCAACTGGATCCCTAAATCTTAGCAAGCCACCTACTGAATCCCTTGATTGCAACACATGTACCATTCACTTCCTTACAAGGTTGTGCTATGATTAAGGAATTTGTAATTTAGTAACGGTTCCTTTGCTAAATTAGACATAGCATAGATTAATCATAGGAGTGATTGGTTCTTACACATTGTGTTGGACCTCGTTTTTGGAGCCTAACAAACCAGAGTCAAAACAAAGCCCGTCATCCCATAAGAGTGTCATGCCCATAACAATTGAACATTAAACAGTTAAAATTTTGAGAATCACAAGCAAAATCTAATCATATTTCATTAAAGA
>JANSVA010000002.1:33534069-33546100 GCA_025504915.1 Erythroxylum reticulatum | reverse complement strand
TCACAAAGCAAAATCACTAAAATTTATTGTAGAATGCTTAAACCCAAGCATTTTCTAAATTCTATGAACTAAAATCCTTTAAAAAATCCTAAAGATCCAAAATGATCTCGCCTTCATTCTTTGCCAAATGAAGGGATCTTTAGCTTAAAAGGAAGCTCTTCTTTTCCTTTACCTTTTTTGCTTCTTAAATAGCTCTCAAATCTCTCTTGAAGACTATCACAATTGAAACCCTAGCTTGTTTTCTCTTCTTTCTCTCTTTCTTCTCTTTTTCGTGCTTCTCTCTCTTCTCTCTCTTTTTTTCATCCACGCATCTAGCTTCTTCTAGAATGCCCCAATTCACGTTTTCTCCTTCTCTTAAATGTAAGACCACATTTCTTCTTCCAATTATATCTTTAATGAGTGAGAAATATCCCATTTACCCTTCCATTTATGACTTATGTCTTTTTATGCTTAAGTGTCTTGCCAACAATATCCTTGAGCATTCTGATATAACTCTTTCTTCTAGAAAAATGTTCTCCCTTATCTTAAGTTTCTAAGGACACCAAAATCAATCCATTTGGTTGTGAACTCCAAGAGTATTGCCCCAAACATTTTCATACTGTTCCTATATTGAAACAGTATACTATAGTTAAATTCCTCCCATTCATACTCTTCCAACCGATTCCCTTACTTTGATTAAATCCATCTTTTTCAAATCAATACCAAAGCTATCAAATTCTATGGAGGGACAGAAAATGTGTTAAGAAACCATGGGTTCAAGAATTATTTCATTTGGAGATTGGATAACAAAGTTATGACTGAAAGAATCAAACAAAGGTTTTATCCTCAAACATATTGAACTTATCTCAGGACAAATAGCATAACTCTCTCTACATATGTCGAATAAAAGTGTTCTTTGGATTATCTGAAAGAGGGCTTCAAGATCTACAACTTTTATGCAGACCTTGAAGACAAATTCAATCGTCTGAAGGGTAAAAAATGAACTAGATGATAGGATTAGATGAAACCAATCAAAAAGAAGATGAATTGAAAAAGCAGATGACGTGAAGCAGACGAATCGAAAAGCAGACGAAACAAAGCAGACCAAGCAAAAGCAGATAAAGAAAAAAGGTAGACGGAGCAAATAGTAGCCGAAGCAAAAAGCAAACGAAGCAATAAGCAGATGAAGCAGAGTTAACTTAAGATGAAGCAAAGTGAACTTAAGACGATGCAACTCTTAAGACGAAGCGGAGTCAACTTAAGATGAAACAAAGTCAACTTAAGGCGATGCAACTCTTAAGACAAAGTGAAGTCAACTTAAGATGAAGCAAAATCAACTTAAGATGATGCAACTCTTAAGAAGAAGCATTTTTACAAATGACACAACTCTATAGACGATATTACGTCATCACAGACGATACATCTTTACAGACGATGCATCTTTACAGATGAAATGATGCCGTCACAGACGATGTGATTTCATCACAGATGTATCGTCTCTAAAATGATGCGTCTTTAGAGACGATACATCTTTACAGATAATGCATCTTTACGAACGATGCATCCTTACAGATAAAATGACGTCATCACAAACGATGCATCTTTACAGGCAATACATCTTTATACTGCCAAGCATTTCCCTTTCTAAGTCCAAAACTTCCACACTATATACCGTTGGAAAACTAAAAGAGAGACCTACAACTTTCTAGAGATAACTCTATCTAAATCTATCTTGATCAATCCAAAATTTCCCCTAAACTCAAAATATGAACTTTACATTCGTCCACCAATGCACTGCACCCATTTTTCAACTTCATGCCAAATCAATATCATCCTTAAAGAAATTATAATTCATGATTAATCATGAACACCAATAACAGAACATACACATATATACGTATTCTTCATCACTTACTACACAAATTCAACTTCACTTTCACCCTAATTCTTCCCATTTCATAGTCTCTCATTTACCATAAACACCAAAGCAAAATATGAATCTATCCACACTTCTCATTTACTACTTCTAATCTTCTAAGAAAATTTCGGGGTCCAACACGTTGTGTATATATATCCTGTAAACTATCAGTATAAATGTGAGCTTGATTCTCCATTTTACTATTCTTTTGTTATAGTATCAGAGTAGGAATCAATTATGTCCTCAAAAACCCAATCCTCTAAAATCTCTTCCCTGTCACCTTCTTAGCCTATACCAACCAGTCCTTCCACCTTGCCACATGCATAATTTAGGTTTGCCATTAAACTGAAGCCCACCAATTATCTAATATGGAAAACCCAATTTAATTCAATCTTG
Source organism: Erythroxylum reticulatum (assembly GCA_025504915.1). Lineage (NCBI taxonomy): Eukaryota > Viridiplantae > Streptophyta > Magnoliopsida > Malpighiales > Erythroxylaceae > Erythroxylum > Erythroxylum reticulatum. Next base: position 33,543,807 of record JANSVA010000002.1, on the reverse strand, counting down.
AAAGGTTATGATGATCTCACGTACCTTATCAATGAAACAGCTGCCCCAACACCAACAATCATTGATCAGGAAACTAAAACCATTATTCCCAATCCTGAGTATCAGTATTGGGTTTATCAAAATCAACTACTAGTTGGTTGGATACTGTCCTCCCTTACATAGGAGGTCTTTCCTTACGTAGTCGGTCAGGAACCAACCCATGAAGTATGGGAAGTTCTCAAAGAAGCCTTTGGCATTCAATCTAGCACTAGGCAAGTCCAACTTCACATAGAATTGTAGAACTTATCTTCTGAAGATAAACCAATGTCACAAGTTCTCAAAGAGGCCAATAATATCAAAGATCAACTTGCTCAAGCAGGGATGCCAATCGGAATTGCTGAATTTAATGGAAACATTTTTAGATTGCTACCATTGGATTATCACCCTAGTCTTGCTGGAATTTCATCGAGAAAACATGAAGTGAGTTTTTCTGAATTATCTAGAATGCTTATTTCACATGAGATTTTGTTGTAGAGTTCAAGAAAACTAACCTCTATGGTTGCGAATATGGCATGCCATGAATCGTCCCAGTCTAAAAACAACAATTATGGTAAGAACAATAACTACAGGCACAACAATAACAACAAGGGAAGCTTTAACAATGGAAAATCTAACAAGAGATGGTTCGCTACCCCTTCTCAAATTTATAACTTGAATAATCATCAAGCTAATAACTGCCGAAAATGATTTGACAGAAACTATGAGCCACCAACTGCCAATGTTGCCATTTATAGTTCATCTAGCAAAAGCAGTGACTGGTATCTAGTTTCGGCAGTCAGTCATCACATGACGCCATACTTGGCCAGTTTGGGAATCTCAAAAGAGTATAAGGGATTAGATGATGTGATCATTGGCAATGGCTCAGGTATCTCTATCGAACATGTTGGGCAGTCTACTCTCTTAACACCCCAATATAAGTCTTTAGTTTTGAATGAAATTCTTCATTTGCCTTTAATTCAAAAACAAATAATGTCATTCAATAAAATAGCTACAGATAATAAGTGTTATTTTAAGTTTTATGACTCACACTTTGTTGTGAAAGATCAAATCACAAAGTGGCTTCTCCTAAAGGGACCTGCTGAGGATGGTGTGTACAAGGTCTCAGGTGCACAGTTACAAAATCTACAAAAGAGGCCTTTTTTATGGCTGAAAAACTTATCTTGAAGAACTGGCATGATCGGCTCGGACACTCTTAATTTGGAGTATTTCGAAGATTGTCAACACTTTTAATTTACCTTGTTTAATAAAAACCACTCCAGTACAAACTTATGAATCCTGCTGCCTTGGTAAACTCAGCAGATCTTACTTGCCATTAACTGGAATGGTTACACTTAATAAATTTGAATTGGTCTATAGGGATGTATGGGGTCCTGCCCGAATGAATTCTATTTCTGGTGAAGATACTTTTTGATTTTGGTTGATGAATTTTCTAGATTTACTTGGCTTTATCCAATTAAGCTCAAAAGTGACGTGTATTCCATAATCTGTTAGTTTATGCCAATGGTTGAAAGGTAATTCCATACAAAAATCTTCAATTTGATTGGGGAGGTGAATTTCAGAATGTTAATACATTTCTTAAAAACTCAAGGATCATCCATAAAGTTGTATGTGCTCACACACATGAGCAAAATGGAACTGTGGAAAGGATAATTCGGCATATTGTTGATAGGGGGTTATCTCTACTGGCTCATTCTAAGGTTCCGTTAAAGTTCTGAAATTATGCTTTCACTGTTGCGGTTCATATAAATCAGCTGCCATCTCCTGTTCTTAACAATATTTCTCCTTATGAGAAGGTATTTGCTCAACCTCCAAATTATAATGCTCTCAAGGAGTTTAGGTGCATCGCTTACCCACTCCTTAGATCATATAATGCCAATAAATTTTCTTTTTGTAGTATACCTTGTGTTTATTTTGGAAATGCTACTGATCATGCATGTATTATTTGTTTTCATCCTCGACTTCATTGAACATATATCTGCAGGCATTATAAAATTGATGAAAAAAGATTTTTATACTATGAAGAATATCTTTCATGAGATTTTGTATTGGTTTAAAACAGGCACCTAGGGCCTGGTACAGTAAGATAGATGATTATTTGCAAAACTTAGGCTTCAAAAAAAGCTTATCGGAGGCAACTCTTTATGTTAAACATAAGGACAATACTGTTCTTATAGTTTCTCTTTATGTTGATGATATCTTAGTGACAGGAAATAATGCCTTGCTAATTGAGAAATTCAAACAAGAAATGGAGCAGGTTTTCGAAATGACGGATCTTGGTCTCATGAACTACTTTCTTGGAATGGAGATTACACAAAGCCAAAATGAAGTATTCATTTGTTAGAAGAAATATGCCAAAGAAATTTTGAAGAAATTCAAAATGGAGGAATGCAAAGCTGTTGCTACACCCATGAATCAAAAAGAGAAGCTGAGCAAGGGAGATGGAACCGAGAAAGTTGATGAAGGCTACTGCAAAAACTTGGTTGGATGCCTTATGTACCTTACTGCCACTAGACCTGACATTTTATTTGTTGTAAATCTCTTATCTCGCTTTATGTATTGTGCTAGTGAGTTACATTTAATTGCAACAAAGAGAGTGTTAAGGTATATTAAAGGTAAAATTAGTTATGGAGTCAAGTTTGGAAAATGCAATGATTTCAAGCTATGTGGATTCTCAGATAGCAACTGGGCTAGTTCTGTTGATGACATGAAAAGTACATTGGGCTATTGTTTCAGTTTTGGCTCAGGTTTTTTGCTCTTGGTGCTCAAAGAAGCAAAAGATTGTTGCACAATCTACAACAGAAGCTGAGTTTATTGCAGCTACAACAGCAGTTAATCAAGTTTTATGGATAAAGAAGCTTATGTGTGATCTGAATATGGAGCAGAAAAATGGTGTGGAGATCTTTGTTGACAATTAAGTAGCAATTGCAATCTCTAACAATCCAGTTTTTCATGGAAAAACAACGCATATTGTTCTTCTTGAGAGAAATACAACAGAATGGAGGAGCAACTCTAGTTTACTTGAAAACTGAAGATCAAATAGCTGATTTGTTCACAAAACCACTTCTAGTTAACAAGTTTGAGCTTCTAAGGCAGAAAGTTTGCAGTAACAAAAGCAAGGAGGAGAATAAGTTTTTTTTGCTTCTGTAACTTCAAACTCACGTGCTTGTCATGTGGCTTTTATTTATTTGTTTTCTTTTTAGTTTAAACAAATTAGATAGAGTCTTTAGGGATTCAACAGTTTTTTTTCTCGTGATATCAAGCACTACTTCAGTTGATGCTATAGTGCCGTCGTGTTTGCGTCGATTTCTGTTTTCATTTCAGTCCAGCACTATAAAATGTAAAGCATTACCTTTACATCTATAGACTTCTTCTTTCTCTTTCAGTATTCTTCTTTAATAGGAATTTTATCTTTATTTCTGTGTTTTCCACTCTTAAACTTTCAGTTGATTCTATTTGCATTCCTTCCGAATAAGATAAAGTTGAAGAAAAACTTAGAACACTTTTCACCATCTTTTAGCCTTTTTTTTTTTGGATTCGAGAAAACCCCGTAGGCGGGCCAAGTGGGCACACCTCTTCGAGGACCCAACTGGCACACCACCCCACAGGCGGGCCAAACGGGCGCATCTCATCATCGAGGGCCCAAATGGCGCTCCACCTATAGGTAAAACCCCGGCTGCCCCAGGCTCTTACAAGAGGGGCTAGCAGAGAATCGAACCTAGGACTTAACCAAAGCCAAGCCCCGCTCTCAACCATCTAGCCACACCCCTTGAGGGCCTTTTAGCCAATTTACCTTTGCCCTGTGTTCCAATAAACTGTCATGATCTCTGACTTAGCTAAGTAAGACATAAAAAGAGTCTTCTCTAAGCATAACAAGGTAGTGCTTGCCAGGTTTAACTCTAACTCCTACTGTATCTTCTGTAAATCATCCTTGGCTTTTGAAACAGCTTGCTGTGTGGAGGAGGATCTTCTACTCATTAGAGATTTCATCTCCATTTTGATAGCCTTTAGCTTCTGATTGCTGTTTTGTTCTCTTCTGTTGCATTGTAAACAAACATTGATTTCAAGTGCCCAGGGAAACCATGTACAACAAGAAAGAAACAAAGTGATCGTTATGGCCGAAAGGTAGTCCTAGAAATTATCGTCCAATTTTCCCACCAGAAACGTCTCGTACCGTTTGATTACAATTTTATATTTCCCGTCTTCCTCTCTTGTCTTCTCCCCACTTTGACTCGATCGGTAATCCAAACTCATGCTTGATTCTGACAAGTGAATTTCATTAATAAGTTTATCGAAATTTTCTTATCTGTTCTCCTGTTCCCTTGTCCTTTCATGGTCTGCTTTGTTTGTGTACGTGTGAGTGTCTAGCGATCCAGGCTTTACTGGTTTCGATAAACTATTACACTGATTGTAAGGTTCCATGTTCCTCTGAGTAACGTCTAGCAATTGTAGGCAATGATTAGCTTATCTGATTTGCTTCGTTATGTTTTACGTACAAGGGATTAATGGACCCGAAACATGTTGATGACCACTCAGACGGTTATGACATGCAGCTGGTTGGCAACTTCCTGAGCTTCGCATCAAGAGGTGATAGAGTTGGACTGAACCAGATGTTAAGAAAGGGTGTTTCTCCTGACGTACAAGATTATGACAAGAGAACTGCATTGCACCTCGCAGCGAGTGAGGGGCATGCTCCTATTGTTGAGCTTCTTCTCTACTACAATGCTAATGTTAATCTCCAAGACAGGTGGCAACGAACTGTAAGCAATTATTGAATCCTTATGAGGTCGGTTCTCTCCAAAGGTTAATTGACATAGGATCGTCAATGATTCCATATCTTAATTTGTTATATCAAGCCATTGACAGATGCAAGACTCTATGGGCATCGTGACATATGTAGGATTCTTGAAGTAAATGGTGGCAAGGATTTAATCAGCGATGAGCCAATGGTAATGGGATTATCTTATTTTTCTTATTGGATCAGACTCCTTAGCGATTATTGTTCACTGCACTTGTAAGTCCTCTTTTTGCCACAGCCATGGGAGTAAATTTGATTTTCCATTGCTTATCTAATCCAAATCCCATGTACTACACGAAGTTTCTAAACCTATGTTTCTTCTCATTCTTTAATCTACCAAAGCTTTGATAAACTATGTTACAGCACTTTTTAACCTGTTCTAGTTACCTTCATTCTACCAAAAAATTCAAATAACCTCGTTCAAACCTTTTCTTCCTCGCTCATTAACAAAGATGAATTGAATCACTGTTTGTTAAATTTAAAAAAGGTAAGGGAATTGAAAGCATTTGAACAAATGTCTTGCGTTGTTGATTCGATGTTCATTTTCCAGACAGTTCGACATGAGCAAGATTCAAATGAAGTGAATTTTGATATATCAGAATTGAGCACTGAGCAATCATCAACAGTTGAACAGGTCTATGACGTTAGTTATCAGAGTTTACATGAAATATACAAAATAAGAAACGCCCTGGCTAGTTTCTATTTTGTTCTCAATTGAGAAATATTTATTATCGTCTTCTTTTCAAGTTAAATAGCTATGAACATTGTGCTTCTGACAACATCAGGGTGTTTTTGGCGAAGCCATCAAGGTCAAGTGGAGAGGAACTTGGGTTGTTAAAACTGTAATTAAGAGTGAGATTTATCATCCTGTGAAGATGTATGCTCAATCACATTTCTGTTTAACATTTTATCAAATCTTACTTGAATAGAAATTCAACTACGATTCAATGCAGGGTATTGTCAGCTAAGGATAACACTCTCTTACGTGAACTTCGACATCCCAACATTTTGCAGTTTCTTGGTTCCATTGTACGTAGGGATGAGATGGTTCTAATTACCGAACATCTTCCAAGAGTATTTTCTCAATGACCAAATACTCCTTTTAAAGTCCTGTTTTTGAGGACTAAAATTTGGACATAATTTTGGTAAATGCCATATACATGATTGGATATCCCAAATTGATGTGACTGATTCTTTCACTTAATGAAAGTGCAACATCTTGTCCTTGTTTGCTGTTTTTTGACAGTATCAGAAGATCATTCCGTATTACAAGTCTCTCTCGTTAAAACTGTTTTTCTTGTCATATCTTGACGTAGGGAAACTTGGGTGATATCTTGTCCAGAAGAATTGCACTTGACCTGACTACTGCTCTGCGTTATGCCCTTGACATTTCTAGGTGATGTGATTTTGCGGCTCTTGGTTGGTCTCATAGTCTATGAATTTGTTTACTCGTAACAGTATCCATCTTCACTTGTACAATGATTCGCAGGGGAATGAATTATCTTCATAAACACAAGCCTATGCCTATAGTTCACAATCATTTGGAGTTTAGGTAACTTCCGGTTCCTTGACATGTGTTTGAGAATGCACCTTCGTTCTTGTTCCTTAGGTCCATCGGACATTATAGTTTGATTTTATTTTTCATCCTGCAGTAGTACTCTTCTCTCTTTAGGTGCTTTCTCCCAGGTCTACAATTCATCATGAAGAAAAGGACTCTATGATACAAGATCTTTAACTGATATAGATACTTACAGAATAGGGAAATACAAAAGAACATAAAAATGGTTTACTGAATGATGATTTTTGTTTACTTTTGAATGTAGAAACTTGCTACAGGATGAAGGTGGCCATCTGAAGATTGGCGACTACTGGGTTCAAATGTTCTATGAACAAATCCATCCAAACCGAGACTGTAAAGACTTTATGTTTGCTCACATTGAATCATATTCCCAAGGGGATTTTTACCATTTCCACTGCGTCTTAACATTTTCTTCTGCTTCAAAGGCCTGAGAGTTGATCATTCAAACAACAATGTCAGGCGGTTAAATGATACCAAGAAAGATGTCTACTCTTTTGGAATGATTTTTTATCAGGTAATATAGCACATAGATTGAAGTTAATGGATGTTTTGGCAAAACTTTTAATCTCACTGAGGCAGCTGTCGTCTATAACAATACAAGATTGCATGCGCCACATTATTTTGACAAAAGACCAAAAACTTAGTTTTAGTAAGAAAATATTGATCTTGATCTGGATGCGTTACTTTTGAACCAATCATTTCCATATGTCATTGATTGATTGAAAGATGAAAATATGATCTACTAAGTAATCTCTTGTACATATGCACACCAAAATGTAAGATCGCCATCATTTTTCTGGACGATGGTTCAGTTGCAATTTATTGCAACTTCTAGAAGCATGAATACATGGCTCCATGAAAGGTTTTCTTTTCTACTGTGTTTCACAAACACAACAACAGATTGCAACTTACTGTCAAGCACCTAAGAACCTCTGGAACATGATCATTGTAAGTTCCTCCATTTCTCAGATGTTAGAAGGAAGGCAACTGGTGAATAGCATGAACTTTGGCTTCGTACCATCCAATTCTGCTGATTTCAATCCCAAGTTTCAGATAAGCCGCTGTCCAAAAAGAATTCAGCAGTAAATTCCACTAACGCGTTCTCTTTTCTATTTGAAGAATATCGAATTTTTTTATTATATTTTCTAGAGCTTTAAAGAATCGTCAAAAATATCCAGTACTCAGTAGGAGTGAACAACGATAGTAACTGACACGAGTGTCCTCCACGGTCTATTCATATTTTGCTGTTTGTTCATCTTTCAGGTTAATTGAGCACTGCACAAGCAAAAATTCAAAGGAAAGACCATCATTTTCTTCTGTAATAGAGATCCTAGAGGAAGTTTCCTCAACTCTCGGAAAAGCCGCATGCCCTGTCTGTTGAAGGCTTGTTTAAAAAGAGGCAAGTGGACAGCTGCAGTTAACTACATGTCTCTTCACTTAAAAGAGTTCTGGATATATATGATGATGAACACTTCCATATTGATAAACGATTGGTTGTATATTGTTGTTTTGCAGCCGAAAACTCATAAACTTCAATAAGACATTTGCCTACAACATTGTGCTTGACGTGCTTTCGTCTGTAATGGATCTGTTATTAACAATCATGTCGGTCTAGCCGATGTCCGCAGTGCGTTGTCATGGTTAAAGTCTGTGCCTGCATTTGATGTGTGATAATTAAGCAAATATCAATCACATCAAACATAAGTATAACAAAGAGGCAGAGGAAAGACAATGTATACACAAATTTATAGTCTTTCAGTCAAAACTATTTTTTGCTTAGGTCCACTTTTCGAGTTTCATTTGATAATTCAATTATCTCTTTTCCATCTATACGTCAAGAAAAACTCTTCGTACACATATCTTCTTTCTAGTGAAGATAAACCTTTACATGTCTTTCTTTTTAAAGGTTTAGAAGAATTCTTTACACATCTTCTTTTGTATGAGTAAAGAGGAATCTTATGTAACTTAATTGCTATCTAACTAATCACAATGGTTCAATTATAAATTAAGAACTCTTTTATTGATCATACAATTTGCTAAAGATTATGATGAGTAAGTTTTAATCCTATAAAATCTTCACTATTTCGCAAGCATATGGATCGTAAGCATAGTATATGAGATGTCGATCCCACAAGGAATTAGTGAACTAATCGAATCCTAACATGTCTAAGGCCTAAAATTGTAATTAAAATGAAAATAAAAATAAGCAGAAAATTAAGCAATCGAATATAAATAGATTGAAAATTGAAATTCTAAATTAATACAAGGAAATCAAAATTGAGCACAACCAAATGGCAACTCGAAAATCACACAAGGAAAATTAACCAATTATGAGAAAGGGGGATTTAGCCTATCATCTAATGTTAACTTGAAATTGTTCGTATCGGTCCTAGAATTTTGAAGGGTGAATCATTCTCTCTCATGTTCAAATATTTAAACCATAATTGAATTGAATTAAAGAATTTGCAATCTCTAAATTACTAAACAACCCACAAATCTGATTAGATCTTAAGCGCTCTAATACATAATCGGGTCCTCATACGAGATCTTTTTCATATAAATTACCGATTTAATTATTTGTGTGATCTATTAGATTGTTTAACTCTCATTACCCAACCTAATTATTTTGCTATCAGTTCACTTTCTCGATTTATTATTGAAGCAATACCAACACGTTAACACCAAAAGCAATCAAATTAACATTGATTCAAGAATAAATCCCTAAAAGATTTTACCCAAATTGATCATCATCATATCCATCTTATACATCAAATAAAAGAAATAACAAGATGAAATGAAGAAGTTCACTTGGAAGGACTGGGATTGGCAGCAACTCCTTCTTCTCTCCTTTTCCTTGGTTCTTTCCTCAAATGGCAAATGAATGCTCTTTTAGATTAGGCCTTTTCTTTTGTCTTTTATAGTCCTAGGGCTTTTTAGGGTAAAGACTAGGTTTTATCGAGACTCAAGGAAGCAATCCTTGAGTCTGTTATTGCGCCTAGGTTGCTTCTGTCACGTAGCCACGATCGTGGCCTTGACTCCTCCTCTGAGCTTTCTCCAAATCTTCTCTGATCTTCTTTACTTGATCTCAAACACTAATGAACTCATCAAAACATCTGAAACACACAAAATTAAAGCCTGATAACATGCTCTAAACTATATAACGTTCAAAAACATAAACACATAATCAAAATGACACATTATAAATCTAAACATGCACAAATCATCTAATTAACAATTAAAAACATAATAAATTACCCACTAAAACATAATGCAACCTACAACTATCAACATCCCCACACTTGAATTTTTGCTTGTTCTTAAGCAA
>JANSVA010000002.1:33514822-33525469 GCA_025504915.1 Erythroxylum reticulatum | reverse complement strand
ATTTTCCAAAAAAAATAAATTTTAAACATAAGATTAAGAATATGACTAAATCACCACTTACCAACTTCCCCACACTTGAATTTTTGCTTGTTCTTAAGCAAAAATAAAACAAAATTCAAACACAAAACACCGAACAATAACACATATAAGCACGCATATACAATAATGTTGCAATGACATTGAACTTCACAAAACTAATTTAAATTCAAACACAACCCTTCAAGTTGCTCTAACTTATTAACTTATGAAATCTATGGCAAAATACTTCGAACTAAATATATATACTAATCAAGACCTTTAATATCAAACTCATTCACCCCCATCACTTGAATGCACACATTGATAATTATTTAGTTAATCAAAATTGTAACTATCCTTAAGTAACTTTTCATAAAAATTCAAGCTATTCATAAAGATAAATAAGTTTTATTTTTCAAAACACTCTTTTTGTTAATTTTCATTGACATTGTCTTAGTTTTTTGATGCAAAGGCAAACATTTGTGATAAATATCCCTCGGTTACTCAACTAGGTTATGTTTTATTAATTTGCTTGGTTTGAATGTCATTCTAGCCTTGTGATGCAAAGGCAAATATTTATGATGAATATCCCCCGGTTACTAAGATATATCAGATTCTCAACTGGCTACTAGCTCTACTCATAACTTGAAGGCCAACATAATAGTTATTTATTTAAGATATACATATAATTTTTTTCATATTTTATTGCCTCCTCATTTCTTTAGCTAATCATTCTCATGAAAAGATACTAACGATACTACTTATTTAATCGACATAAAATTATAAATATATGGAAAATTCCTAGGGTGAATGAACTATCATCGTATCCTAAGTAACATGCATATTTAACCAAAATGACCTAGGACACTAATTTCACAAGCTAATAAATCTTTACAACCTAAAAGACTATGTTCAAAGCTAAACTGATTCCATTAAGTCCTAACCATTGACACACTCACATGAGTCACATCATGAAACCCTAAACAAGACCAACATACAACCTGCAAAATTCACACTCAAAATAAAAATATACAATGCACATAACTCTCCCTATACTTGGACAACACATTGTCTTTAATATGAGAAGAACAATTAACACATAAGGTGGGAATCAAAACAAATAGAAAGAAAAACATAAGAACAAAATAAAAATAAAAATAAAAAGACAATGATTAGGGCATAAACTCGTTATGATGACTGAGGTGGTGACGGTGTTGGTGAAGGAATTTGGAAATACTTTTGGTCATAAGTTCCAATAATTCACTCCCTACAAAATAAAAATAAAAATAAAAACAAAATTTATCATAATTCTTGGGTTGCCTCCTAAGTAGTACTTAGTTAACATCATTAACTTGACATATTTTTCCTTCCACACTTAACCTGGTTCAATTATGAGTGACTTGCTTCCACTTGTGTCGCTCAATTTTAGTTTCATAGCCTATAAATAAGCTACAAATTACAAGATAATCAAAAGGATAATATTAATAAAATTAAGAAAACCAATTAAGTTCAGTAATGTTCTTTTTACTAACAAACTGTCAATAAAATAGAGAATAACAAAACTCCCTAAATCTTCCTTTGAATCTGGCAGCTTGTTCTGTAAGAAGGTGAGTTGTTCTTGTTCTTCCTCAGTCACTCTTGTCTACTCTTCTTTTTTTCACTTCATAAACATATATTTTCGTATCTTCTTTAACCTCTATGTCCTCTATCCTTTGCTCTTAGTTCTCTTCTTCTTCAACTTCTTGAAAAGAGACTTCCTTATGTTCTTTAAACTCAATCTTCGCTATCATCTTTTCTTCTCCCTCTCATTCCTTTAAAGATTTGACTTTATCAATTCTCATAAATGAGTTACACTTATTTAGATTCTTTATTACCTTATTTATGTTGAATTTTACTTGTTCATCTCCAATACGAAGGACGAGATTGTTTTTATGGACATCTATCAAAGCTTTTCCAATGGTCAAAAATGGTAAACCAAGGATTAACAGGCATTTTTATCCTCTTCAAAGTCTAGCGTAACAAAATCCACTGGAATGATAAAGTTGTCCACTTTTATAAGAACATTGCCCACTAGGCCAAATGGTTTCTTTATCAGCTGATTTGCTAAATGAATATCTATATATGTTGGCTTCATTGCCCCAATTACCTAAAAATTGAAAAAGGCATAAGGTTTATACTTGCACCTAAGTCGCATAAATATTTTGAAATCTTTAAACTACCAACTACACAAGGTATTATAAGGCTCACTAGATCTATCAACTGTGGGGGTGTATGGTTGGTAATTAAGGAGTTGAAGGTTTCCGTCCTGGATTTCATTTGATTTTTATCCCAAGTTCAACACTTCCACAAAAGACAAGTAAATTTGTCATTTCTTTAGCTTTTTCAGCAATTTTCTAAATGGTACATCTGAAGTCTTTGTGGGAATCGTATTTTAGATGGATAAGGCAAAAGAGGAATGTATGAAGGGTCTTCATTCTTTTCTTCATCCTCTTTCATCTTCTCTTAGTCTTCTACAAGGTCGGGTTTAACTTGTTTTTCAGCTAGTTCTTTTAGCTCTTTCTCACTCCTAAGTATGATAGCCTTAAATTTCTCTCTTACATTTACTTCCTTATTGCTTAGAAAGCTTTCCACACTTTTCTTACAAAATTCTTTGGTAAGCTGGCCTATTTTAACCTCTAGGTTGTGAGTAAAAGAGGCATGATCTTCCATTACTTCTTTGAACTTCCCTTCTAGCCTCTTATGGGCCTCATTCATACTTATGATCTTGTCCAATTTTGAATCCCATGAACTAGACTTATCTTACTAAAATCCTGGCAGGCCTTAAATTCCCATTTGAGTTCTTGTATTATTAAACCAATTAGATTGTAAGTGTTCAAATAAGGATAATTACTTCCCCGAACAAATTGTGCCCCAATGAAGTTCTCAAGGGTCCTTTGTTCCCATGATGTATTTCTTCCATTATTATTATTTCTATCTCTTACTGGTATTTAACTTTTTGGATTCTTCGTTGTTGCCTTGAGATGTCCAAATTGATGTGTCTTTTAATTTGCACCCCAACTTCCTTCTCTCTTTTTTATTTTTTATTTTTTTAATTTATTATGATTAGGTGCCTCAATCATAAGAAAGGGTAATAATTCCTTAAAACAAAGGAATTCAAAAAGTCCTAAACTAATTCCCCTACAACGGCGCCAAAAACTTGTTGAGTAAATTTTAATCTTTATATTTCACAAGCGCATGGTCGTAAGCGTAGTATATGAGGTCTCGATCCCATGAGAAATTAGTGAACTAATCGAATTCTAACCTGTCTAAGGCCTAAAAGTGTAATTAAAATGAAAATAAAAATGAGCAAAAAATTAAACAATTGAATATGGATGGATTGAAAATTGAAATTCTAAATTAATGGAAGGAAATCAAAATTGAGCATAACCAATTGACAACTCAAAAATCACATAAGGAAGATTAACTAGTTATGAGAAAGGGGGATTTATCCTATCATCTAATACTAGCTTGATTACTTTTAAGTTAATTTGGTATCGGTCATAGTTTTTCGGGAGTGGATTATTCTTTCTCGAGTTCAAATCTTTAAACCCTAAATCATAAACCCTAATTGAATTGAATTAAAGAATTTGCAATCTCTCAATTACCAAACAACCTACAAATCCAATTAGATTTTAAGCGCTCTAATACATAATTGGGTCCTCACATGAGACCTCTCTTTGTATAAATTACCTATTTGACTGTTTATGTGAATTATTAGATTGTTTACTCTCATTACCTAACATAATCATTTTACTATCAGCTCACTATTTCGATTTATTATTGAAGCATGCAAATATGACAAACAATCATAATACCCAATACATTAACCCCAAAAGCAAATAAATTATCATTGATTTAAGAAAAAAATCCCTAAAAGAGTTTATATCATCTTTAAACCCAAATTGGTCATCATCATATCCATATTATACATTAAATAAAAGAAATAACATGATGAAATGAAGAAGTTCACTTAGAAGAAGCTCCTTAAATGGAATATGGAGGCTTTCTTATGTTAGGTCTTTTTTTTTTTGTCTTTTATAGTCCTAGGCCTTTTTAGGGTAAAGACTAGGTTTTACCTAGGCCCAAATGTTCGAAATAACCCTTGAAAAATGAGTTCAGAAGTAGTCCCTAGATCTATTATTGAGTTTGTCACAATCGTGACCTGGTCTTGGTTGGCTTCTATCATCATCGTGACAAGGGTGTCACAATTTTGACCCTAGCTGGGTTGCCTCTAATCTTCTTTACCTGATCTCTAACACTAACAAACTCATCAAAACACCTCAAACTCACAAAATTAAAGCTTGATAAGATGCTTTAAACCACATAACATTCAAAAACATAAACACATAATCAAAATGATACAATTCTGAACCTAAACATGCACAAATAATCTAATTAACAACTAAAAACATACTAAATTATCCACTAAATCATAATGCAACCTATAACTATCAGGTTCACATATACTTATGCAATTATTCTATTATGTCAAAAATACTTTTCCCAATTCACTTATAGCCTGTTCTTACTCATAACCTTTACTCCTAATTGTTAGAACAAAAATATTCTTTGAAAATTAGTCATTAAGAACTAGTTATAAACTAGCCATTAGAAACAAAAACTTCAGTTTATCAAAGAGTAAACCTCATAACTTTATCAAAACATGAATTAAACACACTTAAACACATTTATAAATTTTCCTAAAAAGTAGTTTGAAAATCAAGAGGGTTTCTTCAAAACAAAAAAATACTCTTGTTTATGAAATATTTATACATACGCAAACAGTATGTAATATTTATGCAATGCTAAGATCCTAAAATATTTAGATGACTAAGATAGGGGTATAATTCTAATTACCATGGTTTGTTAGACAAAGAATAATTTTAATCTTCTATACTTTTAATCCACGTGACTTCTTTTTTTAGCAGTAAAAAAGGGATTTCATTGGCTATAAACTGAATATAGTAATTTTTTTTTGATCAACCAAAGCTTCTAGGCTTCATGGAATGCTTTTAAATATTACTTTCCTAGGCATACTAGATGCCTTACATGTGTAGCCCAATTAGCTTTACATTTGTTTCTCTAGATGAAGCATTCTTCCCCTTTTAGTGTTTTTAGGTGATTTCCCATCTTCGTTTCCCTCTGTCTTTAAACATGGCTACCTCTGTATGTGCATATATATGTGTTTTGATACGATTGACTGTATTAGCTATGAAGCTTCCATACTAATTGGATTTCTCTATGAAGACACGTAAGTTTCTCTCTTCCCAAACTTCTATAAACAGATAAGAAAACTTTACTTTGAAAATCCAAGCCTTTATTTTACGTAGTTTATGTATTTGTGCCACGTTCTATTCCATGATTTCATTCCATATGTTCAGTGGGTTGCATGTGCAACATCTATTTGTTATCTCCTTCTATGCTTTGTTAGTATATGAACATTTAAATAATAGGTGATCAATGCTCTCTTGATTTCTTGTGCATAAGTAACACCTGTTTGGGATAGTCAAATATAAGTTTAGTCCATCAATTATAGGGAGCTTTCTTTAAATTGCTAAATAAAGCTTGATTGCTACACTGAGTAGGATTTTGACTACCCATACCAATTTGTGCCACTCTACTCTAGGGCTAGAGTTCTAATGTAGCCTCCTAGTTAAGCAATTTAAGAACTATCCATTGGTTGTTTTTGTCCATACTACCATATCCTCTTCTATAAGGTTAATGTCTATATTCAAGAGAAAAGACCTCTAATAGGTATCTTTAACCATTCTGCTTGTAGTATATTGATTGCTTGACACTATCCCTAACCTTTAACATTTTTCTTAAAGTGGTAGAGGCTCTTTTTGGGAATTTGGTGTTCCATAAAATGGCCTTTTGAAAAGTTTAAGTGTGGGGATGTGCTAGGTGTACTTTATACTATGTTTTGCTAGGTAATTTAGTATGTTTATAGGTGTTTATTAGAAGATTGTTGCATGTATAAGATTAGAATTATGTTAATATGTGTGTGTATTTATATTTTAAGTGTTTGTGTGATTTAGAGCATTTTTTCAATCGTAGTTATATATTTCTTGATGTGTTTGTTATTTTGGAAAATTAGATAAGTGAAGAACAAGAGATGTGGACGTGTATGGAGCTGCATGAGCAAGGTCACGATCATGACTCCCATGTAATGCTCATGAAAAAAGATAAATACCCAGAGTCACGATCGTGACTCCATATGTATGATTGTGACAGAAGAGGAATACCCAAAGTCACGATCATGACTTTAGATGGACGATCGTGACAAAGGCTACCCAAACACAACTTTTCCCACCTATTTTAGGATTTGGAGGCAATTTTGCAATCGAATAAAGGGGAAAAAAACCCTAGTTATATTCCCAAGACTGTCTGGGATTATTTAAGAATGTGAAACAAAAGAACATCGATAAAGACATCTAGATTTCTAGATTTTCATATCAAGCTTCGAATATATTTTTTTCTTTCTTTCTCCTTTGTTATTTTCATATAAATTGATGTGCAAACTGAATTTCCAGATGTCTTATATGTTTATGAAGCACTAAATTTTCAAATTACGGTTTGTTTAAGTTGTTCTGTGACTTTAATCTTTATTGATTCAATACAATTTTTTGTGTTGTGTTAATGGTGCATGCATATACTTTGGCAATAAATTGAGAAAGTGAGTCAAAAGTTATCTAATTAATTTGTGAAATAATAGTTGGTGGATTAATATATCACATGATTAACAAATCAACTATCATTTAAAGAGAGATCTTATGTGAGAACTTGGTTATTCAATGGATATCTTCAAAACTAATTGAAAATGTTAGGGAAAGAGTTATGAATTGAGATGTTACAATTTTGGAATTTTCATATTCAATTAGAGTCAGATGGTTAGGTCTTGAGAAAGACTAATCAAACCATTCGAAAATCTAGGATCGACGTATAATTGAATCAATAATCGTTAGGGGAGCAAAATAATGAAAGAATAAATCATATGTATTCATATTTAATACCTTAATTAATTATGAAAGATCATTAAATAATTTTTATTTGATTGCTTTTATTTAATCATTTTAATTTTCTATCATTAATTCACTTAATTCATACTTTATTACCTAAGACAAAGTTAGGTTTAATTAGATTTACATGTTACTCGTGGGATCGATAACCTTTCGATACTACAAGTTTATGATCAATATACTTACAGAAATCAAGAGTCTTATTAGAGCTAAAAATTGCTTAGACATTAACCACTCCCTAAATTGTAATCTTCTTGTCACCAAAGGTAGCCCTAAGTATAATAAAGGAGGCCATTGACAGTCATACCAATCAATGTATAAAGTCTTTTCACATAAGACATAACTACCTTAGGAACTTCATAAAAAATTGTAGAAAATTAGCTTTAACCTTATAGAAAAATTGCAAGTCATTAGTAAAACATAAACTAGTTAGCTTAATTTTCTTGCAATATGACATCAAAAGACGATACTTCTTGATATGATATACTAGTTGAGTTAATGCCTCCATAGACATATGAATAGATAAGGAGATAATGGATCTCCTTGTGTAATGACTTTTTTACCTAAAAATTGCTTAGTGGGAATGCCACTATAACATTGTAAGATGTTGAAGAGATAGAAGCCTTAATCCATTTCTAAAACTGGTAAAGGAAGCAAAGTACCTCAAGCAAGTTTAATATAAATTCCCAAATTTATACAAGAAGTTTTGATGAAGTCAATTTTATTAGCACAATTTTGAGATCATTGCCTTATAGTGTAGCCCTTTAGGAGTTCTCGAGAAATTAAAATATTATCACAGATTTGTCTCCTTTTAAGAAAAGAGCATTGAGGAAGTAAATAACCTACTTTAAGAGGAAGGTTCGTTTAAAAATTAGAGAAAATTAGGACAAATTAAGGATTCAATAACTAATTGGGCCCTAATTTCCTTAATTTCTCTCCTCTTCGCAGGCATACTCGTCTTCTCTATGGCTATTTCAATTTTCATCCTTGGTTCCACCGCCCTCCTCCACCTGTCATTCGACTATCATCAAAATTGGAAGGAAGAAAAGAGGAAGCCAAAGTAATCTTAAGCGTCTTCGAACAACAAATTAACATAAGTCATGTCTGATCACATAAGGGTCAAAGAAAGTGTAACTGGCAATATTTATCAAATGATGACTCGTCTTTGGTTTCCCATATTCATAAGCAATTCTAGCATATAACATGTCAGGTCATTATTTCTTATGTATAACATGTTTGATAAGCATTTCTTATCTATATACTAGGAATATAAAGATTGAATGGCAGCAGAGGTATCTACTCTTTGTTTTTGGGCAAACTTTTTTTTTCTTTGTTCATTAATAATACAGGAATTTTTTTTCCAAAAAACAAAGAATACAAGAAATTTGTAAAAAGTAAGGGCAAGTATGTTTGAGAAGATAAGAGAAATTGGAGAAATTAAGACTTAAGTGAAATGAGGGATACCTAGTTACCTCTAATTTTTATATAAATTTCACTTAAGATTAATTATTTATTTAATATTAGAGTTTAAAATTAAAAAATTCATATCTGACAATCTTAACAAAGAGTTAATTTTTTTATTAAATTAATCATTTATTAAAAGTATAAATTTTATTTAAATTTTTTGAAATATTTAAATTCAAATTAAAATTTAATAAAAAAATTTAAAATCATTTTAACCTTTTTATCTATCATATTTTGGTAAACACAATATTATAA
Organism: Erythroxylum reticulatum; assembly: GCA_025504915.1. Lineage (NCBI taxonomy): Eukaryota > Viridiplantae > Streptophyta > Magnoliopsida > Malpighiales > Erythroxylaceae > Erythroxylum > Erythroxylum reticulatum. Next base: position 33,516,674 of record JANSVA010000002.1, on the reverse strand, counting down.
TTCTTGGTGGGCGGGCTCAACTTACGGAGCTTCCTTTGTGTACTTATCCTTTAAGAAAAAAATTCTTTGGCAGGCCCAACCCGTTTTCAGCTTCGGACAGACTAGAAGTCAACTCCCAGCATATATTAAGAATCAATACCATTATACTTAACACACGGTCTACAATGTGGACAAAAACCGCTGTAGACAAGTACTCTAACCTATTTTTTATATCCCCTTTCGTCGTTGTCACCAAAACGTACGGTCTTTTCGATCTCTTTTCCATAAAAAATAGTAGGAGCCGTATACTCGAGTCTGTGCATAATTTTACAAGGCACGCAGCTGTAGAATGTGGTGGAATTTTTGATATAATCAACATAGCATTCCTTTTATCTATTATTTGTTTGGATTTAGGTAAATTGTAAATGTACACTTTCCACCAATTCATTCTTTATTCCATCACTTAGATGATATATGTGACATTCAATACATTAAAGAACTCCGAATTAATCCTAGTGTATATCGTATGAAAACCCTTCAACCCCTCCCAAAATCTGAAGACTTTGTGATTTAGGCACAAGCAACAAGATTGTTTCTTGGATCTCTCTGGTTTTACTGACTCATCATAGTGATGGGAAACCAAATAACTTGCAGTCTATCAAATCCATGTGTTCTGCCCATAAACATATCAAAGTCCACCACAGTCATCTTCCCAACTGGAGATGTCAGACTATTACACAAACCCACCAAAGCTGCTGAACTCATGATGGAGGCTCCAAATTTCTTCATCATCAATTCCACGTCCCTAAAAGTCGGAGCCAGATTCTGTTGTCTGAATGCGGAGGATGATCTCCAAAGGGCTAGTGTTTACATCATGTTTCCTATGCAAAGAAAGAATTCTCTGGTCACTGCTGATGATTTGGGAGCTCATTTCCTCACTGCCAACTCCATTGCCAAAAGGGTTTTGTGCACTGGAAATATTAAGGTTCAGCCAGAGTCTACTTGTGGTGGCGCCTCTCAGGGAGCTATCGCCCGGGTATCCGCGTCAGTGCCAAGGCTGAGTTTGGATGGTGTCGAAGAGCTCGCAACTCCTGAGTTTTTGCTGAGGAGGTCCATGACAAGGTCCAAGAAGCCATTGCTGGAAACCATAGTTGAGGAACCAAGCCATTCAAAGTCTCACAAAAGCGTCAATTCTCAACGTGAGGAAGTGTATCCACTGATTACTGAATGTTTCAATATAACAATCTTTGGAAGAGGGTGAAAATAATTTCTTTTTACCTTACTTGCTAAAAAGAGACCAGGAATTACGGTTATGGATATTGAAGTTAGTATCGTACATACGGGGGAACTAAATGAAATAAATGCTTTTTTTTTTTTTTTGGGCATATGTAATTGCATTGTCAATCATTATTTTATATAATTATTTTAGGATAAATTATTTAAAAAGTCACAAACTTTTCTTAATTTTACAATACTAGTTGAAAATTTAAAAACTAACCCCTAAAATTATTCAAATTGTTAATTTATTACAAAAATAACCCTACGTTAACCTTCCTTTTTAATATTATTGTTGTAACTATATGCTTCTGATACGTTTTTTGCTTGCATCTCCTGTGAATGATAAAGCTACTCCTATAAGCTCTCTGTAAATTGAGCCATGCATTTCATACACAATATTAATGTACAAAAGCCATGCAGAAAACACATATATGTAACTGTAATATATATGTAAAAAGTAGCAGCGGAAATTTAAACACAATACCTCCAGCCATTGCCTTTCAACCGAAATTCTTTAGCCTATGTGAAGGTTGGAGCTTCTGTCCTCTTCCAGAGCAGATCGATGGTGTCAAAAACTACTTAGGCTTGGAGACGA
>JANSVA010000002.1:33498687-33514722 GCA_025504915.1 Erythroxylum reticulatum | reverse complement strand
TGCAAATAAATGAAATAATAATGCACAAAATAATTAAAACAATTTTTGCATGTATAATAATCATGAATTTATACACAAAAAATTTGCACTTAATCATATATCATTTGTGCAAAATTAAACAATAAAGAAATTAAATAATAATGCACATATAATTAATATAAGTTTGCATGTATAATAATCATGAATTTATACATACAAAATTAACAATTAATTGCATGTAATTTGTGCACCATTAAACAATTAGTATATACATGTCATAAAATTAAATGTTAATAATAAGACATGAATAATTAAAAGGAATAATTAAAATCAAACCTAAAAAGATTTTAAAAATTTGCCCAATTTTCACATAAATAAATCAAGCCCAAAATTTGGATCTGAAAAGTCCAAGCCCAATTGCATATGAACAAATCAAACCCAAAAATGATTTTCATAAGCTTAAAAAAGGATTTGAAGTAGCCCAAGCCCAAGCCCATACTTAAGTGGCCCACGATATTAGTAACAATTTAATAAGTTTTTTTTTTTTAAAAATAGCAACAGTGTCGTCTTCCTCCTCCAGCCGGGTAGGGCATGACCCGGCTGGAACCAGTCGGAACTCCGACTGGTTTGACGCACAGGAACCATCAAATTGGACGAGAATCGAGGCAATGGGACGACAGGGACGACGCAAACCGTATGAGACGTCCAAAACTCGACCATGCAACGTCTCCTGAAGGACACGTCTGAAGCTCCACGTATGGGTCACGTCCCTCCTCCTCCTCCACGTTCCAGACAATGTCGTGTGCATTAAAGATGACGATAAAACCAACTCTAGCGTCTCAAGGAGCTCCAAAATGTCAAAAAATCGACAACCTCAAACACATATATATATACGGATATATACGGTAGAAACAGAGGAAAACAGAGGAAAGGTTTTCGATGGTTTTTCATAGTTTGATGGCAAGACAGAGGCTAGCCAATAGTCTATGATACCAAATGTAAATTGAACCATGCATTTCATACACAACATTAATGTACAAAAGCCATGCAGAAAACACATATATGTAACCGTAATATATATGTGAAAAACAACAGCGGAAATTTAAACACAATACCTCCAACCATTGCCTTTCAACCGAGATTCCTTATCCTATGTGAAGGTTGGAGCTTCTGTCCTCTTCCAGAGCAGATCGATGGTGTCAAAAACTACTTAGGCTTGGAGACGACAGGGACCAACCTATTATACACCCACTGCATACCTGTCTCTGGCCATCATCGAGACTAAAGGTTGGGTAGATGGGCAACAGCATATAACAACATATAGTGGTTGGGTTAAGCTTTATATAAATGGACTATACTCAATAATGAGGCAGATAAACTTACACTCTCAAGTTACAGCTTTATCAAATATCTAAACTTCAAATCACTTATTGTCATAGAGTAAAGATATGTTCTGTCTCTTAGTCTTTACTTGACCTACTTCTCTTCACAAGTTTTAGAAATTTCAATGTTATTTTTTTTGCCCTTATAGGGTCTTAGGGCCATATCTATTTGCAATAAGCATGTAGCCTTAACTTTTAAAAGATAAATTGGACCCTAGGATATGCCCATAAAGGCAGTGAGAAGTTGTTTAAGGAGTTGGCTGAGTTGAGGGATATAGATATGTAATAATCTAATAAAATATCAAGTCTGTAAGAACATCTTGACTATCTCAATGCTGAGGTTAAGAGATTAGAAGAAGAAAATGATTGATTAGATAAATTCAATTAGGAAAATGGAGTTATTACACTGGAAAACAAATCAAGTTTGATGTCTATAGTGCATTTCTTAAAAGCAAAAACATCAGCGGGTTTTAGACTTGTTAGGTTTATACAAGAGTACATATAAGAGATGACCACTCAAGTCTTTGTCTGTTTAAGAAATCCCTAGAAGACCATCCTACCTTGAGCTTGAAACCACTCTTGAGATGGATGATTTTGTAGGCTTGTTGGAAAGTGAGTACTATGCTGCTCATGGAAGATAATACAAGTGTTTCCTAAAGAAACATATACGAAACAACAAATTATAGTAGGCATTGCATTCTTGGCCTCTTTTCACTTCAACTTTGCTATTGACTTGTGATTGTATTATAGAAATTAAGGGAATAATTATGACATCTTACATTTTTTCACTTCCATGTAGACACATTTTCAAGTAGATTATTTTAGGACATATGCTCAAAATTTAGATTACTTCAATTTATCTACATTCTGCAATCTTACTCTCAATTTGCTTTTAGCGATGAATTGGCTATTGCTATATACATGTTTCACCTATGTTGGGATATGATTAAAAGACCCATATTTTCCTCTTTGTTATATAAGCATAGATCAAATCCTCTTACTTTTAATCTTATAGTAACTAATTATTGTGCTTCAACAAAACTTCAATGCAGCATCTATCATAGCTTGATTACTCTTAATAAGAAATATAATTTTTATTTATGCTTTTGATTGATATTTTATGTATATATCAATATTGAATTAACTACAAGTGCACGATATATATGTACTAAACACAGATAAGTACAGGTCGATTCTATAAAGATAATAAGTACTAGCAATTACCTTTCTCCCATTATCTAGCCTATCAAATTGGATGTTTGCTTTTTTAAATAAAAATAAAAATTAAACTAATGAACTAAAATTGTGAACAATAATGAACACAAAAGACAAAGGAAATTACTTAGTGATGAATCCCCTAAGAATTATTAATTAATTAATCTTTTATCATGCAATTATTTTATTGATTATTATACTGTAAAAATTCCTATGTTATGTTAATAACTCTCTCGAGATTGATGACAAATAGTCTATAGGTTGATTAATAGAAATCTTTCTAGTTAAACTTCCTAGGATTGCTTTATCAATTTGTGAATTCTACCATTAGGTTTAACCTTGATGTAGAGGATTTATATTGACTTATCTCTAGGTTTGCTATCAACTCTTTTCAGTTATGGTAGATCTATTCATACATAGGATTTCTCAATCTCAATTACATTAAATCAAATCATGAACTAATATTCCAGATATATTAGAACAAGCATAAAACATATAATTGAATCACAATAAAATAATCACAATAATTGCATTGAATAAAAGATTAAGACATATTGTATCACAAAATAGGGTTTAGCACACCTAAATACGAAAAAGATTTAGCTATTCATAATAGAAAATGAACTCAAACATAAACAAATAGAAAGCAAAAAATTCATTAACTCTAAATCTCCCTTTCTATTCTATTAAATCTTCTTGCAAGTTTAGTATGGATGCAACCTTCTATCAAATCTCCTTTAATGTAACTTCATTTTTTCCTTGTCTCTAGACCAAAATCGTCACCTCTCTGGATGTTTCATGTCTTAAGTCTACTATAAAACTTGGCTCCCTCTAGTTTCCTCCGCTTATTTTCTTTTATAGTAAAATTTAGGATTTTTGGGACATATACGGTTTGCTACATAGGAGTGTGAGAGAACATATATATTCAAAAAAACCAAAAGCTGCAATTTTACATTGGCACTGAGACTTATATAGGCACGAACACGGTCGTGTTTCTTTAATATATTTTAAAATTTTGTTTTATGCTATGTTTTAATCCAGATTTTTCTTCTTTTAGTCCACGAAGGCAATTGTGACCTATAAATGCGCTTAGAGAGAATTAAGTATCAAATATACAATAAAACCATAAAATATTAAGCAAAATACATCAAATATGGATGTATAATTATAGTCAAATATGCATCTATCAAATATCCCTACACTTAAGCTTTTGCTTGTCTTTAAGAAAATTAATAACTTTACAAACATCTATCATTTATTAATCTCAACCTATCCATTTCATACTCTTAATCATCATATCATATAAATCAAATTAATATGCATATGGAATCAAGTTATTTTAAGACTAACTTCATAAGTCAATATTAATAATAATCGCGTCATAATCTTATTGAAATCAAAAGCATAAACCTTTACACCCCCACTAAGATTTCACTCAATGCACTTAAGTACTTAGGGTGAAAAGTATCAAACTCTTAAATTAATGCATAGTAGAACTTTTATCATAGGTTTGCAATATTATCACATCTCCATCACTTATATGTATGTAAACTAGAAACAAAAATCAAAAGGTCTTTATAAGATTGTAATAGGGCTTAGGTATATAGTATGATTGATAATAAAAAGGGTTTATTTAAAGGAAATTTACTAACGAGAACATTACCAGAAACTTGTTCACAATATGTAGGTCCTTCAATAAAAAATCCATTAGTGCTCTATCTTTTTCTATTTCTATGCTTGCATTTTTGTCAAAATAGTTTCAAGCATTTATCATGTACCACAATTAAAGAATTATTAGACCTTTCACAATTTCAAGTTTCGAACATTCAAGTAGTGTAAATATCCTTCAGGGTTTAAAATATAAAAAGACTTTTAAAGAAAAATAGGATAACGGTTAATAATGGAGTTATAATTAATGAAAAAGACTAAGGCTCAAACTTGGTTATTCCTGAAGGATAAAAAAAATGGTAATTATCAAAGAAATAGGCATAAACAAATGTTAAATCTAAGTGCCTTTATCATCTCAGTGCTTCTAATTTAACAAAATATGATCTCAATATGAATAATAAAGGCAAGTTCTAAAATCATTCAACTATAAATGATAACATACATGCAAGAATTAAAAGAGCTTAAACTTTTATGAAAATTTACTCTTAGGCTTGAAAGTGCACAGAAAAAAATTGGTTATATTTTTGTAAATAATATGCAATTTTCATCCAATTTGACTCTCTCAATGATTATTACAAATATGACTTAGAAAAGCAAGTTTATTCAAACTATCATCTTTTTGCATACTAATTCAAATCAATAATCAATAATGAAATAAAGTAGTGATGGACAAATTTAAACTAATTCAGTTATCAGTTAATAAAATTTAATAACCAAGATTATAATAAGCTTAAGAAAATCAATAATATCATTAACCACTTCCCCACACTTAAATACATTATTCCCAATATACACAATATAAGCACATAGAATAAATGAGAAAGTTGAGTTGGTACTTTCTTGAGTAGTACAATTTTTTGGATTTGGGATTGTCCATCCAACATTAAACTAACATCCTTACAAAACATAAACAAAAAAGGGATAAAATGATAAACATAAATAAAAATAACACATAAAATTAAGAAAAAATCCCATTAACTAAATGTTAGATAAAACAAAATAATAATGAAAAGAAAATAAGAAATATACACAATTGATAGAGAAACAGAAAGAATATATGATAGTCAAGCATCTCCTGCATAATGTGATCCAAGTTGGTCTGAAAAAGGAGGGTTATTGGGTTGATGATCCTGATCAGGTAGAGGAGCTGTTGAGAAAGTACCATTGCTAAATGGTAGAGGCTGGAAAATAATGCCTTGATGGCTCACCATTAACAACATCATCTCTCCCATCTATCCAATTGTAGTCTCGAGCCTTCCTAACTACTCAATCGGAGATGCCTTACCTGCTTCAATAGCTCCGCTTACTATCATCAGAGAGTCCTTTAAGTAATTATAAGTTGAGCTAACTAATAGGTATAGTCTATACTATGTTGTCCTAAGTTTTTTAATGTGTTTTCCTAGGTTTTTTAATGTGTTTTTAGTTGTTTATTAGATGATTTGGTATATTTATAATTGTGTTACTATGAATGTTTCTTTGTATTGTAAGTATTTTGTGGTTTAAAACATGATTTCAATATTAACTTTATGTTTCATGAGGTGTTTGATTTGTTTGTGAGCGTTGAAAATCAGATAATTGAAGAACGAAGAAAATGGAAGCTATTTAAAGGGTTTCATAATCGTGCTCATAAGGCTACATGGCCTCTATCATAATGGTGCTTCATAAAGCATAATAATGATAGAGATGAAAATCCTAGGAGCAAGATCTTGATAGAGACTATCTAGATGTGAATTTTTTCATTTGTTTTAGGTTTTGTGGGTATTTTTGGAACAAAATAAGTGGGAAAATCCTATTTACACCCCTAAACCCTAAAGAATTATGAAAGGGTATGGAATACACTACAAAAGTAGCAACTATTAAATAAAAAAGGATTAGACGTGGGAAATCAAGAACATTCAGGAATTCCAACTTTCCATATCAAGACCTTAATAATGTTTTTCTTCTTTTCCTTTAGTGATTTCATTATTCTTAATATGTAATTTGAATTCTAACATATTTAAAATGTTCATGAAGTTTTAAATTTAAGTTTAGGATTTATTTTGGAATTATATTTTGTCTTTATTTATTGTTGATTTCAATACATATTGGATGTTTGTGATAACTGTTTATGCTTAAACTTGACAACATATAGAGAGAGTAAGTCAAAAGTAATCAATGTTAGATTGTACAATAAGAGTTGGCAGTTTAATAGACTTGTAATTATCAAGTTCATAATAATTCAAAGAGAGATATTGTTTGAAAAATTAATTATCCTATAGATAGTTTCAAATCTAATTGAAAATGTTAGGAAAAGTTTTGTGAATTGAGAGATTACAAATCTTTAATTTTTTAATTTAGTTAGGATTAATTGATTAGATATTAAGAGAGAGTAATCAATAACTTAGGAAATCTAGGATCAAAGACATAATTAGATTAACAATATTAAAGAAACAGAGTAAAGAAAGAATAAGTCCTAAGTACTTCATCTTGATCAAAACCCTAATTTTTTTATAGCTCATTGTTTATTTGCTTATTTACTTTGTATTATTATTTAATTTAATTAAATTTATTTAAATTTAATTAAAATCAATTTCTGAATATCTTTGACAAAGTTATATAAACTAGCATGTAGTTATATGGGTTGAGTAACAAGGATCCTAACACTCATTTAGTAAACATTTAGAAATATGTGATACCTTCCAATACAATAATATGTTAGAAGATACTGTTAGGTGGTACCACGTCATAACACTACCAAAATAACTAAACTTAAAACTACAGCTAGTTATAAGTCTATGTCGATCCCACAGAGAGTGTGTGTAAATCTTTAGGAATGAAAAGCATTGACTGTAACAGACCACTCCTATCGAGCATATGCCTGACATACCGAAGGATATTCAAGAACATACTCTACAAAAGTGGCATGTTAAGACGGTTCAATTAATTCATTATACATTTTAAACCATCGCATATATCATAAAACATTCCAATAATCATTTCATTTCATATTTATTCACAAACATATAAAGTATCAAGTTTCATTACACTTTTAAAATTCATAAGTACATTGTACAACAGTTGAGAGATACAATTCTTTGATACAAAACAACTAAAGACATTGTCAGGCATAATTGATCCCGACATTGACTCATGTCCAAATGTAGAATCTACTTCAACTAGACTAACGTTGTAATTTTGATAAGTTTGTGAACTCAGTGAGTGAATTATCATTGATGTTTCCACTCAGGTTAGAAACATAGAGGCAAATCATATCTCATTTCAACAAGTATTTCATATCATTCAGCATTAAATATCACATCACATTTCATCATACTTTATTAAGTGCATCCAGATTAGCATACCTTTATAAGTATATTAGATAAGCTAGCATTTCATATCACAACACAACATCATTTCTCCTTCACTTATATTTCAAACAATTCAGTAATCATCTCATATCAATCTTATGATATATGTCAATTTATTTATGCAAATGCACATGTGACTCACTTTCATTTTTACTTTGTTGTGACCAAGAACCTATTTACTGCCCCATATCCCTTGTGGATACTGGACTCATTTCGTAATTGTCCTATACCCACTATGGATACTGGGCTCAATAATAGCTGAGCCTGTGGCTTTTTGTGCACATTTATGAACTTTAAGTTCTTTTTCATGTTGGCTATTCCAGTCACAACTCCTTTATATGAGTATGCATTTCATTGCAATGCATTATAACTTATGCTATATTTCATTACCTTTAATTCTTATGTGCTACTATCACATTTATTAGATTCATCACATCTATGTCCGACAATTCACATTCAATTATTTCCACATTTCATATTCATTTCGGCATTTTATATTCAATTATTCTCACATTTAATATTCATTCCTATATTTGACGTCTAATTATTCACACATTTCATACTCAGTATACAAATTATATAGAAACACATATAATTGAGTTACACATCTAGGTTAACTTATAGTACACTCCAGAATAGCTATTGTCTTAATGACCCGACAATTTCTGGATGTTGACGATCAATTTGTGCCTCTATAACATGTAATAAACATATTTACACATTACTAGCTTCTTTAATTGAATGAGTACTCAATCATACACATTTATATATGATATGTATAATGCATGCTCAATTGACTTTCCTAGGTATGTATCCTTAATCACAAGTCTTGATCATACATTCATTATAACTTATATACATCTAATTTGCAATTAGGTCTATACTTTAAGTAAGTCTGACTACTCTCTATTCATCAACCATACATTCACCAATCTTTTTCTAGCATTATATATTCATACAATTTTCCACTTCTCATTCATTAATGCCTAATTCATATGACTCGTATCTTTTGGATCATATTTACATTCATAAGAACACCTTTATACCGTTAACAACTCATACTTCCCAAATTCTTATACATTGATACCAAACAATCCATTCCTGAAGTTATCACATCAATTAACAACCTAAACTTATCAAACCCTTAACCAATTGATCAAGCAATCATTTAAATTCATTTCAAGCCCTAATCAAGTCCAAATATACCAATGTATAGTGCCTTATCCGTATATGATTCAACAAGAACACAAACAAAATTTTCTCACTTCCAAGCATTGCCACAATCATGTGAAGGAACTAATACAATTCCCACAATTGTGGGATAGGTGAACTGAAAGTTCACCTTCATTTTGTTTAAGCTTTTCTTCTAAATTTTAATACCTTTGTGATAGTCCATCAATTATACCTTAAAGGTACTTCAATTCCTCGTCAATTCATCTCTAATTCTAATTCAAAATCATTCAATTTGTAACTCATAAAAAATTTAACTTTTATCCCTAAAAAACTAAACAGAAGCTTCCATTCACTTTTATACATGTAACCCTAACTCTTTACCATTTCAAGACCACTATATTAGAACCTTTCTTTAGCATAAATTCACCTTCAACATACTTTAATTCTCAATCTAATTCACCCTTAGAACAATCTATAACCTAGGGTTTCCATGTATAAAAAACAAAACCAATTCATCCATTAAATTCCAAGCACATTTCATCATCAACCCTCTATGCAATTCATCTCAATTCATCCCTAATCAATCATCATGAGTGTTATGCTCATATATGTCACAATAGGGAAATCAATTACTTACTTGTTCAACTCAAAGTCCCCTCAATTAACAAGCTAACCAAGCCTATCAAGCATTCAAGCATACATTAAGAATAAGATGGAAATAAAAGGGTTCCAATTATAAGATGAAGGTTGAAGAATTTTGGAAAAATTCAAGGTTATGGAGATTGTGTGGGTATGTCGATAGTGAGGAGGAAGAAAAAGAGAGCATGTGACCAAAAACATGAAAGAAGATGATCTTTAAAACGTGGGAATCATAGGGTATAAGTGTGTTGTAAGGGTGAGATACATGGTGTGACACTTGTCAAGTGGAGAGCTATATCATGTGTCTTCTTCTCATGCTTCCAATTGTCACCTAATGTTTGGTCCATTTATCACATAGTTTCTTGGGCCACTTATTACTCATGTATTCAATCCATTTATCACCCAATTAGTGAAGCTATTTGTCACTTATTCCCAGTGCCATATGTCACTCAATTTATAGGCTTAATCATCCTAATTTCTCAGATGTCAACTTGTCTTACCACTTGACATTTTTCCTAGACTAGGTGTACATATTAATTCATCAATTCTTGTCATTGGTAAACCAAGACATTGGAAATGCACATTTATTTTAGTTTTATACCCCAAAATATGTCAATTGAGTGCAATTTGTCTAAATCACAATTCATGTGCGTATGCTAATACGATGCATATGAAATCAATCATAAAATCATGTCATAAATGTGCAAAATTCATTATATATGAGGCCACTCATTTGACTCAATAGTCTAACACTTTAAATCCTTCAACAATTTAAAAGATGAGATATTAAATTGACGTTTAAGTTATGGGGGTTTGGTTTGATTTCAAATAACAAAATAAAATGAAATTAAACTAAAGAAAGTAAATTAAAGCAAATTGGTAAAAATGATGAAAGTGTTTAGGATTTGGTTCTCGATTCAATCTCAACCTACACAGAATTAAACATACGTCATTGTCCTATTATTTTCATACCTCTTTTAGAACTATTGATCATAGATTAATAATAAGCTTTATTAACCTCAATTTTCTCTTATATCGTGTTTAATTAAAACAAGCTCTTTAACTAAACCTAATCGTCGAATAACCTTGAATAAGCTTTTTAGATTTAGTTGGACAGCTACATTACGAATAAAGAAAAATAGATCAATCTAGTCAATAACCATATAAGCTTGAGTCATTTAACCTATACTATGTTATCCCTAATGATTTAACACCATTTATTTCCACAAATAAACCTATAACACAACAATTATGTATTATATTAAAGATTATAGCAATGGGCTTATACATAAACAATTAAACGATAATGAGAATACTGATTATCCATATATGAATACCTAAATCAATAGAAATAGAATAATGTAAACAATCCTTAAAGAGAGATAGAACAACGATACACAATAAAGATATGATTAAATGCGATCCTCGATGTTGATTTCACCTCTGAACCGAATTAAGGAAGTTTAGCCCTCTATGGGTATCTAAAGAGTAAGTGTTTTGCCCTTTAAAGAAGTCCCAAAATAATTCCTCCTTCATTTATTGTCAAAATATTCTATTTATATGAAAAATTAGGTTTCTAGGCATATACATCGTGTGTCAAACCATATCAATAAAAAATGTGAACCCCGTGAAAGTACACGATTAGATACACGGTCCAAAATGTGTCTTCCAATTGTATACACGAAAGTGTATCACCTAAGTTTTGCTAAATTATTGTTCTTATTGTGATTTCTTGTCCAATCCTCACTCTAATCCATCTCTTTTTTGTTCCACGAGGGCAATTGAGTTTGAACATTAAAATGATGGCTCAATAAATGTGCTCTTGACTCATTTTAGCTTTTATGCTTTCAAATTATACCTACAATCAAACATGAACTAAAATAAGTATCTTAAGTATTTCACAACAATAATCACTAAGTGTTAAAAAGTGAGTGTATAAATAATTAAGCTCACATCATTAGGATGAGACTCTTTTCATTCATACTCAGATGATGAATGATATCTATCGTTATGCATTAGATAGAAGTAGACAATAGTCAACTTTTTGAGATTAAGAGGAAATCATTATAGTCGATTCAATGATAGCATTATAGGCTGATAATTAACAAAGCAATTGACCAACCTAAAATTCTCCTCATCCGTTCCAGTTAAAGCAATTTAGCATAGATTCAAATTATGCAGACAAGATAATCATATTACCATTGATTGATTTTTTTTATGCAAAATAACAATACGGAGCAACTCAAGTACATGGGCACATAAGTTGGTCAAGAAGGAGGGAATAACCCATACTCAAAGACTTACAATCTTAGGTGGAGGACCCATTCAAAATTTTCTTGGTTTATAACCTGGATTTTAATAAGATAAGTTCAGTGCTAATGATTCAAAATTAGAAAAGATTATGGACAAGATCATGAGCATGGATGAGGCCTAAAAGAGGTTTTTGTAAGAAACCCAACATCCCACATCTTTTTTAACTTTTGATATTAAAAGTGGATCTTTAATAAGTCAATATACTTGTATTTATTATGAAAGTCATATACAACACAAGGCTCTAACATTCTTTTTTTAGTTTTTATTTTAAATAGTGTCCAAACTAACTTGCTGGGTATACATAATTAGCCTAGGGATATTTTACAAGGTAGTGAAACAATTACGTGCCTTTAACATATTAAGGTTTTATAAGAAAAAAATTTCATGCTTTTATATTAATTGATATATTGCTAAAAGGGAAAAAATGACCCTAAGGTTTGCTTCTAATGACAAATTAAACTTTAATGTTTTAGAGTGTTTAAGTTAAACCATATTGTTTCTAAAATGTTTAAATTAAACCTTACATTAAAAGAAAAGGTGATTGAGATGTAATGTTGTCTGTCTTTTGTCATGCTATTGTTGATGTGGTAGAAACTTTTAATATTTTAATATGTTATGGGTTCCGTTTTTTTTAGAATTAAAAAAAATCATTGAAAATATGTTGGAGATTAAAATAACCAAGGGCTTACTCCAAAAGGAGATAGACCCATTCTAACTACTGACTTGCACTAGGAAATAAAATGACGGTGTGTCTAACGGTTATACAACAATGTTCGAATATAATACTCAAAACTCTGTTTATTACCAAGATATTTTGCAATCAGGAATAACGATCTCTGCCTTTTCTCGAGTCTTCGATACCTTTCTCGATTAGTTTAAAAGAAGCTCTTATAATTTGTTGCGATGGAGATTTACATGCTCTAGCCTTCTTTCAGGTAAAAACTTTGGATCTTTTCGTCTTCAGTAGGTTACACAATTTAAGGTTTGACCTCTAATGTTCCAAATATTCAGATCTAGCGATATTAGAGGGAGGGAGGCCTACTGGGGTGACCAGCGGGGGGAGATGGCTCAGATAAGTATATTCTATTCGATTGTGCTGATTTTTGCTTTCATCCTTGATTTCCTTTTTCACGATCTGTCTTGGAGATTCGCAATGAATCTTTTCTTGGGCTGGCACAGATCTAGTTTCAGATCCATTTTCTTACCTTCCATGGTTTTCTTGTAGGCGTTCTGACTATCTAGAGATGATAATTTTGTAATCAATATTCAACCTAGCGTTGAAACTCCAGGTAACTCCATTCTTGAGCTGTTTGTGAATATCTGCTTGTTGTGCTAATTGAACATCTTGAGTTTTCGATTCTTTGTTAATTTCTCTGCTGTGTGAGAGAAAAGTATAAAACCCAAAATTCTATACTGATTATCTCCTCCAATTCCTTTGTAATGCGATAGGTAGATTGCTTGTATCTAGGCCTGTTGTGATTAGAGAATGTGTTTGCATTTTTGGCTATGGATAGGTTAACTAGTTCATAGGATCTAAACTAATTATTTCTATTTATTATACTCTTTAGGCTATAGCCATTCTCCTACTATAGTGGAGATTTAACTGATTGAGTATCAGTTGCTCTCTTATGCTGGCAGTGGTGAGATCTAATAGAGAGCTTATTGAAGTAGATTTGTCCTTAAACCTTCTACTGTTCCTTTCTTTCCAAATAACATGAAAATAGGTAGCAAAAGAGAGTGAGACAATAGCCCTGCCAAATTTTGAGCAGTTTTAATTTAGGAATTTCCTTAACGATCTCTATGAGTTTGTTATAGTTGAGATCAGGGGCACATAGTCTAGAGATTGTTGCCCATGTTGCTCTAGAGAAATTGCAGCTAAAGAAGATGTGGTCTCTATCTTCATCCTCTAGGTTACATAGAATACAAAGCTTAGAGGATGATAAGAATTTCAATCTATCTAAGGTACTCAGCCTATCCCACATTGCAAGCCAGAGCTGAAAGCTATCATTAGGTATAAGGAGCTTATCCTAGATCACTTTGTCCCACCCTATACAGATTAGAGGTCTTTCCCTCAATTTTTTGACTTCTTTTATCTTAATCCCCGGAACAGGGAGACCTTTCTAGAAGTATCTATCTTCCTCCCCAGAATTAATTTCTCATATGCTAAGAGGGTTCAGTACCCATTGCTTATAACTTCTTTGAGCCTTGTGTCCTTTGGGAATCTGTTCAATAGAGAGTTTGCCATCTAGTTTTATATTAAAGGACCATTCCCTGTCCAGTTGTCATACCAAAGGAAGATTTTGTCTCCTATCCCTATCTGATATGTGATGTGCCAATATATATCCTCTCTCATTTTAAGAATCTGGTTAAAGAACTAGGTGCTGCTTACTTTAGGTTCTAAAGCCCAAATACTCTGTCCTTTTAGTAAGTAGGAGTGAATCCACTTAATCCACAGTGATTGTTTATCACTCAGAATCCTTCAACTCATCTTGGACATAAGAGTTCTGTTTTTAGTATAAATGGACTCTAGACCTAATCCCTCTTCATCTTTAGGTTGACAGATTGTCTCCCAATATACCTTTGCTATTCCTCTCTCTCCATTCATTTTCCCCTATAGAAACTGCTTCATCAGTTTTTCTACTGTTTTGATTAGCCATTTTGAAAAGAATATGTAGGAACACCAATAAGTACTCATGGATATAATATTGTCACAAGGCATATGAGGCCCATTTGTTTAAAATTTATTTATTAAAATTATTTTATAAAATTAAATAAAAATAATGTAATCTTAATTGTAATTAACCTACATAATTGACTTAATCAACCTAACTAATTTTATAGTTTATAGGATTTCCCTCTGAATGGAAGTGGTGTTACCGCTACCCTTGCTTCAACCGTTAATAAAGTGTCTCAATTCATAACATGTACCAATTGTTGTTAATGGTTTCTTGGCTACAAGAAAGTTTTAGGAATAGAAGTGTTCTTGTGGATCCATAGTGGTTTCTTCAACCTTAATAAACTTTCCACACTCCGTTGCCATAAATTATCGTAACTAAATTTATGGTTTCTGGGATTATTAACATATAAGTTTTGGAAACCATAAACATCAAAGAAGTTGTATGGTTGTCTTAGTTTATGTTTTGTGCTTCTCTTGAAAGTATGGACGCAGATGATTTAGAATGATGCCTGGGGACTATTGCTCTTAGTGAAAGCCATCAGAAAAGAAGCTGGATTCAACAGAAGAAATTGTTTTTAGAAGTCTGAAGGTTCAGGTTTGGTTGTCTGATGTTTTTCTCCGTGCCAGCAATTGGGTGTCTACGATTGAAAAAGTAGGAGCGACGAGAGGCTTTTGCATCTAGAGAAGGTAGCTTAGTCAAAGATCAACTCCTAGCGACGGAAGCAATATGCAGTTGGCAACAATTTCGTGACGTTTTATGTGACAAAACATAAACGTAGGTAAATGCCAATGTCATCCGAAAGTATAAATGTTGGGACCTCGCCTTCGTGGTTCACGTGTCTGAGATCCTAAGTGACATCTGAATACATGCTCCACAAGGGTGACGATCCCCCACTAGGACAAACATCAAAACAAATGATATCATCTCTTAAGATGAATGATGTCATCACATACGATATGATATCATCACAGAAGATATGTCTTTACAGATGATAACTCTTTACAGATGATTCATCTCTGAAGATGAATGATGTCATAACAGATGATATGACATCATCACAGACGATGCATCTCTACACTCTTAAGTATCTCCCCTTCTAAGGACCCCAACTTTAACCCAGAAGTCTGAATATTCTATACTATATACCATTGGAAATCTAAAAGAGAGACCTACAACTTTCCACAAGGCACATTTGCCTATATCGGCCTTATTATAGAATCTTTTTCCCTAAAGCCAAAACACGAAACCTACCCTAATGAAAACTTGAAATTTTCATACAAAGACTTGAAATGCCTTAAAAAACCATGATGTATATGTATTTCATTCAAAACAAAATATGAGTTTTACAAAGCTTTAGTAGGTATTTCGATCCACAAATATATTAACATCTTAAAGTTCTAAAATACAGAAGGTACATAATCCATGATTTGTTCAAAATGCAACTAAAGCCTCTCATTACAAAATTTGCTTCAAATACAAAAAATACGAAAATTGGAGTGATGCCTTGACCCTTGTCTACTAGATATCTTGCTCATCACCTAGATGTAGGGGAGGAAAAGGGGGTACCGGAGAAGGGGACATTAGGTTCCAAAAAGGGAAAAGTTTAAGGGTAATAAGGTAAAAGCATGTGAGAGAAGTTGG
>JANSVA010000002.1:33471036-33492365 GCA_025504915.1 Erythroxylum reticulatum | reverse complement strand
GATTATCATTACAAGTGAGAATATTAGGCACATATGTATTATATGTATGGGATAATATAGAAAGCAATCTGTGACTTATTGAATATTGTTAGTCATAGTTCCCATAGTTCAAAATATAAGATGAATTAGAGTAATACATAAAAGTGCTAATAGTGATCAATAGAGGATAGACTGAGGTTATTAATGATGTTCCTATGGGTGATGAATTTTGTGAAACAGAAGAAGGGCTCAAGTATGGCACAGTTCCCACAACCGAGGACAGATACAAAAGGAGAATTGTTGTCCTGAAGCAAATGAGATTAAGGTATCCTGAATATAAGTTATTAATTGGTGAATTGTCTTAAAAGACATCTCTGAAAGAGATGGAATGATCTTGATGATATATAGCAAGGTATTAGAGTAAATGAATTTATTAATACTTTATTGAGCCTTATCAAAAAGGATATTCTTATCATATAAGTTATGATAGAAATTAATCTCCTTGAGGATACTAAGAATGTCCGATAAGCAATGATGATAACAGTGGATTGATAAAGGATACATGAACAGTATAAATGATAGCAGCAAGAAGTCTTCTTTCAAAAAAGAAGAATTTCACCTAATTAGATTAAGCAGATTAGATAGTTTATTTTAAGAATGATCAATAAAGAAACAAATCAAAAATGAATATGTAATGAATCAAAAGTGAATATTAAAGTCATATCCCTAGCGAAGACTCAAGCATAAGAGGTAGAATATGCTACTGAGGGTGTATGCATTTTGTTTGATGTAAAGTATCCAATTATTTGATTGGATTCTTGTATTTGAGGCAACATTTTGGATAGTTTGAGGAGAATATAGGTCAATGTTATATTCTGTGTAAATATGTTCGAGAGATACAAATTAGATCTGATGAATGTGTTACCAACACCGGAAGTTAAGATTGTAAATAAATTGAAATGTGTGGAGAAACTAGTAAGAATGAACAAACATTAGAATAAGTCAATGCATAATCAATGGAAATGGAACGAATGGAGAAAATCATTCAAGAAAAGAAGTCAATTGGGAAACCAAAAAATAATATGAGATAATATTTCCTCATTGAGGAATTAGTTACTTATGGAATTACGAGAACTAATCATAGGCACATTGAGTTAACAATGCCCGATAGTATCATAGTATTGGAGAATAAAGTGTCTCAATTTTTTTTGGAGTAACTAGTGACTATGATCATAGATGATATATCGAATGTGTTTGAAAAGTGGAGAAGAATATTTTGAATACTTGAGGAAATCTTACATATCATGAGGTATAAACAATTATATGTCAAATTCAATAGGAGTGAATTTTAGCCTAATTAAATAAAATATTGGGTCTTATAGTATTTGAACATGGCGTATTAGGAGACTCACGGAACATAAAGGCAATGAAGAAGTAAGAAACACCGAGGAATATATATGAGATCTAGAGTTTTCTTAAACTAGTTATATACGGGTTACTACCAGAAATTGTTAAGAGATTCTTACTGATCTTAGCCTTTAACAAAAATGTTTGAGGGAAAACATGTAAATCGTATAAGTGATAAATGTAAAAAGAGTTTTGAGGTATTATAATACCGATGTTAATAATATCGTTTGAAATTGGAGATTATGTGGAACATACTGAGGTTTCACATTAGAGATTAGGATGAAATCCAATGTAGCATAATAAAGTGATTTCATATGCATTGAGACAATTAAAGTCTCATGAGTTGATTATTTGATTCATGATTTAGAACTTACTACAATAGTGATTACTTTGAAAGTTTGGAGACATTATATGTATAATGAAACATTTTGGATCTATATATAAATATACAGACCATTGAAGTTTAGTAATTATAGAGTTTGATAGAACTGAATATAAGGCTGAGATAATGAATAGAGTTACTAAAAGATGTTAATTAAGCAAGTAAGTATTTCTCAGTAAAGCTAGTGTTGTAATTTGATGCATGGAAAAAAAATTAAATAGTGGTGTAACACAAATTTAGATATTGAGGTTACCAAGCATAGTGCAATGAAAAGCATAGAATATTTAGATGAATTTTGGGCAAATCAAAGTAATCTTAGCCATTAAATTTAAGATCGGTTTCACATGAAAAGATTAGCAAAGCCCAAACTGAGGATTCAGAAATTGTGGATCTTATTGAGGAAAAAAAATGAATCCAAATTTGAGTTTGAATTGGAAAATGATATTTGGTGACTGAATCAAAAAGGATGTGTACCCAATAAAGATGATTGAACAAAGAGATTACTAGAGAAAGCACAAATAACAACCTAACCTATACATCCTAGTAGGAATATGCCAAAATACTACTTAACAGATAAGGATGTAAAAGCAAGTGACTGTATGTATAGAAACAACATATGAGTTGCCAACAGTCTGAAATGTTGGAGATATGGTTAGAACTTATATTTTGGAGTCTATAGAAACATAAGATCAATGTATAGTTCTAATTGGTTTCAAGTCTAACAATCACTATCATAGTGATATCATTATAATACTGTATGAGGTATTATATGACAAAAAGGGTCCTTTGCTCATACAATGAAATGAAAACGGACTAAAAATGGTTAAAGGCCAAAAATTGATTCGAGATACTGTTGATGAGTGAAATGATTCTATAATGGGAGTTAAGTGATCCAAGATAATGATGAATGAGTTAAGTGGATCAACATCGAAGTTATGGAATATCGTGAGATAGACATAAGAGCTGAGTGTATTAACCCTAATGAGATGTGAAATGTTAAGCGAAAGGTGAAATACTTCTAAGAGTATCACCTTCTAAAGGTGTGTATAGATAGATATTGAAAATGGAGGTGAAAATTTTAAGTAATTTGAAACAGTTAAAATAGTTTAATATCTAAACAAGCGATTAAAAGACCTATTGAGTCTATCGACTATGGTCATTTGGAAGAAAGTATTCAAGTGATGAATTTATATGAGAAACAAAGGTGCATATGAAGAAATAATACCCCGCCTTTTTGATCAACTAGATACGAATTTTGAGAATGAAATTTATTAAAGGGGAGAAATGTAACATCCCGTTTCTATACTAAGGATTAGAACCCTAAATTTCAATTATTGAGAAAATAGCAATAAGAGAGTAGAAAATTGCATTTTATGCTCATACATAATGTTAGCACTCATACATGTGAATTTAAATTTTTGCACCAATCAAAATGACTGTACATGTATTCATTGACACCTGTCAGGTATAATTGATCTAAAAATGTGATCATAATTGGAATTGTGAATTATTTGTATTGAAAATTGATTTTTGAGAGTATAAGCACTGATTTAGAATTTTTGGTGAAATATAAAAATTTTCTAGAATTTAAGTGTATTTTGGGACAAGGAAAATTACCAAGTGGAAAAAAATTGATAAATGGTAGTAGAAATTACTGTTCAATGGCAATGAAATTTTTGATGAAAGCCTTTAGGATTTATTGACAAATTCCATTAAAAATTGGGAGATAATTGGATTAGAAATTGGAGACAAAATGGACTAGTTATTATAATGGACCAAATGGAACAATGAAAAAGTGACGTGTCACTTGCCACATCACTTATTGAATCACGTTTTTGTAAAGTGCAAGACCATATTTTGGTCTTTCACTTGCTAAAAATGACACTTGCCTATATTTTCATCTTCTTCATTCCTTTATCTTCTCCATTCTTCTTCTTCATTCACGATGCTTTCTTCTCTAAGCCATAAGGTTCAATCTTTCTTCCCTCCACCACTAGCCACTTAAATACTTTACCATCTTCACCTTGCTACTAAAAGACCCAACCTATTCCTCCATGAAAGTTGATGATTGTGGAGAGGAAAGAGTTAGGGTTTAATGGTGATTTTGAAGATTTGGTAGCTAAATCAAGTAAGTCATGTTTTAATTTTATGGGTTTAGTTAAATGAAGCATTTGTGATGATAGTTAGAGGTTAATCTCATGAAACGGTGTCTTGAGTATGTGGGTGTTGTGAATGGTGAAGAGTGTGTAAATTTCTTACTTTTGTTGATGAGTTATGATTTATAGAAGTGTTTTAGAGGTTGAATGATCATGACAAGGAGTTTTGTATATGCTAGAGTGTTGGTGAAGAAATAAACATATATATATTGATGTTTTGTTTCATCTAAATGATAAATAATTAGTTAAGAGTTGTTTTGTGGATGATTGATGTTGTATATGATGAGTACGAAACTATGAGATTATGCTACACATGTTTTTAAGATGGATTGGTTGTGAAAAGAATATTTTAATGAGAATTGGAAATTGATGAATAGGTACATAAATATATCTCGTTTTTGGGTTAATGATCAAATTTAGATCATGCTTTGTTAGTGAATGATATTGAGATGAAATAGATTTGAAAATGAGGAGTAAATGAAGTAGAAAATGGTGATCTTTGTACAAGTTATGTTAGGTGTGAAATCTGGAAAGTTTGAAGATGATTGACTGAAAATGTTCACTGAGTATGCTTCAATCTTTTAGCTATAACTTTTCATCTATTTATTCCAATGAGATGATTCTTCATTTTTATTAAACTAGAGACATATAGTTACATTTTTCATGAAGAAATTGAATTCAAATTTTGTCTAAAAGAGTCTCAAAATCTGATCTGAAATTGAAAAATTAGATATGCTTATATAAGAGTTCAGCGTGACAAACTCCATGCTTCATCGCGACGAACTTAAAGGAATTAGCTAAGATTTCTTTCAGATAAGGTTTTTTGTGGCCAACTCAAGATTTCTCTGTGACGAACTTGTGAAAATTTCACGAGAATTCCTCTCTGGAAGAGTTCACCGCGGTGAACTTTCCTCTACACTAAACATATTACAGTATTTTGGGAATATCTTGTCCTATAATTATCCAAATGGCATGATTTTTTATTTTAAGTAAACTAGGGACATAGGGCTACAAAGCATATGCAAAAATCAAATTATAAATCGGACTCTAAGAATTTCAATTTCTGTGTGGAATTTGAATGCAAGGCACTGTCTTAGAATAAAAGCAATTTGAAAATATTTGGAGTATAACTTTCACAATACTGAACCAGTTTGAATGATTTTGGTGTCATTAGAAACTTAAGAGATAGTAGAACAATTTAATGAAAGTTTTCTCAAATTTCCCCAATTATATTGTCTAAAAGATCAAAAATAGTAGACCCGAAAGTCAGTGTTTGGAGAAAAATCTGCAATGATTCATTGGGTTATGAAATGAGATTCTAATGATTTTATTAAGGAATAAATCATAAATATAAATGGTGCTTATATGAGTTTGGGAATACAAATGTTTATGTGATGAGAATGATAGAGTGATACCCGAGATTATCATGAACATTCATTGTACATATTTCATATATACAAGTGTGCATAAATGAATGCTTATAATTGTGTAAAAATTAATATGTGTATGTATCATATTTATTGCATAATTTTGATGTGCAGGATAAACTTTTGTATTCAAACATTTCCTGATCATTGAAGCTAGTGCTAATCTGGAGCGTACTATGAGTAACCTAGATGGTTTCTCTCAATTAATAGTTTGCTTTTAAAATATGTTTTAAATGATGATATGAATGCGAATTGATTTTGTGTTGATGCTAAAAAATGAAGGTCTAAGATTTGATGCATGTATGTGATACTGAAGTGCTAATTGTATGTGAATTTGATGAAATACATGATACATGATTTGATTGTTAAATGTCGCACCTAGTTCCTGAAGTAAAATGTGAACATTCATATGAATGCAAAAGTGATATTCAACATTATGTTGAATGCCGGACTACGGTCTGAAAATGAATGTAAAATTGAATGTGAATATGAAAGCATGTGATAGACTGAAATTATGTGAATTTGATGCATTCCATTACTTGAATGCATGAAACATAAAGGCAATTGTGACCAGAGTCGCTATCAAAAAAGAGCTTAAAGCTCAGAATGTGAAAAAGTGCCTAAAGCTCAGAAACTGTATAAGAGCCAAACGCTTACTATGTAAAATGAACCCTATATCCCCAACGGATAAGGGACAGTTATAAATAAACCTGGTATTCACAATAGATACGGGACAGTTAGGCACTCGATCACAACAATGTAATAATTGGAAAAGAGTCACATAAGCATTTCATATAAATTTTAATAAGTATTTTTGATTGTTTGAAATGCGAAATTACCTTACTTGTAAGTGAGAATGTGACATGTGATGAATTATGCTAAATGAAAAGATGTGAATTACATGTTACGCATATTGATATGTTGCATGATTTGAGTGAACCATCAATGTTGGTTACCTCATTAAGTTTGCAAAACTCACCCAAAATTTACAATATTTTTTAGGCTCTAAAGAGTTACCCCATTAGACAAACGAGAGTATACGCTACAATTGAGTAAGAGATTGACGTCAGGACCAGTTCATGTCTGCATTTATTTTATTTATTTTGTATCAAATAAAGTCTTTTCGTATTTATTGTAACTTTTGTAGTTGAGTATTTCTGTTTTGTAATAACTCTCCAGATTGGAGATGTTTGTAAATGATTTTGCAATGTAATGAAATTATGACTAAAAGTATTCTGTACTTGTGATGGTCCCAAATGGCTGTTGAAATTCTAATGATTGTATTACTGTGATTGAAAAAGTTTATGATTAAAAGGGGCCATTTCAATTATTTATTTCCGCATACGTGTGTGTAAATTTTGAAAAATTTGTATTGAATTTCAAGTGTTTAACTGACTGAATGTGCTAGTATGCTACCCTCGTAGGGCACGGACTCATATATCACTCAGGATGTCAAGAATGTGTCGTGCGAGAGTGGGGTGCTACATTCTTGTAAGTGATCATAATGATATATTGCTCATAGAGGACGATGAGCCTACAACCTATGAAGAGGCTCTGAAGAGTTTAGAATCTAAAAAATGGCTTTAAGCCATAAAGTTTGAAATGGATTCCATGTTTAAAAACTAAGTTTGGACTTTGGTTGACCCACCTGAAGGACTAAAACCCATAGGATGTAAGTGGATTTTCAAGAAGAAAATCAACATAGATGGTAATTTGATTACCTATAAAGCGAGACTAGTCACTAAAGGTTATCGTCAAAAACAGGCCATTGACTATGATGAGACTTTTAACCTTGTAGCCATGCTTAAATCCGTTAGAATACTCCTATCCATTGCTACTCATTATGATTATAAGATATAATAAATGGATGTGAAGACAACTTTCTTAAGTGGAATCCTAGCTAAAGATGTGTATATGGTACAACCTGAGGGCTTCATATGCAAAAAGGTATGCAAGCTTTAGAAATCTATTTATGGATTGAAATAAGCATCTAGGAGTTAGAACATCTGATTTAATGTAACAATCTAAGAGTTTGGTTTCTCAAAAAATCCAGATGAACCTTTTATGTACAAAAAGGTTAGTAGGAGTGCTATCATATTCCTTATGTTATATGTGTATGACATATTACTAATAGGCAATGATGTCTTAAGTTTGCAATCTGTCAAAATTTGGTTGTTTTTGAATTTTTCCATAAAAGACCTTGGAAAAGCAACTATATATTGAGGATGTAGAGATAGATCAAAGAAGTTGCTAGGTCTTTCACAGTCTACATATATAAATAAAATGCTAAAGAGGTTTAACATAGAGCAGTTCAAAAGAGGGTTTCTTCCCATGACTCATAGGATAAAATTCTCAATCTATGTATCCCAAGGTGCAAAATGAGAGGAATCACATAAGGTTGATCCCGTATGCTTCGACAAGAGGATCAATCATGTACACTATGTTATGTACAAGACTCGATATATCATATACTCTAAATGTTACAAGCAGATATCAATCAAATCCAGGTGAGTGTCACTAAGTGGTTGTCAAGAATATCCTAAACTACTTGAGAATGATGAAGGATGTATTCTTGGTATATGTAGATGGAGATCTTGTAATGAGAGAGCATATAGTTATCAGTTATCAATCTGACCAGGATGACTCCAAATCCCAGTCAAGTAATGTTTTCACAATGAATGGTGGAGCAGTCAGTTGAAGAGTTCCAAATAAGAGATAACTATAGATTCAACGACTGAGTTAGAGTACATTGTAGCTATGGAAGTAGCAAAATAAGTTTTTTCGATCAAGAAATTTGTTATAGAAAAACCAGCATTATAGACTTGCTACTGTTGTATTGTGACAATAATTGGGTTATTGCTCAAGCCAAGGATCCAAAGTCTTATCAGAGGTTTAAGCATGTACTTAATAGATGTCATCAGATCAGGGAGATTATTAATAGAGGTGATGTGAAGATAGAGAGAGTTTCCACAAATAAGAACATCGTTGATCCTTTAACTAAGCCACTTCCTCAAATAAGATTTGATTCTAGTGTACTCGCCTATAGTATTAGATACAAAGGTGATTGACTTTAGTGCAAATGGTAGATTGTTAGAGTAGTGCTCTAAAGGCAATCACCTTTAGCACTTTTGTAGAATATTTATTTTGATTAATAAAGTGAAAGGCAATTTTCATTAATTTGATGTTCATTTATTTATAAATTGATGTCATTCTTAAATCAAATTAATGAAGTTCATGATACAAAACATAACATGAAGGAAATCATGATGAGATGATGATAATGAGATTCCTATCATGTGCAATTATGTTAGTATCTAAATTATCCCTATTCATAGGCTTAACGAGTCAAGACATTGTTAATCTTGATAGACTAGGACATGATATACTCTTCGATTTGATCAAACAATGGATCTCATAAACCGTAAGCATGAGATGTTTATAGTTAACATGTGGCTGCTTACTAAAAGTAGTAAGTACATCGGATGACCCATTATGAGATTATCATATGGATGATCTATCAATTGTCAATGATTAATCTCAGCATAGTAATAGTGCAAATATCCTTAGACTTGAGGTACTCAAGGATATCTTAGATATTGATCCTGTGCTTTGACACCATTCCTTGTTGCCTCAAGGTGAGGTCGCTTATAGGGTGGTGATTGGGTACAATTATTGGTATTCAAACATTAGAAGAAGCAGAAAACAACTATGTAAGTTTAACAGTTTGTTAAATATATTTTTTCATTAATTAATATAGTAGTAAGTACTATCATATGGATTGAATATTGATTATTATTATTATTTTAGAATAAGATGCAAGAGTTATTAAAGAAGTCTATATATGAGGAGAATGAGCTTAGAGCATGACATTTATGATATAGTATTTGGTACTCGGATGGGCTATGTGAAAGGCCTTACTTATGGCCCTAAGCCAAATGTTTCAACCTCAACATATAAAACAATCATTGAACACTTTCAAGAGGAAAACAAGAAACTTGAGGCTGCACTACAAGCTGAAGTAATTAGGGGATAAGAAACTCTAGCAAAACATGATATATTATTCAAAAAATTACTTGGCCCAGATTATGATAGAAATGAAGAGGAAAGTATAGGGTATTAATTTTATCGCCTATACTTTTTCTATCACTTCTTATGTGTCCTATAATATAATTTTTATACTTTTTTTCTCGAATTAAAAAAATGATGATGTTGCAACTATTAACTGATTATATTGTGAATGGTAAAGTTATGTGGTATTGGCTTTAATCAAAACCAAACACTTACAATATCAATACTCTCATAGTATTTTCAGTTGATTTTAACTAAGCTTTTTGGATAATTAGTGGTTCATGGACATAGATAACACTAGGTAGTCGCTTGGGTTATGCTATAATAATTTTGTAATATGAGTATGACATATTATAATTTGTAAAATGATATTTTTATTGATTGTTTTTTCTATAAGAATTATGTAGTTTGTCACGTATATATATATATATAGGAACAAATGATCATCCTTTAATGTTATATTCTTTTTGTTAGTATAATTTAATGATCTATACATATTTTTATTTTATATATACAATGTTTGAAATTTTGAATTAATAATATTTTTCTACGATTTAATTTTATAATAATAAGCAAATAATTCACAATAAAAATGACAATACATTATATACAGAACATATTGATTAATATGATAGATTAACAATGTAACAAATAATATATTGCGACATTATTAAAAACATAACAAATAACATTTGGCTACGTTATAAAAAATGTAATAAATAACATTTGGCTATGTTATAAAAAATGTAACTAATAACATTTGACTATGTAACAAAAAAAGTAGCTAATATTATATAGTTATGAAGAAAAAAAAAAGTAGCCAAAAATTATTAACTATATTTTATTTTGGTTGTAAATCGTTTGGCATCAAATCTGTTTTCAGCTAAAAGTCAAATCGTATTATATAGAATGGCCTTTTACTGCTGACGTATCATTCCTCGTATTTTTACAGAAAGTCTTTTTGAAGATTTTGAAAAGTCATTGCCACCCTAACTACCTAATACGTGTTATTGTTTCATTATTATGATCATTATAAGTGCAACATTTTCATGGCTCGATTAACGAAAATAACAACTGATTTTAACTCTTATGGATCAAATTTAAAAAAACTCTTGAATGATAACGATGAGTTAAGAGTTTTAAAACAGTCCAGTTATTACTAGGCCGGACTCAAACTGTAATTAATCTGCTTTGTAAGATATGGGGCATGCACGTCGCCTTTTTAGCTGTATTTTCAGTCGAGCTGTAGTGAACCAATGGGTATATTAAAAGCACTACATATAGCGCATTAAAAATTCCTTTGAAACATAACACATAATGAGCAAATCCAAAGTATACTTTTGAGCTCGTTTAATAAACAAATCAGAGCTAAATTTTATAATTTTAGGTTAATCAGTGGTCATAAATAGTTCATCTAAACGAAATTTATATGTTTGGTACTAAACTTATTTTATATACGTTTTATATATAATGCTAAACTTGATGTTAATATTTTTTTCTCATAATCTTTGTTTCAATCGAGATCAAGTCTTGGATTTGTTAGAAAATCCAGGTCAACCCATATTTTATTTTTAATAATTAGATCTCTACATAATAAAGACGAATTTAATTTAGTTCATTTAAAGTTTTAATATGAATTTTATGTCTCAATTCAATTATAGTTTGATAAGTTCAAAAAAATCAACATATTCAATGCACAAGACTCCCCACTTTACGGGATCTAAGGAGGGATATGATACACTCAACCTTACCATTGTATTTCTACAAAAAAGGTTGTTTCCATGATTTAAACATGTGACTTTATGGTTACAAAGAAACAACTTTACTAGTTGTAGGATAAGAGTTTTAGTTTAAAACAATAAGTGGTTTAATATGATACCAATCTTTGTGGACTTGGTAAAAACTAATAAAACTGAATTAATACATATATAAAAGATGTAAAAAATTATGGGACATATGTTTCAAATAAAATGTAACAAGTTAGAACTGTCCAAAAGGGAAAGAAATGTAAAATCTGATATCTGATAACATGTTCTTATCATGACCATTTGTTCAAGCCATGTTATGGAATTAAAATTTAAAAACTAAAGGAAGTTCTTATAATTCATCTTATCAAGAAGAAAACAGGGATATACAGTTTACGCTCATACTTGAACATCCTATAGTTTGGGTTTACACTTAATTAAATCCAATTCAAATTCCTTACATTGAAGACATTACTGTTAAAATTGTAAGTCAAGTCTATGTTAAATTTGTTGTATGAATATCTAAGAAATGATCATCTAACTTTTACCCTAATTAACTATGGCAACCAAAGAAACTTGAAAGTTACAATTAATCTTTTTCCTATAAAAAATTATAAGGAAACTAGTAGTTACTTGACAGAGTGACTCATTGATGCTATTAATATGTTTCATTTAAAAGCATTCTTAATATTTATAGTAAGTAGCGATGTAACTTTTTCATGTTTGTGATTAGATTGTAATGACGACAGAGATATCACCATAAGACCTTAGATCTTAAATTGTGGATATATTACCAGCTTTTAGAAATTTATAAGTGGAGTATACCTTTGTCGAGAAAAGATATAATGATGAAATGAGTTATAAACAAAGATAAGACTCATAACTCATTATTTTAAAGTTTTAAGCTGAGATATGGTACCCTAGTTGTGTATATGGAATCACTTGAACCTGATTTAATCTCTCCTCAAACTTTATTAATATTAAAGTTAGGTTAACAAAGTTTGATGATTAGTAATTCATGGAATGACTCAAATGGCTTCAGATTCAAAACTTATTACTTTAAAGTTTTAAGTAGAGATATGAAGTTGAGGCATAATATCTTAGCTATATATGTGTTCACTTGAAGTCTAGCGACAGGTCATAACTTCCTAAATATTAAGAAATTTCAAAGTAGTTTTAACTAATCTTTCCATTTAGAATTTTTCAATATAGTTTAATGCTTTCATCATACAATAGTTTGATTAGACATAGAACACGAAAGTAATGTCTACTATATTTGAGTCCATTCATGTTATTTCTCCACTATTAGTAATTGATTCAGTTAATGACATTTAAAAACTATTTCAAAGTGTCGTTCTACCTTGTTCAATGATTTTTCAAATCAATATTAATTGAGAACAATAGAACATTCTCCTTAATTCTTTAGGATGATGAATCCTATATTGATCTCTTAACTACGTCCATATAGTTAATGATATATCCAATAACTACTGATTGAGTTACCCATGATTAGAATACATCATAAGAAGTATTAAAATATATCAATCCCTGTATGAGATAACTTTAAAGATCTTAAGTCAAAGGTAACTTTAAAGATCTTAAGTCAAAGGACCACTTATACAATAATAACAATGAAAATTTCTAAATACATAAAAGTAATGTTTCAAATGGAATTCTCATATGAGGTCAATTTAGTGAAATCACTCTCTAATAAGAACTTACATGTTTGTTTAAATATCTTCATACTTTATTCTATGAGGTTGATTACTTTTTTTGTTTAAATTGAACATTAAAAGAACAGAAAAACATTAGCATATGTTTATTTAAGACTGAACATTAAAACAATGTAAAAAGACTAGCATACATTTGTTTAACGTGTGTTATTCTTTTTACCTTTCTTTACGTTCTTTTAATATTCGGTCTTAATAGAACAAGGACTAGGAACAATTTAGGGCAAATACATAAATTTAATATAAATCTCAAAATTATAATTTCATCATAATTTTATTTGCAATTTATATTTATTCTAAGGATTTTATCATGTACATCTATATATATATAGACACACACACTCACACACACATAAATATATAATATATACCTTTAACTAATTAAGTCACTAAAGTACAACTAATCGATTAGATATAGGGGATAAACTAATAGGGCACTAATACTTCCTAATTACATACTATTTGTATAATTTGAATTTAGAGCGATTGAGTTATAAGATTATAATAGTTATGATGAAACTAAAAAATATGAAATTTTTTATAAATTTTTCTAAAATGTATTCTTTTATAGATTAGAAATTATCCAAAAATGAACCCTTGCATAAGACAGAACATAGGAGCATATGTTTAAATGGTCCTCTTTTTGGTCATAAGATGACCACTATTTGACTATATGAGATTTGATTATGAAACTTTGTGAGACAACTTGTTGTTGTAGGTAAGATATTAAACTTTGTAAATCCATATTTGAGTATAGTGGACTTTCTTTTCGATTTGCCCTGTGGCTTTTCCCTTTAAACTAAAGGCCCATAATGGAGGACCATTTATATTACAAGGATCTCTTTGATCCTATTGATGTGGGAAAAGGTGTGAAGGATGACGTTCCTTCAAAACCTAAAAAGATGTCAAATAGAGAATACAAAAAAATGAAGCAAGAAAAAAACTCTAGGCATGATTAGATAATAGATCGATATTAGTACATTCAACCAAGTGTCTTAAGAAAAGGATTTTTTTTAACTGTGGAAGATGCTAAAAGGTCTATATGAAAGGAAGAGTACCCATAACAAGGCCTTTCTAATTAAGAGGCATGTAAACTTGAAGCTAAAAGCTGGGAAACCTATGTTCGAGCATCTGAGCGATTTCTAGGATGAAATCAACTTATAAGCTTACAACAATGAAGATCATCTTTAATGATTAGCTTGAAGCCTTGTTCCTATTAAGTTCATTACCAGATAGCTAGGAGACATTGATGGTGACAATTAGCAATTTAGCTCCTAAAAGTGTGCTTTATTTAGATGTAATCGAAGTGATTATGTTCAATAAAGACATAAAAAGAAAAGAGATGGCGACGTACAGGCTTTCACGATAGAAAGTAGAGGAAGGATAAAAAGCAAGGGTCCCAAAGGGCATGACAAGTCAAAAAACTGATCAAAGTCTAAAGATGACAAAGATGTAAAGACATGCCAATATTGTAAAAAGCCAAAACCTATTAAAAGGTTTTGATATAAGTGGAAGAGGTATTAGAAAAGACAAGATCATCGGAATAATAGAGATGAAAAAATATAATTGCAACAACTTTAAGTGTGGATGATGAGGTGTCCCTAGTTTATCAAGCAAGTAAATGGCTCTATATTAGTAATTCAAAGTCTAAATAGTAACACAAGATCTTCTTATCATTATGTTCCAAAAGCAAAGTACTTCTTAAGATATAAGAGTTGAGACTTTGGGAGTATAAAGGTGGGTAATCAAAGTTCCCCCAGGATTATTGGTATATGTGATATCCAAGTTTAAATAAATGTTGGATGATTACTAACCTTGAGATATATAAGATAGATCCTAATTTAAGGCTAAAAAATCTATTAAAACTAATATGTTAGATCAAGAAGGATTTCAAAACACTTTCGGGCCAAGGGGAGCAATTATTGTTTCTTAAGGAGAGTTATGTTGCATACTATATAAGACATACTTAAAGGTGTGTGGTGATGGAGAAGTATACACAACCAAAGAGGAAATTCTTTTAAATTTATGGCATTGACGATTGGGGCATATAAGTGAGAACAGATTAAAGTTGTTGGCTAGTAAATCCTTTATCTTTGTTAAGAACATACTACCACTTAATCCTTGTGATCATTGTTTGGCTAAAAAGTAGTATAAATTCTCTTTCAAAAGAAGATCAATAAGAAAGATAGTGAGATTAGAGCTAGTGCATTCAAATGTCTGTGACCCAATTGACGAGGGATCACTTAGAGGTAACAAATATTTTGTTCATTGATGATGCTTTAAGGAAGACTTAGGTGTACATATTGAAAGCAAAGAGATAAATATTTCAAAATTTTTAGAAGTTTTATGGTATGGTATAAAAGGAAGCCCATCGGAAGCTGAAGTGCCTATGAATAGATATTAAAGGTGAGTATACTTATAAGGTATTTGAAGACTATTGTATATCAAATGGTATTAGACATAATAAGACCAAACTAAGGACTCCATAGCATAATGGTGTTAGTAGAGAATGAAAGAATCATTTTGGAGAAGGTTTGTTGTATAATCAGAATGTTAAAGTTCCCAAAGACATTTTAAGGTGAAGTAGTCTAAACTGTAGTCTACTTAATTAAACAATCTTATTCAATTCCATTGGAATTTGAGATTCTTGAGAGAACATGGACCAGTAAAGATCCTACATATAACATATGAGATTATTTGGCACCAAGGCATCTAAACATGTACTAAAGGATCATATATAAATGCTTAACTCAAAAGGTGATACCTTGCATCTTTGTTGGCTATAGTGGTAATCAATTTGACTTTAAACTATATGATCAAGAGAAATGAAAAGTGGTTAGGAGCAAGGATGTGGTATTTAAGGAGCATGATAGAGGTGCA
Source organism: Erythroxylum reticulatum (assembly GCA_025504915.1). Taxonomy (NCBI): domain Eukaryota; kingdom Viridiplantae; phylum Streptophyta; class Magnoliopsida; order Malpighiales; family Erythroxylaceae; genus Erythroxylum; species Erythroxylum reticulatum. The sequence goes on along the minus strand of JANSVA010000002.1, from coordinate 33,476,591 downwards.
AATCTTCTTAGTGAAGATAAATTTACTCAAATTTGATCATCTTATGATGTAGTTAACAGATCTCAAATTTCTCCCACTACTGAGTAGTCTATAGGTAAAGGAGAAGAAGTGTGTGACCAAGAACACATTAATAATGATCAGATACATCTTGGTAATGATAAGTTATTTAAACCACATCTGAACAATGTTAAAGACGAAATTTTAGAGGATAATGAGTAAAAGGAGCAATTAAATCCAATAGCTGATGAAATACATTTTTGAAGGTTGATAAGGGGGAAATGCCTTCTAGTAGATATCCAAGTGTAGAATATCTACTAGTTACTACTAAAGGGAAGCCTGGGAATGAGCAAGAGGTTTCATCTTATGAAGACAAAGATCTCTAGCTTATAACTATAAAAGAAGAGATGAACTCTCTAATAAAGAATGATACATATGAGTAAATGAAGCTTCCAAAAGGTAAAAAAGACTTAAAGAAAAAGTGGATTTTCAAAATAAATAAAGATGGTGACAAGCTAGCGAAGCATAGAGGCTAGTGGTGAAATGGTTTAATAAAAAAAGGCATTAATTTTGACGAAATCTTTTCACGATTGCATTAATTGCCTAGTTGGATCTTATGCTTGAGTAGTTAAATATTAAAATTACTTTCTCATATGGAGATATGGAAAAGAAGATATATATAGAGCAAGTATAAGGTTTCAAAGATAAAGGTAAGGAGAATTTGATCTATAAATTAAAGAAAAGCCTATATGGGCTCCAAGGCATTGGTATCAAAAGTTCGATTCTTTTATAAAGGATCATGGTTACAACCAAACTTATACCGATGCTTGTGTGTATTTCAAGAAATTTACATGTAAGAACTTCATCATTCTTCTTCTATATGTTGATGACATTTTGATTATAGGTCAAGATGTTGGAAGTATCCAAAAATTGAAGGAGGATTTGTCTGAATCTTTTGATATGAAAGACTTCCGACTTAAAAGACAAATTTTAGGCATAGAGATAACTCGGCATAAGAAGGGGAGGAAATTATGGTTGTCACAGGAAAAGCATATTAAATGGGTGTTAGAAAGGCTCAATATGAAGCATCCCAAGCTAGTTAGCACACCACTGGCACCTCACTTCAAACTAACATGCATGTTCCTTAACAAAAATGGTGAAAGTTGGTATATCTTTTATTACATTCTCATCTACAATAAGGTCTTTAATGTTTGCAATGGTATGTATAAGGCCAACTATTGCACAAGTTGTTAGGTTAGTGAGTGTATTCTTGTGAAATCCATAGGAAGTTTACTAAGAAGTAATAAAATGTATTTTTAAATACTTAAGAGGTACTTTGAAATGGAGTTTATGTTTTGGTAATGTGAACCAACTCTGAAAGGTTATACAAATGCATATATGGCTAGAGATCTTGATGGAAGAAAATTCACTTCAAGTTTTTTGTTCAAGATTACAAGGGGAGTCATCTCATGGAAATCCAAGCTACAAAAGTATGAGACTTTGTCTATGACTGAAGCAAAGTATGTAGTTATAGTTGAAGCTTATACGAAGATGCTCTAGCTAAAAAGGTTCATTCAAGGGTTGGATGTGAAGTAAGAAGACTATATAGTATTTTGTGATAGTTAAAGTACTATTGACTTAAGCAAAAATGCTATATATCATTCCTGCATTAAGCACTTTGATGTTAGATATCATTAGTTGAGGTTTGTGATTGATGAGTAATAATTGATGTTAAAGAAGGTTCATACAAACTTGAACGGTACAAATATATTGACTAAAACAAATTTTGGAAACAAACATGAGCTTTGTAGTAAGCTTATTGGGACATATCGTAGGTAACTGTTAAAGCTAAATATGTATTCCCTATATTTGGGCTTAACGGTGAAGATGAAGAATAAGTGAAGACAAGATGTATGAAGCTCTTCTAGAAGAGACATGGTCGTATAGGGTGCTACACGTCTGTGTCCTTAACTTACATATCTGTACGTATTAACTGTGTAAGTGACTCACCAGTGTAGAGTGACACATGCCTTTGTCCTTCACTTACAAGACCATTTGGATCAATCATGTAAGTCTCCAGAATCACGTGAAGAAAAATGTGAAGGGTGAAAACATCTATAGTATTGTACAAGCCTATGTTCATGACTTACAAGATCGAGTTTGATGACTATGTAGCTCTCTATGATTGTGTAAATCTGAGTTAAGAGATGCTGAAGAGACACAATCACTTACAACACAACCGTGTATATGACCATGTACAGTGTAGAAAAACTTATCTCGTAATATAAAAGAGAATATATGTAGGTTTTGCATGTGTGAGTGGCAAAAACACTAATAAGTGGAGAAAAACATAGAGAGAACTAGTAGCATAGTATTCTCATTATTTTTATTGTTTTTTAGATTGGATTCAGAGTTTGTTAATTAACGTATCAAATTAGTTTTAATCCTGAAACTTTTTTAAACAATTTGTAGTCATGGGGTGAGATATTAAACTTTGTAAATCCTTGTTTGGTTTTAACATATTTGTTTTTTAGTTTGGCCTATGATTTTTCCCTCTACACTAGAGAGTTTTTCATGTAAATCTTAGTGTTTGCTTCATTTTTAAGTTTCTTATTCTTATATTGATTTGCTTATTAAATTTGAAGAGTGTTTTATTGTTGATCTTTTAAAGAGTTGTGTTTTTTATCTCCCAACAGAATTAGCCTCTAGCGACTACAATAATATTATCCATCAAAAACCAATTATTGTTCTTTATCCTTCCTCCATGTATGACATAGTTAGCTTAATAAAGTTTGTATACAACAAATGCTATACTCCTTTTAGCATAGTTACTCAGATAGTGAACACTTACTCAGAGGATAAGCCAGCATCTTAATCGCATTATAGTGGACATGATGAGTTCAGAAAAAGTAAGAATGAGATAGGTATTAGAGTCTTAAAGAATCCATCTTTAGGTTCTTACGTTGATGTTGGATGGGAGCAACTAAAGATCGACATCTTACATGAGACATTGTAACATGGACTTTTATCAATTTCTTAGAATAATTACTTTTACATGACCATTGGAGGTACACTCTCTAGTGTAAGAGTCAATGAGCAATCCTTTCACTATGGGCCTTAAATCAACAATTTTTATGAAATGGATATTATCACATGTATGCATCCATAGGTTTTGCTTTAGCATTTAGTAGAGTCCGTTCTAATAGGAAAAGCTCAGGGCTATTCGTAAAGTTTAAAGACCCTAGGTAAAGAAAAAAGGGCTCCTATTTTGCCTTTTTTTAATTCTTTATGTGTGTGTTTCTTTATGAGGGCCCACTCTTGATATTTATAAAAAACAAAAAGAGGCAAAATAGGGGTAGATCAAGAGTCTGGAAAAGCCAATTTTGATTTGTGTATGCTTCAAATTAGGAAAATTAAAGCTTTCCATTTACTTTATAAAGAAGAATTTTGAGCTATTTTATGTTGTTACAGGGGGTTTAGGCTAGTTTGATATCGTTATCACAACAAGAATTCCTTTACAATCAGCACCAAAAAAGGTATTAATAAAGGGAACATATCCCCTCTGTTTTAGTTAACAAGTTCCTATCTTGTTCCATTAAATTTCATTCGCACATTTACTTGTAGTCCACAGAAATATGTGAACAAAATTAAGTATCACAGGGTTAGAAAATCTTAACGAGAATATGGTGCTTCAATCCATTAATGAATCTCCTTTTATTGTATTCATGAAATATTTCATAAATTCAAGGTCTTTGGGATTGGCGATCATGTCATTTTCAAACTCCGCCATGACTTTAAAATGCCTTTTGAAACCTTAGCTCTAACTCTGCCATGAACTCATCAGTGAACCCAATTTGACTCATATCCAAATAAAGCCTAGCTTCTTATGTTGGTTCAACAAGTTAACATTTCTCCTTTATATCACACTAGGTTCTTTCTCTAATCCCTGTTTCTTATTTCTCAAGATCTTAGTGTTGGTTTTAGCTAAACTAGTGGCACGTCATGAGGGACAGAATACATCAAAGCTAGTCGAGAGCGAGTTGAGAAAGGCAGAGAAGCTTTAAGGGGTGGGGAGTTAGGAGAGGTTTTAGAGTGTGGATCTCTCTTTGGCATGTGACAATAAAACTCACTTTGTAATTAAAAATAATAAATAATACTTTATGAGTGTTGTTGTAACATTTACCTAATATATGGTTAATTTCATTTATTTAAAGTCTATTATGAACATTTTGAAGACATGAATATTCAAATTGAGCACTTCAAAACTTTGAAGTTCATGTTATACTTTAAATTTAAAAAATAGTTTGGGCGTAAGTTTTTAAAAAATATCTTTAAAGAGATTAAAGAATAGCACAGTCATATCACCTAATAATTGTAGCTCGCGCGGGATGAAGTTATCAAAACGCATAATCGGAGGCAATCCCTTGATTTCTGGCTTTAATTCGGATGGATCACTGACGTACTCCATAACTTATGTTGAAAAAGTAAAACAATAGTAGTTCATGCTTAAATCAGCTTCTTGTTATTGGCACACATAATCGGGACTAACTTTACGACCACCACATGATTAACTTATCAGGAAACAATAATTTATCGACAAGCAAGAAACTATATTTTGACTCATTCATCTATATTTTATTCTCATGAGATTTATGAATGATAGACCTTGCATATGTGATGAACAAGGTTTGCCATTATATGATAAAAAAATATATGTGTGTGCGCGCGCCTGCCCAAGAGTTCGCTTCTGGCCGCTTAAGTATTCATATGATAATCAAACCTTGGCTTGGAATAATCCGTATTGTGATTTTTATATAGAAAGAGAGGAAGATTCTCAATTTTAAAGGGCGTCACTTTTGTTGTAGATTAATCAAATGTTTGAGCGATGAGCTCACTGCTAGCCAACTACCCAGTATTAAATTAATGTTCATTACAGAAAATATGGGAGGGCGGATTAGTTTGTAGTCATTACCGTCTTGTGGGCCTCTTTCGTAAGATATAAGCTTCAATTCATGCCGAAGTAGAGGAGACTGCTTTTGACTTCGAGTCAACTTGATTATATTTATATGATGGTTCTTTCAACGACAGCTGCAATTTGGTGTCCATGCACGCTAATGTCAAGGCCAACTTCTGTCCAAAATCTTAGGTTGGGTTTTTCCAAAAATAGTATAATGAATACTCTATTTTGTTATTTATATATGAGTAGGATAAAATTAAGTTCCCGAGTAATTTGATAATATAAGAGCAATCAATCTTCAATAATACTAGGGCACAATTAGCTTACTAATGGCATGCCATTGTGTTATTTGCTCCAAACGGTTAGAAGTCAATTAGCCCAATAAAAAAGGGGAGGAGTTTCAATTTGTTTAAAAAGGTCTCCTTTAAATGTCCTATTTTAAAACCATCTCTTTTTTCTCTTTTCTTTTTTAAATTTAAAATATATATTACTCAACCAAAAGGAATTCATGTGCAACCCGCACAAAAGTGAGTACTAAATTATGCTCAAAGCATCAAAATAGCAACCTAGATAACATTACAAAAATATTTTGTAATCATCT
>JANSVA010000002.1:33441216-33451722 GCA_025504915.1 Erythroxylum reticulatum | reverse complement strand
ATTCCATGTAACATTTTCTACCATGATCACATCGCGATACAATCCCAAAATACTCTCTCATATCTTGAATCACCATTCAAGACTATTTTACTCATCCTTCGGATCTCCTATGTGTATGACCCAATAAGTTCCTAATTATGGTGGCCACTTGAATTAACACTTAATTCAAGTAAGTTAATAGCAGAATCTAGCAACACACCATGACCCCAATCACCCGAAAAGTCAATGGTTTGACTATGAACTCTTCCATACGCAATGTTGCCATGCAATTCGTCCTTTCACCATCTATACCTCATTTGGTTCAAAGTATGGTCAAAGTGTCAACTCCCACTAGACTAACTACGTCACATCTAGTCCAAGTGATTTTATATGTTGTCCTGAGGATCTTATTACTCTATGTATCATTGAAGACTCTCTTCATAATACATATCTGCTCTGGCCAGAGACTCCCAAGTAATGACCCCGACAAGAGGTTGTGGTAATCATCTCTTTCTATTAGGAATGATGAATCCTTTATTGACTACTCAATTACCTTCGAATACCTCAAGTTGTACCTAATCACCACCCTATGAGTAACCCCTGAAAGGCACCGATGAACATTAGAATAGAATATCCATATGATTGTCTTATATAAGCTCAATCCAATGTACTTACTACCTTTAGTAAGTATCCAAATGTTAACTCTAAACAACTAATGTCTACAGCTTATGAGATCTACTACTTGATTCAATCAAGGAGTATAACATGTGCTAGTCTATCTGTATTAATGATATCCCATCTCATTAATCCTATGACCAGGGAAAGTTTAGATACTAACATAATTACACATGATAGGAATCTCATTATCATAATCTCATTATGATTTCCTCTATGCTATACTTTGTATCAAGGACTTCATTAAATCAATTTAAGATCAACATTAAATCCATAAATGAATGAACATCAAAATAATAAGAAATGCCTTTATTAATTATAAAGTGATTTGTACAATAAGTGTTAAAGGTGATTGCCTTTAGAGAATTTCTCTAACACAACAATTGTGAAACCAGAACTAAGTCTTCATACCATTACCTACCATACTTTTGAATGAAGAGCTCAGTTGGTCCCTCAATCTTAACATTTCGATTACACTCCAAAAGTGCTCCTTGTTGGTTATTAGGAACCAAAAGATGGTCCTTGATAAATGACACTTATGCATCCATTTAGTCCATATGTCTTCCTTATCACTGAATAATCTTCAATTTATTTTTATAAGGAGGACTAAATTCATGACTTTGATTGAAGTGATCCCTAAGATACTCTTCTATTTTATACTGCATAGATTATATACTTAATCTTATCGCTTTTAGAGTTTTCAACTATGTTTGACTAAAAATAAATTTCAATTAACTTTTCTACTTAATTAACTTTTTAGGAAGAAAAATGTGTAAACTCCAATGGATGCGTACGTTCTTTAGGATGGAAACAATCAGTCTAAACCTACTAGCATTTGAGAGGAACTTGTTCTACTAGATCTTACTTCTTATTGACTTTAACAAAGGAAGACAATCAACATTCCTTGGTTTTTATAGATATTAGCACTCCTAAATATATGAAAGGAGTTTAATGAACTTGTAAACTAAAATGAATTTAAGAAACCTTACATTTGACACATCAGTTGAAATATTAGATTTAAGAAGCTTGCATTTGACACATTTTTTGAAATATATAACTTTCTATTGTCTGAGTTGACACTTAATCTTGATATCCTTAAAAAATGACCGAGGAAGCTTAATTATATTAATTCATAAAAAGGGAATTAGATCATCAACAATTTGCATATTACAAATTTTGAGTCAATTGATTTTTTGGTGACAAACAAATGATCAAACAATTTCTATGTTGAAAGAGATCATTCTTGTAAGAGCTTCAGTAGTAAAGGTGAAAAGATAAGGGGTGGTCCTCTTACTTTAATCCCTTAGTTTTAATAAAGATCATAGAATGAGAGCTATTTAACACTAAAATAAGTGGAGGTCTAGTAAGCTTAAATAAAATCCAAAAATAACTCAAGGAATCCAAAAGCTAGTAAAGAGTTGATAATAAACCTCTATTTTAATACATCAAAAGCTTTGAAGAAGTCTATCTTCAGTAAGCAACTCTTAATGAAAGCTCTGGTATCAGTCCTTAACAAGCTTCTAGACAAGAATTATGTTACCTACTATAGTTCTTCTACATATGAAAGATCTTTGGTAAAGGTTCATAAGTAATTTTAAGGGACCTTTTAGTCCAATGGCCAAAATTTTTTAAATATTTTTGTAAATTGTATTTTAGTATGATATAGGGCAAATTCTTATATTGTATTCAGATTCTTTTTAGTTACCAAATTAATGAAAATCCTATTTAAGTTCCTTGAGAATCCCCTTACTACTGAAAAATTCATGTACTATATCCACCACTTAATTACTTGTAAGTTCCCAAATATTCTAAGAAAAGGATGGATTAAAACCATCTTACGATAGTGATTTGTTTGGATTTAAGCTATAAAGAGCCCTTCTAGTCTCTTAAGTAGCAAATGGTCTTAAGATATTATTCTTCATATCTTTTTCTAGTAAGGATCCTATAAAGGACCACAATTTATTAATAGAAGAAATATATGAGGAGCTTTATCCAAGTAAGTTTTCATAGTAGTTGAATGTAATTTCTCCAATTCTTAAACTGGTCTCTACATAAGTGACCCTTCTCATCACCTAGGGAGGTTATTCTATTTCCATTTATGTGAGCTAGAGCAGAGTTATAGAAGAATTTTGTATATTTTTCATCATTTTTAAGCTAATCAACCCTTTCTTTCTATTTGAGTAGTGAATTACAAAATGCCTTTATTTCTAGATTCGTCAAATTCAAATCTCAAGGTTTCCTATAGAAATTAACATGAGCACATATGAGGTTCTCATTTGTAACTTTGATGCTAGTTCTAATGTCAAGACATATGTATTAGTTAAGATCTTTTATCCTTTCTTTGATAGCTTTTGGTTTCCTCATTAATTGATAAGCCTTACTGCCTATCATTATTTTCCTCATTCTAGTTAGGATCAAGTCTTCAAACCCTCTTACCTTCAATAAATAATTGTGAAATCTGAAAGTAGAATTAGGGGAGTAAGAAGAGTTGAGCTAAATAATCTTTATAGTGGAGTGATTCGAACTAAAAGGTGGAATAAACTAGTAATATTATTCAAGAATTTTTTTAAAATCCCTATCACGGCTTTACCTGCTTTTCAACTAGATCTCCTTCTGGATGAAGAGGAAGCCACCATTATAAAGTCCCTCTATAGAGGCTTTAATACCTACTCATCTTTTACGCTCAGAGAAGGTGGATAATTAAAGAGCTCCTTTTTCTTCTTCCTAGACTCCCCATTCCTCTCCTTAAATGGAAGTTTACCTATCTTTAAAGTGGGATACACCATGACTAAGGTTGATGGTTACTCCAAAGTGTTTTCTAACATTACTACCCTAGTCACCAGGTTAGTAACTTGAAATTCTACACCTCTTTTTTAATTTATTTCTAGGTACCTTTTGACACTAGGTCACTAATAAGAGAGTCTTGTGTATAGTTTTAGTTGGCTTCAAAATTAGAGTGAGTTTGAGTAGTGTTCTAAGATCTTATTAGCTCATAGCACAAAATATTAATAAAAACTATCCTTATTAACTTCTATCTTTTTAGTTTGATTTGAAGACTTCCAGGTGTAAAATAAGAGTAGTTCCAATCAAATTAGTTCAACAAATTCATCCAACTTTAAAATTGATAAAGCTTCAAGTAGTTCATCTTGTTGTTCACTTCATTATAGATCCTTGAGTAGGTTATTTATTCTAGCTTCATGGTATAGGCGTTAAGACACGAAGGTCTATCTAGTTGACAATAGCGCGTCATAATGCTATACAAAATAAAATAGCCTTACAACTATAATAGTGGTGAGTCTAGTTCGATCCCACAAAAAGTATATGTAAAGCTTTCAAAATGAAATTAATTAGTGATGAGGTTTTTTTAGGGGTGTTGGTTTGGTTTAAAATAAGAAAAAAAAGTCAAAAGTAAACTAATAAAAACAAATTAAAGAAGACATACAAAAATGATGAATTTAATAGAAATATGATTTTTTGGTTCAATCTCAGTATTCACCCAATTAAACATATTTCATTTATTTGTTGTTTTTTTACCTCTCCTTAAATTATTGGTCGTAGATTAACAGCAAGCTCTATTAACCCCAGTTTCCCTTAAGTCATAGTTATTCAAGAAGAGCTTGTTAATTAACCCTAAATATCGAGAATCATATAATAAGCTCTCTAAGTTTATCCAGATAGCTACATTATGAATTAGGAAAACAGACCAATCTAAGCAACAACTATATGTGCTCGGGACATTTAACCTAGGTTATATTATCCTTAATAATTAGGAACTATTAGTCACTACAAATGAATCTTAGATATAACAATTTCAAATTATATTGAAATTTTAGTTATAGGTTCATACACAAACAATCAAATGATAACGAGAATACAATCATTCATATATAAAACCCAAATCCATAGCATAAGAGATCATGATCAATTCCTAAAGAAAGAAAGAAACAACAAATATAAAGAAGAAATGCTTAACTGGGTTGTCGATATCGATGTCACCTCTGAACTAGCGTCGACAAGCCTAGCCTGCTATGAGTCTCTAAAGAATGAGAGGTTTGTCCCTCTTCATTCTCCCAAAACCTTTTAGACGTTTCTCCAAATTTTCCCAAATGAAAACATAAGTTTCTGCAATCAAAATGATCCTTCTATACAAAAATGTAGGGTTTCGAGTGAGGTGGCACTATCTCACGGACATGAGACAACTTGTATAGGCATGACATGGGTTGTCTCGCCCATATAACTAATGTCACACCTATAACATGGTATGTCATGGTGTGACATACCTCTCAGGGCCACAACTTATTTGTCATAGTCGTGAGATATATTTTAAGGCCATGAGCACATACTTCTTCAATTCTTTTAGCATTTTCTTGTTTTCTTTTTCTCTAATCCTTCTTGTTCTTACTCCATGAAGACAAGTGAGTGTGTATCTTTGAAAAAGTCTCAAATATAGTGCTTTCAACTCACTTTAGCTCTTTCGCCTCCAAATTGTACCTACAATCAAATATGAAGTAAAGTGAGTATCATAAACATTCTCATAGCAATAATCACTAAGTGTTATGGAATAAATTCATCATCAATTAAAAACATATCAATTTCCCCCACACTTAGCTTTTAACTGTCCTTGGGTAAACAACAAAATTAAGATCATAAACCCAAAAAAATTACTCATTTCCCATATTTTTTTGAGAATACATAATCATAAATAAAGAAGAATGACTTTCAATGTAACACCTCACTCTCACAGGACACATACTCGATATCCATGGTGATATCTAAGTACGTACCCCGCAAGGGTGGCATGTTAGAACTATCTTTTAGTCAAAATTTCATTACAAATTTTTAATTCTTTAAAACAATGTACATGTATGTGGAAATCATTAATTAAATCAGACCTACTTTATTTAAAAACATTTCCATTCACAAGTGTTACAATAGCCACTTGGGCCCATTTTAGATATATAAAACACTTGCAATCATAAAGTCATTTCATTACCAAATCATAAACATGCACTTTGTACAATTCTTGCAGAACATAATTCAAAAACACAAAATCATCGAAGATATATGCAAGTGCAAACTGATCCCGACCCTTAATCCATATCTATTCTCAGTGGCTATGCTCCACTTAGCCTAATTGAAAAATTCCTCGGAACTTGAAAAGCTACATTGCAATTTTTTTATAAGTTTTGTGAACTCAATAAATGAACCATCATTGATAATTTCACCGACAAATACACAAAATCACATATTTAATATATATTCATTCAGATCATGAAGAATTCAAATACTCACAATATTATGGCATAGCATGTAATCATTGTAAATTCAAAATGGATATATACAAATACAGATGCATATGAGACTCTAGATTCGTTATTATTTTTTGATCGAGTGCCTTTCACACACATATACAGATACTGGCCCATTGGGCCCAGTCAGAACAGAATTCATAAAACATAGCTCTATATGTAAAAATAGAGAATTACGAAGCAAAGCTCTATGTGTAAGCACTTTTATACTGGATACTCCTGTCACAACGCCTTTATCAGAGCATGCATTTTATGAAATGTATCAAATACAGAATATGCCATGCATAATAGTCAAATATGTTGCACAATTAGAATTTGATAATCATCGGACCTAAGTCTGGCATTCAACTTTCGTTGAGAATACAAATATCATTTAGAATTTGACAACAATCAGAACACTTCCAATACATTCCCAAATATTAACTCCTTAGACTTTTAAGTCTGGAATTCATAAACAAATCACAAGCAGTTAATAATTGGAAGTCAAACAAATTCAATCAATCCTAGGAAAAATCATCTAGGTTGACTCACATTACACTCCGATATGTTATTGCCTGGATGGTCCGACAATATCTGAATGACTTCCAATGTTCTCTTCTATATCATACAAAACACATTTACAAATATCAAACTTTTGCACAAATGCATAAGCATGCCTTTATGCACATCTATGTATATCAAAAATGCACAATGCATGTTTAATAACAATCTCGGGTATCTTATCGACTTCTTATCACCATATCATTCAGATATCAAAACCCTCATAAATATAATTAGTACTTAGGGTTTGGACCAAAATAAAACAGTGTAAAGTTAATTTCATAACTCAATTGATCTTTTTAGACTTTTCTAATAATATGCTTTTGGGTCAACTTTGCATATTCATTATGATAAGGTAAAAGACACAATTAGGTAACACTTCCTTCTAAAAAATTTTTCTCTAATGTTATAGGTTTCTAATGAAACAAAAATTATTCAATTTGGTTTAGTATTTTAAAAGTTATTTTCCAAATATTTTCGAACTGTTCTCATTCTAAAGTAGTACACTTTACTCAAATTCCATCCAGAACTTGAAAGTCTTAAAGACTGAATTACAATTCAATTTCTTCAGAAAATCTGTATCCCTATGTCTCTAATTTACTCCAAATTAAAAATAATCTCATTTGGAAATCTACAAGTCAAGATATAATGGAAATACTAAAGCATGTTCAGTGAAACCATACAAGTTATCATATTCCAGTACTCTTCAACACTTTTAATCCTATAATTAGTTAACCCCCACTAAATAAATTAAGTCACATCCATGCAATATAAACTCACCAATGTGAAAAAATCATGGGTGTGCAACAAAAAACTCACACCTATGCACACTAACAAAAAGAAATCACGGCCGTGAGAACTCCGCTCATAGCCGCGCACACCTGATCATACTAGTCCCACATTTTTCACTCGATCTCTCCTAAATGATTTCATATGGATATGATTTTTGGTTGAGATGTAGGCTAGTGTGTTACAAATCCAATGGTTTAAGTTCCATGTCTTTTGGACATCGGGTGAAGAAGTTATAACAAAAAGATTAAAGGATGTTCAGAACAAACTCTTTCAGAAAAACAGTTGAATGTCGCGATTGTGCTTCAACACGATCACAACTCGTGACCATCAACAGCAGTGTCGCAATTATGCCGCAACTTATGATCTTCTTTCTTCTCTTTTTCACTGAATATTTTGCCTTCTTCTCCTTCCATTTCTCTCCAGGAACCTAGTTTCCTTCTTCTTCTTTCATTTTTTTTCTTTTCCAGAATTTCTCATTCCCATCTTATTCAATCTATGACTCCATTATTTTCTCCTCCTTTCGATTCCCATTACAGTTCAAAATCATCCATAACAGATCAAAATTCAAGATTACACACTAAAACTAAAAACAGAACATATAAGGACATTCACCAATTTTCGCACTTTTCATTTTTCTACATTCCTCATTTTCATTAACAACTTCATTTCATCATAAACTTTTCATTTTATGAACTTTATACCACGACTTCACCAAATCTTCATTTCATAGCATTAAACTCATTTAAACTCATCTGTATAAATACTTCACATATTCATGCATGAACAGTAAAAACAACCATGTACGTATTTCTCTAAACTATAACAGAGTCATCAACTTTCGTAAACTCATATTCAAAACAGAGTCTATTTCATACAGTTTTTAAACAATTCCTTTTTCACAAATCCATCATCTAATTCATTCGTCACCGAAACTACACTCCTCAAACCCACTCATGCATGTATATATTTACGTTGTAGATTATCATGTAAATCACTTACTTCATTTAGCAATAATTCCAACGATGAGAGGGAATCAAGTTCACACAAAAAGAATAACAATTTGCTATTAAGTGATGAATAACTAGAACAGTGTTTTGGTGATTCCAGTAAGCAAAAACGAGATACAATAACCTTTCTTTACTCAAAACAAGACTATATGGCTATCTTGCATGTATAACATGTGTCACTGTTCCATACTACCACATGTCATCATACATGTGAACCATTTATCAATATTTAATCAGTCCACATGTCATACTAAAATTGGCCCAATTTCATCATTTTCCTATTCTAAAAAATACTCCAAATTCCAAAATTCACCAAGAATTCTGAATTTCCTAAATATACCAAAATTTCCAAATCACATTTTAATCGCATTAGTAACTCAATTATACCTAGAAAATGTCAATAAATGCATATACAACCATATTAATGTGCAAAACTCATTATTATCGTGTATGTGTATGCCATATCATACATAAGAATGAGTTGTAAGTTCTAATTTCTAAGTAATTTCTCATGTTCACTATTCAAGCCTTATCGTGGGTAATGGGATGTTACATTTTAAACCATAGAAAGAATTCTAACATTCAAAGCTTTTAATCATGATTAATCAAAATTCATCACTTTTAGAAACTGAGCAATCTTATGGTAGACTTAGAAAAAATGTGTTTAAATAATATAGATTCACGACTACACTCAATATCATTCATGATCATGACATTCCACAACTTTGCAAATCATTTCATTTCTCCATCACTATAGTTCACATGCATCATAATGATTCAAAAAACTTTTTAGGGTTGTAATGTGGGCAAAGGTAAGGTAAGATGTATTTAGTTCAAGTAGCATAAAAGCCATTAAAGCTATTGAAACAACAAAAATACTCAATATAACATCAAGTACAAAAATCAACATTCACTCCCAATTGTGTCAATCAACTATAAAATGAATGCAAAAATGATATTTCACAGCTCAAACCCAAGCTCTCTCACCACAAACCACATCAAGCATATATCACTCACAAAAATTAATCATAAACAATATTTGGTATCCATAGGGAGAGATCACTAAAAGCAACATCCAGCTCATATCCAACATACTTAAGTAACCCATTCAATACAACTTTAGGAGGAAAGACTAACCATAAATAACTTTGCAACACATATGCATTTCCTCCTTGATATTTTTATTTAAACATTTTTATCTTTTTGATCTTTTTCTTTTCTCTATGTTTCTTGCTTTTTATTTAAAAATTGAAAGAAACTACATCAACATGGGAATTTCATTAATAAGACATAAAATAACATCCCAACAATTATAACCATCCCACACATATGCACACCCCCACACTTGTACTTTTGTACATCCATAATCACCAATAATCAACAAATGCTTTACTAGCTTTAAGGCTTGTGTAGGACATTTGGTTAGGTTTAAAGCATGTAATGTGGTTAGCACAAAAAGAAAGGCCAATAAAGATCAAAGGGGCTTAACAAAGGGAAAATTAATATCAATGGGTAAGTTGTTTGGCTAATGTAGTTTATAAAAAGAAAGAATGCCTGTATCATTTCTATGTTAATGCATGCGATAAAAATGTGGTCTTGAAAAGAAAATCAATGCAAAGTTAGATGTACATGTCATGAAGGTCACACATTATCAAAAGACTGATATAAATGTGTCAGTCTAATAAGGCTCAAAATCTTATGGCTTTTTATCTACCACTAATCATTACTCTTCTAAAGATAATACACATCGATCAATCACAAGAGCAAAAGTACACTCTAAAATTTCCATAGATTTCTCTTGTCAATTCATTCTCTAATCATGACTATATAATCCTAAAAGTAATAGAAAAAGAGGAATTGTTTATTTTGTTTTTTCTCTTATTTTGTTGAAAATTTAAAACAACTAAAAACACACATGCATATAAGAACTAAATGTATAAATATAAAGGAAAAGAAATTTACTTCCCTTAGGTTGTCTCTCAAGAAGCACCTTTATTTAGTGTCACTAGCTCAACTCCATACTTTCCTCACGTGACAAAATTATGGTCTTCAGGTATCATTGTAGCGCCCCTTTACCACAGGGTACACACCGGGACGCCTGCAGGTCATTCCGGTACATATCCTACAATAAGGGCGAGCTACAAACGATCACCATTTCACTTCACATGGCATCATAATAAAACATCAATATAAAAATTACTACT
>JANSVA010000002.1:33428309-33441116 GCA_025504915.1 Erythroxylum reticulatum | reverse complement strand
CACAAAGACCCACTCCAATTAAATTTTCAAACACCATAATCACATTTTTCAAAATAATCACATTTATGACAATATACTGGGAAATGTCATGAATACATGTACAGTCATGTGCATGTGCAAACATTTCTATTCATATATATATGGAGGTCATATTATGCATGAACCTGCCGAGATAAGTTTACCCACTCATAACCCATCCCAATTTACTATTTTACCCTTCCTATCAGTGATGGGATGTTATAATCACAGTTTGAGTTATCTCCACATGAGGTATTTTAAGATAGGGTCTAAGTTGATGATCATTCACCTCCAGCATCTTCCCTTTTTTCAAAATCTCAATCTTTATTTAGCCTATACACTCTAGAAAGATCTCAAATGTCTCTTCACCTTTTTCTTCTTCATTCAATTTCTCTAACCTACTAGGTAAAGGTAAAGAGTCAGTCTTAACAACAATTAAGAACCCAGTATTTACCTTCGAGCTAAAAAATGTATCTCTTTCTACTTCGATCTCCTTCTCTACTTCTTCTACATAGGCAATTCCTTAAGTAATATTTTCAAGATTCTCATGCTTGTCTTCACTCTATAAGGCCTCTGAACTAATGTCCCTTGGGTACACCTCAAGTTAAGATAGTTGCACCTTTTTGCTTTTTGATTCTAGGCAATCGAAAGCTTCCATCATCTGACCTATCTAGGTTACCAAGTTCTGTATGCTCACTTTTGTCTCCTGTTGAAATTGTTAAAGTTGCTTTTGTATACTCTGTTGAAATTGAAAAGTATTAATTTTCATAATATTAATCAACTCTTCTAGAGATGTACCTGAGTTTTGTTGACTATCTAAATTTTAGAAACCATATCAAAATTGCCTTTCATCCTGCTAGAATTACAGAGTATTAGCAATAACATTAACCAATTCTTCCAAAGATAGACTTGAGTCGTAATAAGAGCTTCTGGTTTACATGGGAATTGTTGTGTGTCCTATATACTATCAAGGGAGTAATTTTGCTAGTCATCGCATCCATAACTAAAGTTAATATGATCATTCAAAACATGGTCATAAGATTGGGAATATGAGTTCTAGAAAAAACTACTTCCATCCATGAATATTTTTTTTCAACACATAAACACTAAACAAAAAGTGAAAAGATTAAGAAATAACTTAAAGGAAACTAATTATAAACAAGTATGTACAAAACACCAATTAAAATCAAAAATAAAAACTAAAGTACCACACTTCCCAGCAACTATGCCAAAATTGACAATAGTGTGTTGTAATGCTATATAAAATAAAATAGACCTATGACTAAAGCAATGGTGACTCTAAGTTGATCCCACAGAAAGTGTGTGTAAAGCTTTCGAAATGAAATTAATTGGTGTTTAAGTTTAGGTGGTGGGGGTTTGGTTTCGTTTAAAATAAGAAAATGTGATAAAACTTAACTAATAAAAACAAATTAAAGAAAACATGCAAAAATGATGAAAATGATGAATTCGTTAGGAATCCAGTTTTTTGGCTCAATCTCAGCCTACACCTAATTAAACATATTTAATAGACTTTTTGTGCTTTTAAATCTCCTTGAAATATTGTTCGTAAATTAACAACAAGCTCTGTTAATCCCAGTTTTTCCTTAGGTCATAGTTAATCAAGAAGAGCTCATTAATTATCATTAACTATCAGGAAATCTAGAACAAGCTCTCTAAGTTTATCTGAATAGCTGCATTACGAATTAGGAAAAAAGACCAATCTAAGTAACAACCATATACACTCGGGTCATTTAACCTAGATTTTATTGTTCCTGATGATTACGAACTATTAGTATGCACAAATGAATCTTAAATATAACAATTACAAATTATATTGAAATTTTATCTATGGATTCATGTGCAAATAATCGAACAATAATGAGAATACGACCATTTATATTCAAAACTCAAATCCATATGCATAAGATAACATAACCAATTCCTAGAGAGAGAAAGAAACAACAAATACAAAGATCATCATCGTCGATGTCACCTCAAAATCGGTGTCAAAATGCCTAGCCCTTTATAGGTCTCTAAAGGATGAGAGGTTTTCCTCTCTTCATTCTCCTGAAACCTTTCAAAAGTTTCTCCAAATTTTCCTAAATGAAAACATAAGTTTGTGCCGTCAAAATGATACTTTAAATAAAAATGTAGCGTTTTAGGTAAGGTGGCACTGTCGCACAGCCTGTGAGACACCTTGTATGGGCATGACATGAGCTGTCATGCCTATGCAACTAATGTCACATCCATGACATGGTGTGTCATGGGTGTGACATACCTCTACGGCCATGACTTATTTCTCATAGCCATATGATGTATCTTAAGGCCATGACAATATGCTTCTTCAATTATTTTAGCATTTCCTTGTCTTCTCTTTCTCTAATCCTTCTTGTTCTTGCTCCATGAAGACAAGTGAGTATGTATCTTTAGAAAATAGCTCAAATATAGTGCTTTTGACTAACTTTAGGTCTTTCGCTTCCGAATTGTGCCTAAAATCAAATATGAACTAAAGTATTTAAGCACATATCACTAGTGAACTAGCTAGAAAGCTCATTCCTTCCACATTCTAGTGTTTAAGTGGGACATTGTAAAAATTGACCCATATAGGCATTAATTCAATTATATTTCTCTCCATTTTCAATTCAAGGTGCCACTTCTATAAGATTAGATTATGATGCATAATGAGCCATGTACTTACTTTATAATATTTAAAATGTCTTCATCTTTTAAGAATTTGAAAATTAAGGAATCTTCTTTATAGAGTAATGCTTTGTCTAGCCCTAGTTTGCTCCATTAGGTGATTGCCTAATATTACAATTAGGCAAAGGAGGGTCTTTATCAAAAATTATCCCACCAGTTAAGAATGTTAAGCTACTACATTTACTTAGAGAATTTCGACCAATGGAGTCAAGATTCCATCCAATTTAGACTTTTATAAGTTGGAGGGATTATCTATGTATTAGAAACTAATAAATTGCTGGAAGATTTCTAAGATTGAACGCACCTTCTTAGCTAATTAGGTAAGAGCATCAAACTTCTTCCTCATTTTATGTAAGAACTTGAGAGGAGTTCCTATATTATGGATGATTAGATAAGGCTCACTTATGCTTCTAGATAGAGAACCAGGAGCTCTGATCAGAGAGGAGGAAGGGGATAGAGATTTACCTATAAGATAATGACTCTAGGAGAAGCCAAATTATAGTTATCATTACATTAATATAAAACTGTAGGTCCACTTGATTGTAGTCTTACACTAAGATAGTAGAGAAAACATCAATCAAGTTTTTAGTACTATTGCTAGAGGTAGATGTGATATTAAAGAGACTTAGTAACTATAAATCTAGTTATTAGTATTCATTTTTATATTCATTTTTTTTTGTTCTTAAGCCATTTTTACTCCAAGTTTGTGATGCTTGGTGTATGATAAGAAGCAAGGCCTCTAACTTTAATGAAGAAGACATAGAACAAAAAAAAACACTTCTATAGATACTCAAAGAAAAGGAAAACTTAGTCATTCAATATCAATAACCTGATATAATAGAAGGAGAGCATATAACACTATTAAACTATATAAAGTCATAACTTGTGTGGACGTAATTCAATATAGCTATTCATGACAAATAATTTTAACATCAAACGTTATTCATATTATACAATTTTTTTACAATTAGAAAAATTACTGGATGAGGATCTTTACACACATATAGACAATTCATTAGAGATATCTTATGCATATAATGTCAATATAACAAATGATGATGAGATATGGTTAAGGTTGTATTTATATTATTAAGGGATTGAGAAATATAGTAGTGAAGTAACAACCTATTATGAATTCAGGAAAGACTCTAACTAATTAGGTAAGGAAGACTTATTTAAGGAGAAATCCAACTTAAGAAGGGTTTAATCTGAGTAGAGGCCATTGCCATTCCTTATGTTCCCTTATCTAATCCTCTACCAATGAAGACAATCCTAAACTCATATTGGACATAGAAGAAGAGGGAAAATGTTCTAACTTCATAATAAAGACAAAAATGTTCTGACTTCATAACAAGGACAAAAATGTTCTGAATTTGTAGGCCCTACAAGCACTCGAGAGGTAAGAAACCTATCCCTTAGCCAATTAGATAGAGATTGTTGTGGCCATATATATATGTCTTGAATTTTAGACTATTAATTAAAATCTGGTGATGGTATAGGTATGTTGAGGTGTAAGTATGCTACGCAATTTTATAAGAACCTTTTTCAACACATTAATGCAATTTTATCTTCTAAAACATTTACCTATATGTTTTAATAAGTATCTGGGATAATTTAGTTACTGAGTTTTATACATGTGTTTCTTATTAGCAAAGATTGCAAAGATAAGGAATGACTTTTTTTACCTATAGATGACATGATAACAAGATACTCTATATGTTTTAGGAGAGATAAAGATATGTCTACACCATTTTCTACGTACATGATTACATGTCTAAATATTTTTCAATGGTCTAGGCTATGTAATAAAACAATTGGTTGATTCAGTAGCTAGGAAAACTTAAAAAATAAGCCTTTAAAAGCTAACTTAAAGTTGATTAAGAAAATGATGATTAAGAATTTTCAATAACAATCAAATAGGTAAGGGCACACAAATTAATAGGTGTTCACAAAATGGATGTAATTATAATAACTTCAACTCAAATAGAAGGATGCGTGAGGAAAAATGATAACTTGAGTACGTAAGTATGATCAACTTAAGTATTATGATGTGAGCTCTATAGGAGAGAGCAAACAATAATGGATGTGAAGTTTGCAACATGTTTTCTATATCAATCAAACCTAGGAATTACTAATAATAGAACAATCCCTATAATAACACATAATGTTTGAAGTGGTGAAATAATCCAATTTAGTTAGAGAAACTAAGTAGATAGTGCAAATATGAAATAAGATATCTATTTTTGGGAAATTAAAGAATCATATTACAAACATGGAAAGCTAATTCTTACTAGAAGATAAAATGTTGGCTATATAGAGAACTGATTTCATTGGTACCTTAATATAGTCACAAAATCAAGACTAAAAATTAGGAGTGTCCCTCATCCAATATAAACCCCATATGTTTGCTATAGTTTCCCTCAACCAATTTAAACCCCATCTGTTTGCTATAGTTTTCAAGATTTTGGGTTATTCAAAGTTGAAATGAAACAACTATTTTATCCTAGAGAAAGTATTGGAGTTTAAAGAGTGCAAATCAGTTTACTTTATCTTAAATCTTCTTTAGTTCCTCTCCTTCTAGACCTCATAAATAGTTATGCATGGAGATAGTTTAAGAAGAGTGCAATTGTCTCTTATAAGTGAAGCATTGGAGGCCTTAGATGTGATGTTTTCCCAAGCTACTTCTCCATGACAAAAATTGTTGATCACTTGTCTTATAGACCTGAGTTCTTTAATGTAAGCACATTATAAGAAGAGATGGTCTTTTATGTACAATTCCAAGCTATATAAAATACATTGGGGACTAACAGTAGAGTTTGTTTTCACCCTATTTGGTATAATTAGCTTATTTTGGATGGCTAGCTATATGATGAGAGTTAACCTTGGATTATTTCCCTTAAACTAGATTAGTTTGTGATAAGGTACCTTAAGCGGTGGTAGCTTGAAAAATTCAAAAGTTCATTTTTTAGTGAAGGAACTTATAGAATGTCTACTCCAAATAACCTTGTCCTTAACATTTTTTCTTGGCCTGTAACTATAGATAGCTTCTTGTAGAAATTAGAGCTACTAAATCTAATGTAGCGATCATTATCATTTATTAACACCTTAATCTTGGAATTAGGTTTCAGCATGTATTTAAGATGGTAAACAGTAGCAATCAAATGTAAGGGACCCTCTTCACTCCAATTATCAAACCATAAGTAGGTTTATTTCTTAACCATGAAGTATATTAGTAGATTAAGAAACAAATTAATAATTATAAGCATTAATAAATTTAGGAATGGATATAATAAATTTTTTGTAATTATTCTTGGATTCCTTATGGCACATTGAACAAGTATACTAAATTAGACTAAGCTATGAAACACGCAAATGATAAGGTGAAATGAGTATGACAAAAGTTGAAATTTCATATTAATACATTTCTAATCATAAATATGGCTTAATTTTTGTTGAACATCAATATTTAGGAGAAAACATAGTACAATATTGTATGGAAACTATCTAGTAATGGAGAATTTTCTAATTCCTTATTTAGATAATAAAGATCATCATCCCAGATCTTCACATAATCTATGGATCACTAAACATTATAAATTGCCCAACTAAGACAGATTCGGAAGATGTGATTATATCCCTAATTGTTGTTCCCTATGTAGAAGCAATTTAGAGTGCCACGATCACCTTTTCTTTCAATGCCCTTATACAATCACTGCATGGAGAAACATATTAAGCTTGTGTAATATTGAAAACTCAATTATGACCTGACAAGATGTTCTTGATTGGTCCAGGACTTTAAATTTTGGTGATAAAGGAGATTGATCAATTTTCTAGACTACATTGTATCTTGCAAATAGGAATGAAAGGAATCATAGAATATTCTTCAATGCTAGTGTAATGAAGCCCAATTTATAAGAGCAATGCATAGTAAAGATAGGCTGCAGATTTACTTATTCAAATTAAGCACAGATTCAGCTCCAACACCCGGTCTTAATTGAACATACTATAGTTAGCTAAAATCAATCTGTGTTTAGCTCTCTTTGTTTTCAGTGATTGTAATTAAGTAAGATAGAAATGTATAGTTGTCCAGTGGCTATTTCTGAGTTGTATCTTATTCCAAGCCTTCTTTTCATTTAACAATATTCAATTGCATTCTTTAAAAAACAAATATTTAAGTAAATTTGATAAGGAAAAGTACATAAAATAAAATAAAGCAATAATAGTGAAATAAAGTGTGATACAATTAAAAATCAGTAATTTATATAATCTAATCCTTATTTTCTTCTACGTCAAACTTCTAGCATTGTTATCTATAATGATTGATTCTTTTTCTACTAGAAAATGTTAAGTCGACTAGTGGTGGTAATGAAAGAAGAAGTTCCCATGATTTAAGGTTTCTTGATATCCTTATGTTTATAGTTTTAATCCCCCCTTTTATTTCAATAATTGGCACAGTTGTCCCTAAGATTATTGAACAAGTAACATATAATATAACAATAATAATTAGGATTATAGTAAGAATTAAGGATTTCATAGTCAATATGTTTATGAGTTATTTGGATAAGATGATAGGAAATCCAAGTATATAAATTGATTATTTGGATACAAATGGTCAAACAAAAAGGGAATAATTAGAGAATAACCACAATGTAAAGTGCTTATCATCCACTAGTCCTTCCCTACTATTTTAGTCAACTAGTGGGATTATAATTAGGTCAACAAGTGTCAACTTTGGTGTTCATATAGGCTATACTGCACATTCACCTTTCATTTGTTAAAATGTAATGATTTAGAAAATAAGAATGATTGGAATAAAAAAATTATTGATTCCTCTTGTGATGCTTCAAACTATAATGATGCTTCTTATACAATATGAATCCTCAAATCTCCATTTCTTTTAATGGATAACTCTATTATATTGGTTTTACATATAATGACAAACTTCCTAGAAGAAGGAAATCTGAATTGGATTAAACCATATAGCTATAGGCTAAGTACAATCTAATAAGCATAAAGTGATTTAGAAATCCCTTATAATGCATGTAATGAATAAAAACCAATATAGATTACAACAAAACAAAAAATAATCATGAAGTTTATAAAATAAATTAAGATAAAACAATCATGTTAAGGAAAGAAAAATAAAAAATATGAAAAAGTTTTTTCTTAAATTGCATGGAATTATAAAACTCAAAAGGAATCACCTATGATTTAAAACCATGTATGATAAGAAAAGATATAAGATTTATTTTGAAGAAGAAGATTTGATAACCATTTATGATAAGAAAAGATATAAGATTTATTTTGAAGAAGAAGATTTGATTCCCTTTAAATGTTCCCTTAAGTTTAACAATTCTAAGGATTGACATTATAGGTAGGCTCTAGGGTGAAGTTAGGTTTTATGATTAGTACCGGGTGATCCTAAGAAAAAATGGGTCTACGATAACAAATCAAAATTAGATTATCCCTCTCATCTTCTTAAGATTTTACTATAAAGGAAGGAATTAATAATGAATGATATGTTATATCTGATGGGTACGTCCTAATCCTAGATCTTATAAGGTGATAAATGTATAAGATTTTAGCACAAAAAGGTTTAAACAAGCTCAAACGTATATGTGTATATATATGTATATGTATAAATGTGTGCATATATGTTCCTTAAATAGGAAATAAGAAAAACCTTTACTTAAAAGTTATACAAACCTATAAATACTCCACCTACCTACAATACAGGAAGGATAATAATAAAAGGTAATAAAGTGATAAATTGCAAAAGTAAACAAACAACTATGTGATTTAGAACTTACATTTAATTTATTATGAGATTAAGAAATTAAAATATGAACACTCCTTAAAAATACAAAAATTAAATCCTAACTTCGCTCAATCCTCTAAGTTCTTTAAAAAAATCATTAAACATTATGATTAAATTAAGATGAAGAAAATTTAGATAAGATTAATAGGGTCATTATTGTACCTTGTCAAGAAAAGGTAGATAAAAAACTAAAGAAAAAGAAATTTTGAAGTCCTAATCATAAGAATGAAATTTTGAACATTAATTACAAAATGGTAAAGGTTTTAGTCACCCCACCTTATCCATCTAAATTTTTAACTAGGCTTATAAACAATTTGCAAAATTTAGGATGTTTTAAATTGAGATAGATATAGGTGAAAGTGAAAAAACCATATTGAAAAGAGAGAATATGGTTAAAGCCCTATGACTTTATGATAACAAGGGTATGAAAGAAATAATGGCATATCTAGAATGGATCTTAGAGTTTCAAAGTGGAAATAAAGAAATAATGGCATATCTAGAATGGATCTTAGAGTTTCAAAGTGGAAATGAAATGCCTAAAGTTAGGTATTAAGACTTGAAACATAAATAAAATGCCAAAAATTACCTATAGTGAGCTTTTAGAGCTTGAAATAACTACAAAATTCATAAAATACTAATTACAATTCCAATTATCTATAAGAATCTTAAATTAACTCTCTAACTTAGGACTCAACAGAAAATCCATCAAGAAATTGTATGATCATACCCCTTCAAAATCTATGAGCTCTTATATTAAAATAAACATAAAAGGTTATATAATAAGAAAAATAAATTAAAGATAATAGAGAAATTGATTCTCAATTTATATGCTACAAGTCTTGTACTTATGCCTAATTAACAACATATCTACCTCCAAAGTATTTACAAACAATTTGTAGTATACATATATACATGAATTTATAATTTATAATAAATACAATGAAATAAATACCACAAGAGCCATAAAACATTTTGTATAAACCTAAGTTAGGCATCAGACATAAGCTTTAACCACTGATTGATGTTTTCCTTAATCTAAATTTGGATATTCATTTTTAAAATAGATTAGTTTATACCCTAATTTAGCTCAAACATTCGCTTTAACCTGGTGGTAAAGTTAGCTTTGACCATTAGTTAACAGTTGTCTTGACCCAACCATCAATACCTCACTACATGTATCATACAATAGGATATATAACCCTCACAGGGCTTTAACTCGCATTAAATTGCTCATATCAATCACCATAACATGTAAATCACAAAGTACCAACACTAATATGTAAAGTTTGCACACTCCCTTAAAAGTTAGTGATTTGGAATTTTCTAATAGTCAATCATTGTATAATTAAACAATCAAACCACATATTGCATGAAATAATCTAGAAAAG
This sequence comes from Erythroxylum reticulatum, assembly GCA_025504915.1. Lineage (NCBI taxonomy): Eukaryota > Viridiplantae > Streptophyta > Magnoliopsida > Malpighiales > Erythroxylaceae > Erythroxylum > Erythroxylum reticulatum. The sequence goes on along the minus strand of JANSVA010000002.1, from coordinate 33,431,192 downwards.
CATAACACACAAATACTACCTATTACCATATGAAACATTTTTTATTCCTTTTCTTTACATTTTGAGTGATACTTTTTTTGACCAAAGGTTTTGTTTGAGTGGATATTTAGTCAAAATAATGGCCTAGTTTGGTTGACTTAATGATCATCTTTTTTTGAAAAATGAAAGAAACTGTATTAATCATAGCAAAAGCTATCACACTATTACAATGAGTCCTATTGTCAGACTGCAATTAGTACATACTGAGGTGTTCATAGAGAACTAAAATGATTAAGAAAACAATGAATTACAACTTCTAGTTATTTTTCAACTTGTTACTAAGTGTACTATGCTTGTTGTGAGCTATGAATATGGCTCGAACCAATTGACGATGTGTTTTGCGATTCGATATTTTTCTTCTTCGATTTCCTTGTATAATCTCTTGTTTCTTTCCCTTCAAATGGAGTAGATGGTGGTAGTAAAAGTTGTTTTAATAAGTGTTCCATTTGGTTCTCTTGGCTTGGTCTTAATAATAATCATGTTAAGTTTCTCCCTCCATTCAAACGTAAACCTAGGTAGTTCTAGCGTACTCTTTATCCTGCTCCAAATCGCCTTGGTGTAGCTACATTAAAAAAATAAATGATTCCGACTCTCTGCTATAAGTTTACATAAAACACAAACGGCATCATAATTCCTAAACCACCTATCCTTGGTTCTAAGTCAATTTTTGATTACTAACTAAGTGAAAGTGGAAGCTTTTGAGTTTAAAATTGTCTCTAAATAATATCAAACCCAGGAACCCGATCAACGTCACTTAACAGTGTCACGACTCGGTATGACTCGGTATCACATCGGGCCTATAACAACCACCGCATACTCGGGCTAAGGACACTCGTAGTATCTTCAATCTGACTATGCAAGGCTAACTGAATATTTCTTTTGAAAAATTTGGGCAGCACAATGAAAGTATTTTAAAAATCCCAAAACCTGCAAACGATTTCAAACACACTTTTATATTCACATCCAGCCACAACTTCAAGACTCTAAAGTCCACTTAAGGCAATCTAAACAGTAGTATTGAAAATTCATATATAAAATCATTTATAAAACACCAGACAATCAAAAGTTACTTACAAAGTCATAAAGCATAACTATATCACATAGTTCATGAGCCACTAAACAATCTAAACTACAAAACATAAATTACCCACGTACAGAAATACCCTGAAAATATCAAAAAGCAGCACGATCCTCACAGAGCTTCAAGCTCACTAAATTAACCTCCATGGTTGGAAAGCAGAATGGGTGAGTACACTAGGAATTCAATGAGCAAGAAAGACATATATCATAAATAGAATTCGATTCATACTAAGACCGTGTAGATAACTTATGAAGTGAATATATGTCACATAGAAAACACATAAGCCCAGCCTATAGGTCAACGTATATTAGTTAGGAACCATATAGGCCCAGCCTATTAATCACGCATCTAGTGGATATAGGTTCCAGTTCCATTATAAAAATACATAAAAACATCAGATATATAAATCAAATCTCATCAGAAAACAAATATTATAATAAGCCAAAACAATAATGTGTGATACCACTAATCGGCCAAACTAATGTGCACATCCATCGATTATTGGTGTTGATTCGACTTTCATATGTGGTAAGTCTGGATTATAGTCGACAAGAGCGTCATGACCCTAGGTGATGACCTCGTCAGTGTCCAAATCCTAGGTGTAGAATCACCTGCAAGTCCCGTAGAAAGGTGTCGATATGACGACTTGACTTTAATGTACCAGCGTCAAGGGTATGGGGGTCACTTAATCAGTTGTGCCTAACATATGATTGGCCAATCGTTTCCTCACCAATCACAAAAATCATATACAACATTGAAGTATCAAAAATCAAGTAAGGCATTATGCCTTTATTTATCAGTCCAACCGATAAAATGAAACCTTGTTGTGGCTCTAAGCCAAAAAAGAAAACATACACATAGCATATATGACTCATTTATGCATAAGTAAGCTCGAAAACATTATTTCCTGCCATAAAAGTCATCTTTTGCACTCTAAGTGCAAAGTTGTTCAAAAACATAGTTTCAAAAAATAAAACATTATTTTACACTTCGAGTGCAGGTTTGTTGAAAATAATGTCATTTCTTAAAATACGAAATAAAAACATTAGTTGCACTCCAATAGCAAAAAGCTATTCAAAACAGTATTGTTTATTAAATACATAAATATACTAGCATCTATTGGAGATTAAATTCTATTATGCATTACCTGGGTCCAAAATTCACATACAAGTCATCGCACATGTCTTAGAGTGATCTAATCTCATATAAGAAATATAGTTCCCCAACTCACCTCAAAGAAGATATACTCTCTCTTAACTTCAACAATCCTCGGTATGAGCTCCCTAATTCACGGCTCCTAAGCCTTTATACAGGAAAATACATACAATGAAATTATTACTTAAACATAAATTTCATATTTATATGCTATCACATTAGCTTCTCTTTTTGTATTTTCTAAAGCATTTAATGCCTTTAATCCAAACTTACTCATTTCATAACATAATGAAGTACATCTTTATCCAAGCATATTAGGCCTTTACTTGTCATTCCAAGCAACAATTCAAGTTCACTCTACGTAAACATGAAAGCCTCTTTCCAATGCCCACCATCCAAATCCTTAAATCCTAAACCAAGTTCACTTGGGCATTTTATCAAACACCTAAAGGCATAAACTTGAAAGGCTCCTTCTAATGTACTTCTTCCTCATTTTCCATCATCAATTCACTTCATACATGCATAATTAACATCATAGAGTTCATTTAAACCATCAATTTCAAAAGATATTCAAAATTTCACAAACTTTCACCTAAAGGGGACAATTT
>JANSVA010000002.1:33411802-33422847 GCA_025504915.1 Erythroxylum reticulatum | reverse complement strand
ATTTGCAAATAAGCCCTTATATACATAAACTTTTCCAATTAAGCTTTCTAAGTGTCCCATGAGTCTATAAATCATGTCTAATCACCTCTAAGGCATTCGAACTCATTTAATTTAACCATCATGGTCATATCCATCCAATAGACTCGATTCTATCCACTTAAAAGCTCATATGTTAGAAATCTTCAAGATTCCGCATACCGATGAATTCTAAGTTCATGTAAGGGCATATAACATTATGAATCATTAACATATACATCCAAATGACTTAAATACTGTTTGAACTCATATACAACCATATGTATATATCAATATACAGTAGTATCTTCAAATACATTCAACACAAAAGGGCTTCAAAAGTCCAACATTACACACTAAAATCAAAAAATTCTCTCTCTCTCTCCTAGTTAAATAGAATATTGTAAGAAAAACTTAGCCAATCTTAAGCTATTGTAGTATTCTAATAATGTTGAGCTCTTCTTTTTGATAATAGAAAAGCATGATGATCTAAGATAATAAAGAGATTAAACTCAAAAGTATAATTTGATAGTTATTTATTTGATAAACAGAAGGTAAAAGAAAATTTAAGAGATCATGTTAAAGCCTTTGCTCTAAGGTGTGATGCCCCTTCTTTTACAATTTTTTCTGATAAATGGATCAAATGGTATAGTTCTTTTGTTTGTAGTTTGGAGGATTATAAACATGCCTATCACTTTCCAATTGATTGTTTTTGTATTTGAAATGTATGTTTCTTGCGTTATTTGAAAGAATAAGTCTGGCATTTTTCTGAAAGGGTTATATTCATGTTCCTATAATCTTGAGCTCATTATTGTTTATATAAAATGGGTTGGCTGGTGCTAATTAGCTATTGAGTTAAGTTGTTCGATGTATGACTAGTGTTTATTCCTTAATGCTACATGGTGATTCAATTGCAATATCTCTTTATTTATGAATCAAATTTTTTTAAATTTTCCAAAAAAGAAAAGATTTAATCCATGTGTGTTCCATATGGCAATTACGTTTTTTTACAACTTATTATGTCAGCATCGTATAATGAATATGAAGATAATGATTAGGATGACATTTATGTTTAAGTTTAACCCGAGTTGATCAAACTTTAAGTTGGTTTCAAACTCTTTTTTTTTAGTTTTTTGGTTTATGCTCAGGTTTAAGCTTAGGCTCTATAGTCCATCCCAATCTGAACCTCAAATATTTTATGTATACTTGACATTGTTTTGAGTAAAACAGTTTCATTTTTTAAAACTAAATTAAATTAAATTTTTCCTAAGCTTTATCTAAATGCCCAAGCTTAGTGAAACTCAAGCATAGGTAGTGAGTCTTGGGTCTATTTAGGCCTTGAGTTAGGATCAAGCCTTTAAAACAATTTGTATGCCCAATGTCGCTCTACTAATGATGGTCTATCTTTTCAAAAATTTGAAAGATGGAACATTTTAACACCAATTTAAAAAGCTTAGGCTAGTATTAAAAAAAATAAAGTTCAAAATTTTTAAAATATACCCTATAAAAATAGTGTTAATTATAAAAAATTCTAAACTTTACTCATTTTTGCAATTATAGCCCAAATATTAAAAAGTAGCAATTAAATATGTAAATTTTCAATTTTTTAAAATCCAGCCTACTATTAGTATCTCTGTTAGCATTGTTGACATGGTAAGCTAGATAAGATAGAAACCCTAAATCAGTATACACATTAGACTTAATTAAACTAATATAGCAAAATTAAGCAAATCAAATAAAATTAAAAGTTTTAGGTTAAAACCCTAAGTTAATTTGGGATTTTACACACCAATCTCTGCCCCTCCTCTTTGTAGATTGTATTACACCTTTCTTCCTTGTCACATCAATCTTTTGTTTCACACACTGTTCTCTATCACATACAATTATTCGGTCCTCTTTGCATACAAAGTCTGTCGCACTAATATTCTCTATCGCATTACAAAAATTGTCATTTCCAAGTTCATATTGATTATACTTTTGTCATGTTTCTAAATTTTATACCCAAGTTCCTTTTTTTCAATTTATTATGGGAAAACTAGGAAGTGCTTCATATGTATTTTGCTTATGAATTATGATTGGAACATAATGCACTTATCTAGTTATCGACTTATCTATTTGCAGTGCTTAGGTTATTTAGCTTAGCGCTTAAATTATGGAAACATTAAAATGTTTTTATGAAGATTGTTTCTAATATTCTATTATGCTACAAAATTATGATTGAAAGGATAATATTTTACCATGTTCAAGTTTTGACCTTTCTTTGTTGTGTTTGTGTTTGCACCAGCTAAACTAGTAGCTGCAATAAGTGTTTTATAGAAGAAGGCAAGTTGTTTGTCCCTTCCCTATCATTAATTGTAACTTTGTATCATTTTTTGAATTCAATTCTCAATCCTTCTTTGGGTTGAATTTAATTCTCAATTTCTCTTAAAACTAAATATATCAGGAATTTAGATGTCAATTATATATTGATGTTCACTTGATTTCCTTGAGACAACATATCATCTTATAGTAATAAAAAGCATATGTGAAGTACATCCAAGTTTGAAGCTGGTTAATGTAAAGTATAAACATTTGTTTTAATAGAAATACTATATTAAAACTTTTGATAACTTTACTTCTGAGAATAAACCAATATTCATTTAAGGTATCAATCCCCTTTAATAGCTTTGGTCATTTGCATTAGATTATATCCCTTACCATTTATATGGGAATTACATTGGATTATATCCTTTACCATTTATATGGGAATTAAGTGTCTTTTTTATTCTTCTCTTCAGTGTTTATAATTTCCCAAATTGACATAGCTTAGTTTTTCTTCTCTTTTTCCTCTTAGTTTTTCTTCTCTTTTTTCCTCTTGAAATATATATCATTTGGTAAATATTCATTTGTAACTCCAATTTAGTATAAACATTTGGTGCTAAGAATCCCCTTTGATAGAAATAATCATTTTGATTCTTCACTCTTTTGTCATCTTCTATTTTTCTTCCTTATTGTGTTTTTGTAATGAAACACATATTATTGTAGTGACTTGAATGTACATTAATCGGATGTGTTTTTTTTAATTAACCATATAATATATACTTTACTTAGTCATACTTTCCCTTAGCTTATTTTATTTAGTCTAAAGTTTATACATATTTCTATTTATAATAACGACGTATTTCTATTAATAATGACCTTCTTATGTATTACGTTATAAGTCATTATTCAAAATGCTCAATATTTTTCAGATGATGGTAAATTTTGAATTTCGTTATGGTGGGATATTGGAAAGACACAACAATAAATATGTTGGGGGAAAGATTAATAGGAAGAAAGATATAGGTGTTGATGAACTTGGCATGCTAATCCTAAAATGAGTTTCCTAATGAGTTGATAAGAATCTTGGAGTTAAGCTTACAACATGATAAGGACATGTTAGATATGCTTCGGCAAATGAAAGATTTTAATTATCACAATGTTGAAATCTACTATAAGCATGGTTATAAGTATCCTACAATAAATGGTGAAGAATCTTGCGCTAATATTTGCAATGAATTTGATGACAATAATGAGGGGTTATTTTAAGTTCAGTTTGCTCAAGAAGAAGACTTCATTATCATGCAGGTTAGTGAATCTGAAGATGATTTAGTTTATAACGAGTTATTTGTAACTAATGATGAAGACCGATAACAAATTAGAAGAGATATGTCAATACTATACATAGTGGGTTTGAATACGACAATGTTGTCGATAGGGATGGAGGTAATGGAAAGGATTGCAATAAAGAAAGTGATTATTCCAAAGATACATAAAGACAAGAAGGAAGTTCAAATGGTGCAAATAGTAAATATGAGGATAGTGATGCTGAAGTTCAATCACCATTTTATGTTTGAAATTGGAATGAAGTTTTAAATGAGATGAAGTTAAGGGAAACAATAAGAAACTATGCAATTACAAATGGATATGATGTTTTAATGGAAAGATCTGGTGTAAGAATGGACATAGTTTATAAGTAATAATGTCCTTTTTAGGTATTTTAGTTGGATTGGAAATGATAAAACATTTACTATGAGGATAGTGAAAAAAAGCATAATTGCACAAAAAGTACAAAGGAGCAAGCAAGCTAGCAGGAAGTGGATAGCAAATGAAGTCTTGCACAAGTTTAGGAGGAACCTGAATTGGACTATTACTGAAATGATGGATGACTTCTAAAGAAAATATACATTTCAAGTAACTAAATTCCAATTTTATAGGTCTAATTAGGAAGTTATTACTATACTACAAGGATTTATACAAGATCATTATACCAAGTTATGGTCTTATCGACAAAAGTTACGATGATCTGACAAAAATGGGAAGTATATTATTCAAACTGAACTTGATGAATAGTTTAGAAAACCAACTGTCAAAATGTTTTATATAGGATTTAATAATTTAAAGTATGGTTTTTTCAGTGGATACAGGAAAATAATTAGGTTAGATGAATATTTTTTGAAGACATTACTTAGAGATGCTTTATTAGCTGCAGTAGGTTGTGATGGAGACAATTAAAAGTTTCCTATATCATGGGCTATGGTTGAGGGAGAAAATTACTAATCATGGCATTATTTTTTTAGAATTCTTGTAGAAGATTTAGACATAAGTGGGAATGCATGGACTTTGTTAGCAATCAGCAAAAATTAAACTTAAAATGTCCCTACATGTAATGTTCATTTCTTAATGTGATTTATCTTCTTCAATTTATGTTACCCTTTCTTCTTACAGGGTTTAGTGGATGCATTAAAGACTATGTTCCCAGAAGTTGAGCATAGAAATTGTGCCTGACATGTCTATGCAAATTGGTCAAGTTTTCATAAAGGCCACATATATAAGATTTTATTTTGGCAAGCGGTGAATTGCAAAATATAATTCAAATTTGACAAGGGATTGGACTAATTGAAGAGTATTTCATTGAAGGCTTATGATGGTTTCAAAATTGGTAAACTAGAGACTTCTGTTAAGGCATTTGTTAGCATAAGATTGAAGTGTGAAATAGTTCATATAATATATCGAAGAAATTTAATGGATTGATTTTTGAAGCTTATGTGCAAAGTTTGATCAATATGTTAGAAGACATTAGAGTTTCTTTAATGACTTAGATACATAAAAAAGGGACATGATGCTTCAATCCACTGATAATATATGCCCCAGGATGAGGAAGAAAATAGAGGTTGCAAAATAGGAAGCAAGGCATTATATGACCAAGAAAATTAGGGATTTGAAATTTGAAGTCACACTTTTTACGGATAAGTTCATTGTTGATTTACAAGCATGAACATGTAATTGTAGACTATATGATTTAAAAGGGAGTTCATGTAAGCATGTTATGGCTTGTATATCATATTAGAGTGAGGATATCAATGCTTATATCAATCTATATTACGACCATGATTATTATTTTAAGAGTTACTAGAATGTTATAGAACCCATTAATGATCCTAAAGTTTGGCTGAAAACTAAAAATCTTCAGCCAACATTATCTCCATTGATCAAGAAGATTCTTGGAAGACCCAAAAAGGAAAGAAAACATGAAATCCCAACAAATTGGGCAAGGTTGGAGTAGCTATAAGATGCTATCATTATTATGAAATTAGTCACAATATAAGAGGATATAAAAACAAGAGTCAAGCTTAGAGGTAACTTAAAATTATTAGGGTAGTTATTATTAAATTTATTTCTCTTCATTTTATTTGTAGAGAAAATGTCTATTTATTAATCATAAAGTATATCAATATGTATAATGTAGTAAGAAAGAGAAAGGCCACCAAAAACTGAAATCCCTTCATCCAATTTTAATAATTGTCTAATTTAATAGCCACACAATCAGTGTCTATAGGCTCAAATATTGCATCTTTTATCTTTAGAAGAAAGAAGAGAGTGGTTAATGAATATTCACATTTAATTTTAAGTTGTTTTGTCTCTAACTTATATAACATTATAATTCATTTTGTTTATAAAAGCAACAACAGAATATGAAGTGATATTTAGGGAAGTTAGTGGAAATACATATTTACGGTAAGTCATTTAAATACATATTTACACTACTTATATGTAACTATAAGGAGCTGTTAATATTTAAATTTTTTATTTTTTATGCTTTGTAAATGGGTGAAAGTGAGTGTCAAGTACTAAACCTCCGAATGATAATGCAATAACAACTCAATCTTCCCAAAATATAACTAACAATACAACTTAAACTTAGGGAAGGATCAAACTGAGGGCAAAAGGATCTGCTTTTAGAAATGATCTGTGCTTAATTGATTGCTTGATTATTTCATAACACTTAGTGATTAATGACATGAAATTACTTAAGATACTCACTTTGACTTATATGTGATTTTAGATATAATTCAGAAGCAAAGAAATTAAAGTGAGTAGACAGCACGATATTTAGGCCATTTTTTGAAGATTAATTTTCGCTTGTCTTCATGAAACAAAAAGAAAAAATTTAAAAGACAAGAAGAAGATAAAAAAATGAAAAAACAAATAAGAAAAATCAACGCTACTCACAACAAATAAGCACAAAAGCTTTGCATGCCATGCAAGTGACATGTATTTCATGTAAGCAAAAAGGGAGTAAATTGAGACCAAAAAAACATAAGAAAATGAAGAATACACAAGGCAGTAGGTTGGAAGCATAAAGGAGCAGTGTGAATGTTTGTGTTTCACGCAAATAACGTTTGCATAAATGCAGATGTTTCACACTAGCAAGAGTAGCACATAGCCAAAAGAGAAACACAGACGTTGGTAGCAACTAGGAAGGGATAACAACACACAACTAGAAAAGGAGCAAAGCAAAATGCAATGAAGAAACAAGGAATATAAGAGACGTGAGAAACAAGGGTTAAAGGGAGGTCTAAAGAAGAAAAAAAAGGGGCATGAATTAAAGAAAAGAGAGTAGCAAGAGTTTACAGGGGGTCTTCGGCTGGGATAATTTCTTGAGGCTGAATCAATTATTTTTGGTAGCTCTTGATTTTAATGAAGATAAGGGGTAAAGCTCTCAACCGGGAGATACTATTGGAGGGATAGACTTTTCAATTCCGATTCGGGGCTGGCATAAACACCGATGACCTGGTTAAGATTTTTTTTGTTTCTTTCTCTTTAGAAATTGATTTTGTTATCCTATGTTAATTAATTTGGTGTATGAATAATCGTATTCTCATTATCGTTCGATTATTTGTGAATGAACCTATTGGGTATTATGAAAAGACGGTGTTGATGCATTCATTAGATCGTTTATTTGCAAACCCATTACTAGAATTTTGATATAATCTGTAACTATTATATTAGAAATTGATGTGTAGTGACTAATGATTCGTAATCATTAGGGATAACATAACCTAGGCTAAATGATGCATCGCATGTGGTTGTTGACTTGATTAATTGATTTTCCTAATTCGTAATGTTACTACCCAATTGAATCTGGAGATCGTATCCTAGGTTATTTGGTAGTTAGGTTTAATTAATGATCGTATCTTGATTAAACAGTTCCTAAGGGAAACTCAAGTTAATTATTAACCCATGATTAATAGCTTTTAGGAGAGGTTTAAGAGCAGCAAATCACTAAAAGATGTTTAATAAGAGTGTAAGCCGAGATTGAATCAAAGAACCAAGTCCTTCCAAATTCTCCACTTTTTTCATTTCTTTAAATTACTTTTGTTAGTTTAGCTTTATTTTTTTCTTATTTCTAGAAAACCCCAAAACCCAATAACCGATTCATTTCATTTCATAAACTTTAAACACACTCTCTATAGGATCGACCTATAGTCAACACTACTACAGTATTAGGTCTAGTTTATTCCAACTAGCATTAAGATGCGCTGTCAATTTTGGCATCATTGCTGGGGAGTACAATGTTTTAGCTTTTTGTGATTTTAATTGGTATTTTGTATATAATTATTCATAATTAGTTTATTTTGCATTTATTTCTTGATCTTTTAATTTTCTATTTAGTATTTATGTGTTAAAAATAAATAAATAAAATTAGACATAGATAGAAGTAATTTCTTTTATAACTCTTATTCTCAATCCTATAAATAAGTTTCGATTGATCAAACTAACTTTGGTTATGGATGGGATAACCATCAAAATTACTTTTATGATAATTGTAAGACACACAGCTATTTTCATACAGACCAGAAGCTTCCTATCATGACTCCGGTCCATCTCTAGAAAAGTTGATTAATATTTTGAACACTAATACTTTACAATTGTAGTATAATACTCTACAATTCTTGCAAGATGGAGGGCAATTTCTATAAAATACATGGTCTAACGATTAAAATTCAGAGAGCCAACATGACTCAGGTGCATCTCTAGAAGAACTACTTAATATTATGGCTGCTAACAATCTTCAAATTCAATATAATATGCAGCAATTCCAACAGAATATGTAGCATTTATTTCAAAAAGGTATACAACAAATCTGACAGGATAGTCTGCAATTCCAACAACAAGATGCATTGCCTCGATAGGGAAATATCACTCATATGGGGCCGCAAAGCGAAGAAGAGCAGCCATATCAACCTAAGGTGTACCCAATAGATCTTAGTGCAGAAAACTTATACAGTGATGAGAAGTTTGAGAATTTTAAGAGCAATAGTCAAGGAATTGCTTGTGTTGAAGAAGCTAAGGAGGAGCTTAAAGCAGAATAAGGTACATCATTTAGCTTGGAGGTGAGTATTAAGTCTATGATTATTTTTTTAGACTAACTCTTCACCTTTACATAGTAGATTAGAGGAATTAAATGAGGAAGAAAAAGGCAAAGAGACATTTGAGATATTTCTAGAGTGCATAGACTTAGTTGAGATTGGATGTTTGAAGATAGGGAAGATCCTATATGTAAATGATCATCACCTGAGACCCGATCCTAAAGAACCTCATATGGAGGATGTGACACTTGAAGATCACAATTTTGTCACGTGAGGAGGAAACATAGAGTCAAGCCAGCGACTATAAAAATAGGCGCTTCTTGAGAGACAACCTAAGGGAAGTAAATTTCTTTTCTTTAAATTTTCGCATTTCTTTTTATATGCATATATATTTTATTTTTGGTTTGTTTCTTGGTTGTTTTAAGTTTCAATTAAAATGAGAGAAAGAATAAAATAAACAAACAAACATTTGCTTTTTTCTATTACTTCTAGACTTATATAGTTATGAGTAGAGAATGAATTGATTACAGAATTTCATGGCAACCTGGGCATATACTTTTACTTTTCTGATTAGTCGATGCTTATTATCTTTATAAGAGTAGTGACTAGTGGTAGACAAAGACAATGAGATTTTAGGCCTTATTTGATTGACACATCCATATTAGTCTCATTGTCTTTTGATAATGTGTGACCGTCATGACATGTACATCATGATTTTGCCTTCAATTTTTATTCGAGACCACATTTTTATCACATGCATTAAAATGGAAATGATTAGGCATTCTTTGTTTTTCCGAACTACATTAGCCAAATAGCCTTCCTTTTGATAAGGCCCTTTGAGCTTTATTAGCTTTTCTTTGGGTACTAACCACATTATAAGTTATTAAACTTTACCAAATGTCCTGCCCGAGCCATAAAGTTAGTGGAACATTTGTGATTGTTGATGATTGTAGGACGTACAAAATTCTAAGTGTGGGGGTATGTATATATATGTAGGTTGGTTATAATTTTGGGATTGTATTTTATGTCTTATCATTGAAATTCCTATATTGATATAGTTTCTTTTAATTTTTATAAGAGAAAGAAAAAGAAAGAAAGAAAAGAAAAAAGAAAAAAGAAAAAAGAAAAATAAAAAATGTTTAAATAAATGTATCAAGGAGGAAGTGCATATGTGGTTTGCAAAGTTATTCATAATTAGTTTGTCCTATCAAAGTTGTAATGAATGGGTTACTTAAGTATGTTGGATATGAGGTAAATGTTGGCTTGGAAGGTTCACTCTTTGTGGTTTCAATGTATTGTCATCAATTGTACGAGTGATACCTTCAGACTGGTATGTGCTTCATGTGGTTTATGTATGAGAGATTAAGCAAATGAAGAATACGCAAAGCAACAGGTTAAAAGCATAAAGGAGTAGCATGAATGTTTGTGGTTCAAGAAAACAACGTCTGCGTAAAAACAAATGTTTCACACCAGCGAGAGTAGCGCAAAACCAAAGGAGAAACGCAGACGTTGGTAGCAGATGGGAAGAATGATAACGTATAAGTTGAAAAGGAGTAAAGCAAAACACAACACATAAGCAAGGAATATAAGAGACATAAGAAACAAGGTTTAAAAGAAGGTCTAAAGAAAAAAAAAGGGTGTGAATTAAAGAAAGGAGAGTAGCAAATGTTTACAGGGAGTCTTTGGATGGGGCAATGAGTATGGCAAATTCCTAGGGTGAATGGACTAACATCGTATCCTAATTAACCAGCATATTTAGCCCTAAGTAACTTAGGTAACTAATAAGTCTTCACCTACTAATTGAGTATAGTAAATTCCTAGGGTGAATGGACTAACATCGTATCCAAATTAACCAGCATATTTAGCCCTAAGTAACTTAGGTCACTAATTTCACAAACTAATAAATCTTTGCAACCTAAAAGACTATGTTTAAGGCTAAATCTATCCTGTTAAGTTCTAGCCCCATTGACTTATTCACACAATTCACATCATGTAACCTAAACAAACTATCATCCAATATGCAAAATTCACACTCAAGGTAAAACGCACAACCCTCCTCATACTTGAACAGTACATTGTCCTCAATATGAGAAGGGTACACAAACACACCAGGGGAAATAAAACATAATATACGAAAAACATAAGAAGAAAATACTAATAAAAATTAAAAGAAAAGCATTAGAACATGAAATCGTTTACGGTGATAGAGGTGGTAATAGCGATAGTGTTGAGACCAAATCCACTTGACATTGAGAGTTTTTCCCTATCTTATAAGTGATTTAAGAGAGTAAAAGAATTAGCAATCCAAACCATTACAAATCATTCAAAACTTATTTTAGAATTTAAAACAAACCTAAC
>JANSVA010000002.1:33390241-33401670 GCA_025504915.1 Erythroxylum reticulatum | reverse complement strand
AAATATGATTAATTAATTAATTAAAATATAATAAAATTTTATTTCTCAATATTTTTTACAAATCAACTACTGTTAATAGTAATAGTAATCATTCCTTCCTCTTAACCAACCATTTTAATAATAACAATATTCATTATCATTTCTCACTATATTCATTCTCATTCTAAACAATGTAATTGAATTCATTTCTATTATTGCTAAATTTGTTCCAAACAGTGTAAATTGAATTTAATCCAATCTTATTAATGTAATTGAATCCAATTCGTTAATGAATCCAATTCAAATTAATCCAATCTTATTAATGCAATTGAATCCAATTCGTTAATGAATCCAATTCAAAGGTTTAAAACAGCCGTTTAATAATTAGCCCTTTTGGTTTGGAGCTGTTTCCATGCTTTTACCCAAAAAAAAAAAAAAAAAAAAAACTTGACTGGAAACTGCAAGCAAGTTTTTGGCTTAACGTTATTGCCGCTTGAAAACGTGGTATGTTTCACTTTCATCTTTGTTAAACGAATAACGAAATAGAGATAATATTTTTAATTACTTGGACTCGGAAGACAATATTGCGTAAGAGAAGTAAGCCTCTCGTCATTTTCGATCAACACAGCTCGGAGTTCTCTGTCTCTCAATTCAGGTATTTCCTCTTAAATAGCAGTTAAGCTGACATGCTTCCTTCACTTCGTTTTTCATCAGTTGCACGTATCACTGACCTATTCTTTGCGTTTTCTTTCGCAACTCATCATCTGTGTGGTAGATACTAGTAATAGTTGTGAGAGATGTATTCTATCTATTCCGTGTAGTTACGTCATTCATATTTCTCCAATATTACTGCACGTTTATTGTTCTTGGGTTTTTCATTTTTCTCTGAAATATTTCCTGTTTGAAGTTGGTAGGAATGGGGAGTCACAATGAAGAGAAACTACGATTTTGCATTGACAGAGGAGGCACTTTCACTGATGTCTATGCGGAAATTCCTGGACAGCCTCATGGTCGAGTCTTGAAACTACTCTCAGTTGATCCTTCTAACTATGATGATGCTCCTGTTGAAGGGATTCGCAGAATTCTTGAAGAATACACGGGAGACAAAATCCCAAGATCTTCCAAAATCGCTACTCAAAATATTGAATGGATTAGGATGGGCACTACTGTTGCAACCAATGCCCTTTTGGAGAGAAAGGGACAAAGGTTTGCACTTTGTGTCACTCGGGGCTTCAAGGATTTGTTGCAGATTGGTAACCAGGCTCGACCGAGCATCTTCGATCTCACCGTATCCAGACCCACTAATCTTTATGAGGAAGTTCTTGAAATTGATGAGAGAGTTCAGCTTGCTCCTGATAAGGAGGTGCCCGGTCAAGTTCTCGGAGCATCCTTAGTCAAAGGGATCTCTGGTGAGCTTGTGAGGATTGTGAAGCCACTTGATGTAGAGGCGTTGAAGCCTTCATTGAGATGTTTACTGGAAAAAGGTATTAACTGTTTGGCTGTTGTGTTGATTCATTCCTATACCTTCCCACATCATGAACTGGCTTTGGAAAAGGTTGCCTTGAGCTTGGGTTTTAGACATGTCTCCTTATCTTCGACTCTGACACCCATGGTCAGAGCTGTTCCCCGGGGTCTAACTGCTAGTGTGGATGCATACTTGAGCCCAGTTATCAAAGATTACTTAGCAGGGTTCATTTCTAAATTTGATGAAGGGCTGGGGAAGCTGAACGTTCTGTTTATGCAGTCAGATGGGGGACTTGCACCAGAAATCAAATTTTCTGGACACAAAGCTGTATTGTCTGGCCCTGCAGGTGGAGTTGTTGGTTACTCACAGACTCTTTTTGGGCTTGAAACGGAGAAGCCTCTCATTGGATTTGACATGGGTGGTACATCTACTGATGTCAGTCGATTTGCCGGAACTTATGAACAAGTTTTTGAAACTCAGATTGCTGGTACCATTATACAAGCACCTCAACTTGACATAAGCACTGTTGCTGCTGGTGGCGGATCAAAGTTGAAGTTCCAGTTTGGTGCTTTCCGAGTAGGACCAGAATCAGTGGGAGCACAACCCGGTCCAGTTTGCTACCGGAAAGGAGGGGAGTTGGCAGTTACTGATGCAAACCTTATTCTTGGTTATGTAATTCCTGATTATTTCCCATCCATTTTTGGTCCCCAAGAAGATCAGCCATTAGATGTCAAAGCAACTAGAGAAGAATTTGAGAAGCTTGCGAAGCAAATAAACTTCTACAGGAAGACTCAAGATTCATCTGCAAAGGACATGACAGTTGAGCAGATTGCTCAGGGATTTGTTGATGTTGCAAATGAGACAATGTGCCGTCCGATACGGCAGTTAACTGAGATGAAGGGCCATGAAACAAGAAATCATGCGCTTGCATGCTTTGGAGGTGCCGGGCCGCAGCATGCTTGTGCTATTGCCAGGTCTTTGGGTATGACTGAAGTATTCATCCATAGGTTCTGCGGGATCTTAAGTGCTTATGGTATGGGATTGGCAGATGTCGTCGAAGAGGCACAAGAACCATATTCTGCCATTTATAATCCTGAGTCAGTCTTGGAGGCCTCCCGCAGGCATGATTTGTTGCTGAAGCAGGTGAAACAGAAATTACTGGATCAAGGTTTCAGCGACGAGAACATTAAAACAGATTATTATTTAAATCTAAGATACGAGGGAACAGATACCACTATCATGGTTAAGAGACGTTTAAATACAGATGGATCAGGATTTGATTATGCTGTGGAATTTGTGAAGCTTTTCCAGCAGGAGTATGGGTTCAAGCTTGAGAATAGACATGTTCTGATCTGCGATGTGAGAGTTCATGGTGTTGGAATCACTAACATATTGAAACCACAGGTCTTGGAGCCTGCTTCTGGTAGCCCAAAAGCGGAAGGCCACTACAAGGTTTTCTACAGCACTGGATGGGTTGAAACACCATTATTCAAGCTTGAACATTTGGGGTTTGGCAATACTATACTTGGCCCAGCAATCATCATGAACGGAAATAGTACAGTGATAGTGGAACCATATTGTAAAGCCACCATAACTAAATACGGAAACATCAAAATTGAATTAGAGTCCAGCACTCTCACCACAAAAGTAGCTGAAAAAGTAGCAGACGTTGTGCAACTCTCAATTTTCAATCACAGGTTTATGGGAATAGCTGAACAAATGGGGCGGACCCTGCAGAGAACGTCAATATCAACCAATATAAAGGAAAGATTAGATTTTTCTTGTGCTCTCTTTGGTCCTGATGGGGGATTAGTCGCCAACGCTCCTCATGTACCAGTGCACCTTGGAGCCATGTCCAGTACTGTACGCTGGCAGATAGATTACTGGGGGGAGAATCTGAATGAAGGAGATGTGCTGATTACCAATCATCCTTGTGCTGGTGGTAGTCACCTTCCTGATATAACTGTCATCACACCTGTTTTTGATAAGGGGAGGCTTGTTTTTTTTGTTGCAAGTAGAGGACACCATGCAGAGATTGGAGGTATAACTCCTGGAAGTATGCCCCCGTTCTCAAAGGCCATATGGGAAGAAGGCGCCGCAATTAGAGCATTTAAGCTTGTGGAAAGAGGGATTTTTCAAGAAGAAGCAATTATCAAACTTCTCCAGTTCCCCTGTTCTGATGAAGCAACAGCTTACAAAATTCCCGGAACCCGCCGCCTTCAGGATAATTTATCCGACTTACATGCACAAGTAGCTGCAAACCAGAGAGGAATATACCTTATCAAAGAACTTATTGACCAGTACAGTTTGGACATTGTTCAGGCTTACATGGCATATGTGCAACTTAATGCAGAAGAAGCAGTTAGGGAAATGCTAAAGTCAGTTGCTACTAAAGTCTCATCAGAATCAGCTAAGTTTGTAGATCATAACGATGTAATCATTGAGGAAGAGGATTACATGGATGATGGATCAATTATACACCTGAAGCTCACAATTGATTCGGATAAAGGGGAAGCCTTTTTTGATTTTAGTGGGACAAGCCCTGAGGTTTATGGCAACTGGAATGCACCGGAAGCAGTAACAACTGCCGCAGTCATATATTGCCTGCGCTGCTTGGTGAATGTCGATATACCTCTTAATCAGGGTTGTTTAGCCCCAGTGAAAATTCATATACCCAAAGGGTCGTTTCTGTCACCAAGTGACAGGGCTGCTGTGGTTGGAGGTAATGTGCTAACATCTCAGAGAATAACTGATGTTATTCTGACGGCATTTCAGGCTTGTGCTTGTTCTCAGGGTTGTATGAATAATCTCACTTTCGGGGATGATACTTTTGGTTATTATGAAACCATCGGAGGTGGCAGTGGAGCTGGCCCTTGCTGGAATGGTACAAGTGGAGTCCAGTGCCATATGACTAATACTCGCATGACTGATCCTGAGATTTTCGAACAAAGGTATCCTGTTGTTTTGCATAAATTTGGATTGAGAGAGAATAGTGGGGGATTTGGACATCATAAAGGGGGTGATGGTCTGGTAAGGGAGATAGAGTTCAGGAGGCCAGTTGTAGCGAGCATTCTTTCAGAGAGACGTGTTCATGCTCCAAGAGGTTTGAAAGGAGGAAGAAATGGGGCTCGTGGGGCTAATTTCTTGATTACAAAGGATAAAAGAAAGATATATCTTGGAGGTAAGAACACAGTCGAGGTGCAGGCAGGTGAAATTCTTCAGATTCTAACCCCTGGAGGCGGAGGTTGGGGTCCTTGTTGATTTTCCGGCGTTAAAAGGAATCTTATGATTGTTCTAAACCATTCAAGTGATGTCCCGGTTGATTTCCGTTAACCTGAGAATTCTTTTGGGGTCTTTCATATGTCACATCGTTATAGAAAAGATAAACAAACCAAGATCTTAATCATTGCAGTGCAGACGTATATCATGCCTCGAAATATGGAGTTTTGGGTATGGCGGCCAACATGCCGTTAATATAATTGGTAGGCATTGGAAAACCTTTAGCATAAAGCGGGATGTACTACATCATTGTCAACCATACTTACATTTTATGGGTGGCATTTCTTGGTTCGAACCTTTCGGCTAAGTTGATCAAAATATTGTTGTTTTTGGTCTTTATTCTTAAGAACTTAAAAATTAACATTGAATTGCATTACGACTTCCTGTAAAGCCGAGCCTTACTTTCTTGACAATAGAACCAACTACCTTGGACCAGTCCTCCCCTTCTGTAGCTTTTAAAGTTGGTAAATTTCCTCGTCTATCCTCTATCCCGACTGCTCCCTTCCCTACCAATAACCTGCTCTCTGATTTTACACCATCTTCTAACGAGAACATTCGGAACTGGAAACAAGTCTCAAGTGATCGTAGTAACCACTCGCTTCGTTACTGCCTGCCAAAGGATGAGGGGGTTTTGAAAATTGTTGCCTCGGATACTGAAATTCTGGAAGCAGGAGCTAGCCCTTGGGATGCATCCTTCCTCGGTTTCTTTCTTGGCAACAAACCACCATTCTTGGCTATCTCAAGAAGGGCTCATAAAGTTTGGTATGACAAAGGGCTTGTCGAGGTGCTACTATCTAAAGAGAACCTGTGACAACAGTAGAAGATGGTCTTTATTCATCCTTTAGAAGCTAAAGAAAGTCCATGCTTCAGCAGTTACACATATGATTATTGTGGTTGTGTTAGCCACTTGCAAGTGAGTGACTTAAATGTAGATGGACACTTCTATACTTGGAGCAATAAATCAATGAGAAATTAGTTTTTGAGGAAAAAGCATGATAGTCTTGGTTAATGCGTACGGATCATAACTTTTCCTAAGCGAGAGGACTCTTTGAATAGCTCACTATTCTCTCGTAACGCTCCTATTATTAATGTCTTAAAAACCGGATCGGACATCGAACCAATCGAAGAAAAGGTTTAAGATTTAAAGATTCAACAGATAGTGAATCTCTATAAAACCGGTATATAATAAATAAGAAATAAAACATATAAGAATAAGTAAAAATAAAATATTTTATTGAAATAAAAAAAATACACCAATATCTATTATTATATAATGAGCTAATAATAAATAAATATGAGTCTGATATAAAACTTAAAATAAAAATAAAAATCAAATTTGTATTTCTAAAGGAGGTTGTGTTTCATCATCGTTAAAAGCTTCAAATTTTCCAACGCTATTTAAAGATTCATAAACTATGCTTTAATCTAAAGTATTTGCATCAATTTCTTCTATTATATTAAAATAAATTACAAATTAGCAATGTATGAAATTATTCTCAATTGTAATCTTGTAATATAATATAATTTTAACTTAAAGATGATCAAAATAAGATATGAACTGACCATCAATAAATGTTATTATTTCATTCATTGTGACAAATGTATTTTCTTCACAAATCGTCTTTTCAAGTTTATTATAATCAAGATCAGGCGATGGTTCTTCTTCGTCGATCCAAAAATTAGTATGTTCAATACAATCAATATCAATTGGATCATGTTCTCCTCTTACTAAGCACTCTGAATATAAAATAGAGAAATTATAAAATCAATAACAAAAATAAAATTATGTAAATAAAAACAAAGCTATAAAATACATGTTTTTCATTCTCAGATTATAAGTAACGTAAACCAGATCATTAAGTCTTTGATTTTCCAAACAATTTCGTTTCTTTGTATGAAGACATTCAAAAACACTCCAATTATATTCATAACCTGATGTAGAAGTTATTTGACTGAGTAACATAATAGCAAGTTTTTTTACTGTTAGAGCACTGTCACCAAATAATCTCCACCACTCATCTATATTTTAAATTAATAGTTATGATAAAAATATATTATTAATGAATTAAAAGTAAATAAGTAAATAATTAATTAAAAGTATAATACTTAAGTGGCTGCATTTTTTTCATCATAAGTTCTCTCTTTATTAATGATCTAGCAAAACTCGTTAAACCTTCACGATACAATTTAATTTCATTTATTGCTTGTGATTGTTTTTCAATAGAGAAAATATCTTTGCATTCAACCACATCAAACAAACTGCCTATAATATTAATTGTACGTTCTTCTCCACTATATAACCAATAAGGATTGAGAAAATAAGCGGCTAAGTGGATCCTTAGAGTAAGATGCTTATCCCATCATCGATCAATAATATCTATATAAGGCTTGTACAATTTCTCCTTCCTTTAAAAAAGATTTATAATTGTTTTGTGAGCTCTATACATACCATCATATATACACCCCAAAGATAGCTTCTCATCCAATTCAACAATCCTCAACAGCTTTATAAGCAGAGCCACAATCTTCACAATGATCAAGCAAGCATTCCAAAATTTATTATCTAGAATAATAGCACAAACTTCTTTTCCTTTTTCACTCTTTGATAATTTATGACTTGAAAATTGTTTATTTTTCACTAAAATTTTAAGTAGTTGCTTATGTTCATAAACACTTTTTAAAGTAATAAATGTAGTTACAAACCTGGTAATAGCGGGACGCACGATCTTAACTCAATCTTCTTGCTTTCTTAACCAAGGCAAAAATGTGACATGATTATACGCAAAAATTTTGATCTTAGATGCGCGTGAAGTGAGACTAGAAATATGGTTCATACCATCAATATCTTTAAAAATAAGATTTATATAATGAGCAGCGCATAGAGACCAATAAATATGGACATACTTTGATTCTAATAAGTACTCAACTAATACATAATCAGTTGCATTATCTGTGACAAAATGCATAACATTCTTTGGCCCAACCCACTCGACAATTTCAGAGAATAATTCAGATAAAACATTAGTGTTTTTAATATGTCAGAAACATTAACAGACTCGATAAAAGTTATTCCAATATTAAATCAAGATTCTTTGTCATTGATCAGTCAACCCATTTGCGATAATAATGCATCATGTTGATTCCTAACTAGATTTATATGTATCCATAATTAACTAACATTTCTTTTTTAAATCTTAAAGTAA
Organism: Erythroxylum reticulatum; assembly: GCA_025504915.1. Lineage (NCBI taxonomy): Eukaryota > Viridiplantae > Streptophyta > Magnoliopsida > Malpighiales > Erythroxylaceae > Erythroxylum > Erythroxylum reticulatum. The sequence goes on along the minus strand of JANSVA010000002.1, from coordinate 33,393,744 downwards.
AGGCACACGCAACTCATAATAAGATGGTACCTTGAATCCTGGAGCAATTGCTACTGTAGCATCAATTGCTTTAAAATATGGTGAATTTAAAGCATTTAAATGAATACATAAATGATAGAACCATCTAGCCCATGCTCTTTTACATCGCAAAACAACATCCATATCAACCATAAAACTTTTTAAACTAAGTTAAGAACCAGGAGTAGTTCTTGGTGAAAAATAAGAATATATGTCAATAGTAGCTTTTCTTTTTCCTTTATCTAATACTTGTGATATTTCATCATCTCCAAAAGATATATCATGAGCTTTTTATTTTCCTTTTTCTTTTATACTTGATGCTACAAATATTTTCCAATCATATCATGAACATCAAGTGATACCTTTTTGCAAGAAGCAATATTACCCTTAACATCTTGCTTCATTCTAAAAATTCCTTCCCTTTAGATGTTCTACTTCAAAACATACAGTTATATTGGATATTCCTATCAGATGTTTGAGAAGAAGAAAAACAATTCTATGCTAGGTCAGACTTACCACGAGTAGAGGATGATTCCATATTCTTAATTATGATTTAACCTAAAAAATATTTTAAAAAATAATTGGGTATACTATTGTCAGGGCAAAAGTACACAACTTAAATAGTTATCATTATCAATTGTAATAAAGAATGACGATGGCAAATGGGTGTTGATTTAAATTGGTCTCTTCCCTTTGCACATAAGGAATATACGCCTTATATTTTGTTATATTCTTTTTTTGAGTTATATGTGGTTAAGAGCTTGTCTTACAACTTCTTGCCTTTTTATCACACATACGTCCAAAGAGAGACAAAAGAGAAAACTACTACTTTAGAGAGTTAAGGTTCCTCAGCCAAAGGAGTGAACAAAATTGGTTAACACAAAAAAAATTTTAATGAAACACAAACCTAAGCTATCATCAATTACCTTTCAGGATTTATGGCTGAAGTTAAAGATTAAATTTTGTGGTTGTGTTTTCCAATATGATCAAAGTAAAAACTTATCAAGAAACACAAATGGAACAGTAGCATAATGGATACATAAAAACCAATGGATGTTACTTATTAAACTTTGCTCCAGCAAGCTCCACTTCAAATAGCCCAATTGAAATTTTGGTAGCTTTCAATTTTAGTGTTCAGATCAACAAATAGAGTTCTAAAACGGAATATATAAAACCCAATTATCAAAATCAAAAATTGATATGAAATAGAGTTCTAAATATTACAGAAATTAATATGAAATAAAGTTCTAAATATTACAAAAAACTTAAACCAACTGTTAACGTATTTCTAATTGTTACAGAGAACAAATTGATCAATACTACTCCTTATTTATTAACCTTGAATAACATAGAACATAAAAAGTGAAGACAAAATGATGAGAACCATTTCTCAAGTTATGTTGTTTGTATGCTTATTGTTGGATCGGAAAAAGAAAGAATGTCATATTTGGAGAAACGGTAGATTTCAAAACTTTTTAGCAATCTAAATTATAGTGGAAGCAATATATCCAAATCATCATGCTAATCTATACATGACATAGTATAAGGATAATAATAAATATAAACAAGATAGAGATTATTACCGACTCCTTTGCAACAGCTTTAACTCCTCGCTGTGTTATCCTCTCCTTCTTCTTATATCCAACCCTAGCTTTAGCCTTGCTTTTGAATCCTTACCTTTGTCAATCTATCCTCTCCTTGTTGTTGTATCCTCAACCAATTTGATTTACCACTTATTCTTCTTGGACAACTTGGTTAACAAGATTCTTTTGTGGGAAAGAAGAAGAAATGTTTGAAGTAGATTTTTCTAAGAAGAAAGAAGGAAACAATGAGACTCTTCTCATTCAAGGTTTCAGCCATGCATAGGTGAGAGGAAAGAGTTAGTCAAAACAATGCAAGAACCCTTTCTTACGCACCTCAATTTTGGTTATGCATGAAAAGAAAGAAAATGAGAGCATCCAATGCATTAGACCTTTCTTTAATCAAACATAAAGAAGCCATTAAATGAGACACCTCTCATTTGTTTTTAAGATGGCTATCTGAAAAGACCAATCACCTAATATGAAATGTCAATTTTGACTTTTTAGTGATGAAAGATGGAAGATGATCCATCCAATACATATCTTTCATCTTTAATCAAATGAATGCTAAACAGGTTATATTACATGTCATTATTAAAAGATAATCATTAAATCATTTAATGGTAAGATCATAACTCTATATAATGATGATAAAGCATGATAAATACCATCTTTATTTAGCAATTCAATGCTAAATATGCAACAGCACATTCAGCTATTAAAAACTGAAAATACACTTCATTTCTTTAAGAATGTTGTTTTAATATAATTAATCTATTTAATTAAATTAAACCAAAGTTTAGCCCATTTCTAAATGATCATTTGGGCTTCTAATTAACCATTAATTAGTGCAAGCCCAACATTTAATCATGGGCTTTAAAACCTCCATTTTATTTCTTACTTATCTTGATAACCTTCTTTAAAGCCAAGTGGGAAATCTTATTGGATTTAGATCATTTAAGCTTTAATAATTCCATAATTAATTTAATCTCATTAGAGTTAATTCTAGCTTATTAACTACATGTCATTCCACTAAAGACAATTAGTTGAACTCTTGAATTATTAAATATTATGAGAACACATATTTCAAATAAGATGTCTAATTATAAATCCTATTATGAACCTTATTATAGTCATCCGCACAATAAAGGATAAAATTACCGTTTTGCCCTTATATTGGTTTTTCCTTCAAGATCTCCTGTTTTACTCTAAATGTTGATTAACATACAAGATCTCATCTTGGTGTTAAGACTTAATGGATAGCTAGTCCATCAAACTATTGGCGCCAGTTTAATCACCAATCTCTATAAAACATCTAGAAGTGATGATATCACTATAAACTCTTTATTTGAGTAAATGTTCCCTGATACATGTTTCAATTAATAATTCCAACATGAAGGCACTAGATTAATACTTTGTAAAAATCCATTCTAATCATATCAAGAATTATAATGAAACATATGTGAGTTCACTACTCATCAAGATTATGGTCCATAATAAGCACATGCTCAAATGTATGTTTTAAGATTAAAGTAACGGGCTACCTTATTCTGTAAAAAACACGTGATTCCATATTCATTTATGTAACATCCCATTTCCTTACAAAAAGGTTTGAACCCTAGAAATTGATACATGTGAAAAAAAAAAACAACAACACATCTCATGCTCTTGTATTATATAAGGAGTACATGCACACAAATAGTGAATTTTGCACAGGAAAATAACTGTACATGCATTTATGACATTTCCCGGTATATTTGGTCATATATGTAATTATTATGAAAAATGTGATTTTTGTGTTTGGAAAATAGATTGGAGAGGGTCATTAAGGTTTTAAAATTGTTATGTGAATTTGAAATTGTGGAAATTGAAAATGGAAATTTGTTTGACATATGACATGGATTA
>JANSVA010000002.1:33361994-33390141 GCA_025504915.1 Erythroxylum reticulatum | reverse complement strand
CAAACTCTTTTGTTTCATTAATAATAAATATTTTCATTACAAAACTGTAACTGGAAGAAAATTAAATTACATGTAAAAACACTTGCTTTTTAGGACACTATATTTACAAAACTCCAACACTTATTTGTATCTAATAGCTTGTCTTTCCTTTAAAAAAGGTTTTATTAGTGCGAAAGTAATCACTCAAACTACATCAGAGTGAGCAAAGATAGATCAAAAGAAAAACCAACAGCAGAATGACCACCATACATATACACAGAAATAAAACAAAAGCATAATGGTGTACTCACACTTATTAAACATTGCTCCAAAAAATAGTTGTGTTTTCTCGTCGATGTTTTAAATCAACAAATTCAAAACTTCACAGAGTATACATAACCAACTATCAAAATTAGATATTAAAATACAACAGAGCTCTAATTGTTACAGAAAACATAATAACAATGAAACTTGAATAAAACATAATATTGAAACTATCACTGGCTTATCCTTATCTCTTAACATATTGAAACTTGAATAAAACAAAACAAATTGGAACTCTGTAAGATATGTTCTTCTGTCCTCCTCTCCATTAAGTCATCAACAGCAACACCAAAGAAAAAGAGCAATACCCCTTCAAACTAAAAAAAATAAAGGTCAAATTTAAGAGAAAAATATAATAACAATGACAAATCCCAAATAGAAAGAACATAAACATTTCATGACCGAATAAACCAAAAACTGAGCGTAAGGAACATAGGATGGATGTAGAGACAATCTCTTCCATCATGATGCTTAGTCGCAAAAGAAGGAGTTCTAAGTTGCTTCAACAATTTCGTTATCTCGGGCCAGCTGTGAGAGATATGAGAATAGACGATTAACTTCACAGTAGTCATCCAAGGAGATAATGAATAGAAATCAATTTCTGCATCTATGGTTACCCACAAGTATCATATTTACCTATATGTATGGAGACGATGAGAGATGGTGAAGAGGGCAGAGATTCTGAAATGAAATATGAAATTCAGTAGCATTAGGTTTATCCTGATGGTGAGTATTGACAAACAGGTTAGACCGGTTGCTAGTAAGCCAACCAGCTCTCTGGTAATCAGAGGTAAACCAGCCATCTTTTATACTCATAGGTTATTATATAGAACTGAACCGAATAACTGGCCAATTCAGACTTTTTTCAGTCACCGACCAATCTGATCCAATTTTTAAATCCTTACCTATTATGGTTCACATCCTTTTCTCTGATGAAATAATGAAAAGACTTTTCAAATTTACAATTTTCTACCTGAGTGGAGGGATTTCAAGAATCAATCACCAGGGGCTAAGCTATTAACTTTAGGAGCTTAAATTATACACTTGTATGAGAAAACTTCAAAAGGTCAAGAATAAGCTTAAGATTCTCATTCGAAAGAAGTTTAGTAATACTTATAAAGCTAGATGTTATGTCAAAAAGAAGCTAAAAAAGGCTCAAACTAATGTTTAACATTCTCCTTCTAATAAAGACCTACAAGTAGAATAAAAAAACTAGTTTTACTTAATTATCATCCCTCTATTGATGTAAATTACTCCCTTTTAAAGAAAAGATGATTTTAGTGGCTTAAGTAGAGATATAGAAACATCAACTTTTTCCATAAACCAATGTTCTTAAGGAGGAATAATAATATAATTCTTTTATTTAGTAAATGGTCTTCAGACTGACTTATAAGCTAAAATATTACAGGAGGCTTTTTCATACTTCTCTAATACACTTAGTACTTCTCTTAATAGTTTCTCATATATGTAGGCTCTTCAATCCTTCATTCATGTGCAAATATTTGACTAAGAGATTGAGCTTTTAATTAGAATTTCTAATGCTAATCTTATAAACGAAGCCTTGTATGATCTTATACTAGTCTTGTTTACATAAGTAAATTTGAAAATTTTCAATATTGGTAAGTTGTTGAGGTAACTTTATAAGACCTTTACTAGCCTGACAAGGTTCACTATTTAAATTTTCAGCTGGGTTTTAGATCTATTTGTTACTGCATTACTATCTATAACATCATCTTCAAGTATATACCTAATAGACTTGAAATTGTTATAGCTCTTCAAAAAAATCTTTTGCAGAGGGCTTTTAACTAAAGGAAGACAAATTGGTGATAAGAATTAGCTTAAGAATTAATCAAGAAATATAATAGAAGACACTTTAGTAAGGAGTGTGAACTCAAGATTGACTTCCACAAAATTTTTTATTCCATTTATTAGAACTTCATTTGGAATACCTTAAAATCGATAAATTTCCTAAAAAAATTTATATTTAAACAATGCATCACATCTATCTCTTATAGTTTTTTAGTCAATGGGGAGCTTTTTAACTATATAAAAAAATGCAAGAATCTTAAGGCATGATGATCCCTTATCCCTATAATTCTTTGCTTAAAGCATAAAAGTTCTAAACATATGTATTGGATTTGCAATCAATCGAGATAGGAACCTTAAGTTTCATTCTAAATGAAAGAAATTGAGAAATGAAACTTATCACTTTTAGATAATTTGATTCTTTTCTCAATAGTTGATGAAAGGTTAATGCACACTTTTGAGAGCCTGCATGTTTTGCTATAGATAAAGATAATATCACTTTTGCATGTTTTGCTATACATATATCCACTTAGTTTTTGATAGCCTCCATGTCTATTGGTCTTATAAGGTTATATGTATAATAAGTTAAGTTAAGATATTAGAGTATATCATAAGAAATTCCTATGTTTTGGAGATATTTGTAAAAGATCATTAGCTAAAGTTAAATGGTGTGAAATATATCTACCAAATAAGGAAACAAGTTTGAGTATAATTCCTATCATAATCACCAGCAAAGTCCTATTAATCAAAAGAATATAGAAGATTTTCACTAACAAGCAGGCCTTTTAGGTGAGATGGATCAATACCCATTACTTAAGGATTGCAAATTTTTCGAGTATTCAACATAAATCCAAATCTTCTTAGATAATGATACATATTTTCAAGTTAAAGGATAAAGTTAGGTTGAAAGTCAAGCATAAGATTGGAAATGGGGCTTTTACATGGTTTGGCATGATAATTGGATTACCTTTAGACGTTTAAGCTAAATAACTAAGCTTACACCTCTTAGGATCAACGTTCCAGATTATGCTTTAGTGAAAGATGTTATAAGAAACAACTAAAGCTTATTTGACTAGTTAGAAAGAGAAACATTCATGAGCCATCTCCTTCACTATAATCTTAATCCTAACAAAGAGGATTCAATTGAATAGTTCAAAAATCCCTCTTAATTATTCTTAAAGGACTATTATAAATTGTTGTTAAGAAATGAAGCTATAAGGGTAAATTGTCACAAGAAAGTACAACTCAAGCAAGTAAAACCTATAGTGTCTTTTATCCTATGGCTTGATATAAGAAAGATGTTGGGCATAACAGATAGACTTAAAGGAAAGAAAAATTACCAGATTCTTGTATAGTATATAAGCAAGAACCTGATTCTATTAAACACCTCTTATTATTCATTCTTGTCAAGAAATTGTTGACAATCATCTCAATTAAATAGGGATTTTATATCCTATATAACAAGCTATTACATCCAATTGATGATCCATGGATTTTTATTATCCCTTATTATTTTGGTAGTCTTTTGGGGTTAAAATACATTGGCAAATATTGTTGGAATTAATATTTTGATATCATATGATATTATTCTACTACAATATGTGGTATATCTGAAAGCTAATGAATCATCTCTTAAGAAGAAGATTAAACACATGTTGATTATAAATTTAGGATGAATGAGGGGCTTGAGCAGAAGTCTAGCTAAAAGACTTATAAAGGAGAGCCAATTTAGAGGTAACCATAAATTTAGGTGTTTTTGCTCTAATTTAGTAGCTTGTAGGATCTCTAATAGTAGTTTTGTTTATTCTAAATTTGCTTAGATGACACTTTATGGGGTTTTGAAGGCTATAATACATTATGTCAAAATGCTAGATAGGGACTAGATTTTACTAGTACTAGATATATATGAATGGAATGGGATAAAGTTGGTAATCATTAATTATTAGGGGAGTACTAGTTATCCTTACACCCTCAACATTTTTTTATCTTTAATTTTTAATTTTGCTTACTTGTTTTGTATTCTAAGGATAATGTACAACCTAAGTGTGAGGGAGTCATTTAACAATTATGCTTATCAACTTCATTATAATTGGTTTAATAGGAACAATTCTACAAAGTTTTTAAGAACTTAAGTGTGCAGGAAAGAATATTAATCAAGATGATACCTTAGGGATATGCATCGAATATACCAAAAAATAAAACCTAACAATGCAAAACTAAATTGTAGTGTTGGTGAACAAAGATAATATCCATAGAGAGTGTGTTTCTAGCTTTTGTAATGAAAAAAATTAGAGGTTAGGGGGGTTTGGTGGAAATCAATAAACAAAATAAACTAAAAGTAAACTATTAAAGGTAAACCAATTCAAATAGTATAAAAATGAAAAAAATTAACAAATAGGTTTCAAATTCAGTTCTCAATTCAATCTCAACCTTCACATAAGTCTGCATAATTAATCCTCATATTGTTCTCCTACATCTCTTTGAAACTATTAACTATAGATTAATAAAAGGCTCTACAATTTTCCTTTAGGTTATATCTAATTGAAATAAGCTCTTTAATTAGGTCTAGTTATCAAAGAACCCAGAATAAGCTCTCTAGATTTAATGTGGCAATCATATTAGATAATAGGAAAATGGGTTAATCTAGCTAACAACCACACAAGCTCAGGTCATTTAACCAATGTTAAGTTATCCTTAATGATGCACAACCATTAGTTCATCACAAGTGAATCAGAGTTATAACGATTACATATTACAATATAGATTTTGGAAATGGATTCATACATAAATAATCTATTTGAAGTGTTTAAATCATTAATACATCAATCTTAAAACATTAAACAAAGAATAACATGATCAATTCCAAAAAAGAGCAAGAACAACACTAATAGATTTGGAAATATTCAAACGTGTTTGTCAGCTGCAATATTCCCTTTAAACTGAAGGATAAAGGTTATGTCCTTATAGCTCTCCAAGAGGTGAGAAATCTAGCCCTTTTCATGTCTCTAAACTCTTATCTCTTTCATTTGTCCACTTAAATGTCCTTTTATAGTAAAGATTAAAGTTTTATAAGAGATACGGTTAACTACTTAGGCATATAGGTAATCGTGTGTGTCATTTTTGCCCAAATTTGTGAACTTACACTATCTTGGTGAGCTACACAACCACTTACATGGAGGTTTTGGTCACTTACATGTTCGTGGAAGTCCACACACATCTATGTAGGTTGTAAGAGAGGCTGAAACTATAACTTCTAGTTAATTACACGGTCCGTTACAAAATATGAACCAAAATATCTTAAACACATCATAACTCTAAATAATAAGCATTAGGGAGTAAATATATAGTCAATCAAACGCTTATCAAGGTCCCCCATAACCTTCCTCAAGCAAAACACATATCAAAAACAAAATGCAAACACTTTCTTCTTAACTATATTTCCTAAGAATAAATAGTAATCATAAAAGAGAAATAACTTTCAAAACCATGGAAAGAATTAAACATTAAATGGCTTTCCTCATGATCTATCAAAAACCTCTCCCTTCACAAATTGATCAATCTAGGGGCAGATCTTGACAAGTTGTGTTTTAAAAAAAGATAAATACACTCAAATGCCATTCTTGATCAAGACATTCCCTAATGTTGCATATCATTTCAGTTCTCCACTACTAAAGATTTACATTCATAGTAATGAATCAAAGGAATTATAAGGTTGTAATGGGGCTAAACGTTAAGGTGAGAAGCATTTGGATAATATGTTCACAAGTCATCAAAACTAGTGGAGCAACAAATACACTCAATGGATTAGCAACCTTTGCAGTCAAAATTGGGAACCATCAGCAATAATGAATGCAAAAACTCTTCTTCACAAATTAGATTCAAGCCTTCATACTATAAATCACATAAAGGAAAAGGAATTAGAAGGAATCATTCATAAAAATATATGATAAATAATACAATGTAACAATATGGAGTTATTCTCCCTTAATTGCATCACCATTAATTGACCCATTTTATAAAACTTTAAGAGGAAATACTAACATGAATTATTTTGCAAAACTAACTATTTTCCTACTTGATAAATTCTTTTCTTTTAATTTTTTTCTTAGATAAAGGAAAAAAATTAAAAGAAACTACATCAACGATAAGAGATAAAAATCAACGTTCCATCAATTATAACAACCCATATATGTGCACACCCCCACACTTTTGCTCTTATGCATCCACAAACATCAACAATCACTAATGCTACACTAGCTTTTAAGGCTTAGGTAAAACATTTGGTTAGGTTAAAGGCTTTTAATATGGTTTGCATAAAAGAAAGGCTAATAAAGCTCATTGAGGCTTAATAAAATCATATCATTAGGAAGGCGATGTGGCTAATTTAGCTCGTAAAATAAAAAATGTCTATATCATTTTTCATGTTAATGCATATGATAAAAATGTGGTCTCAAATAAAAAATCAAGGAAAAGTCAGAATGTACATGTCATATAGGCTACACATGAACAAAATACAATGAGACTAATATGGACATGTCAGTTTAAAGGCTCAAAATCTCACTGACTTATATTTACCCACTAGTCACAACTCTTCTAAAGAAAATGTACATTAACCAATCACAAGAGTAAAATAAATGCCCAAGTTTCCATGAATTTTTCTAGTTAATTCTACTTTCTAATTATAACTATACAGTCCTAGAAGTAATAGAAAGAGAAAATGCTTTTTTTTAACTTAAAAACACATAAAAAAATTTAAAAACACATATGGTTAAGAAGATCTCCGCCCTCACACTTAAAACTTACATTGGCTCCATTATAACGTTAAATGTAAAAATTGGAGCATTGAACAAACACAACAAATGTGAAAATGTAAAGGAATTTAAGAAACCCCTTGGGTTACCTCCCAAACAATGCCTTTGTTTCGTATTATTGGCTTGACTCCATGTTTTCCTCTTCAAGTGATGTCATCTGGGTCTTTAAGTATCACTGCTTCCACATTCTCAATTTGGAATCCTTTATAGTATGACTTTAGCGATGATCATTCACCTTAATTGTCTTTTTAGTTTTCAAGCTCTGTATCTCTACGACACTAAATGGAAAAATATTAGAAACCACAAAGGACCGACCCAACTAGAATGTAACTTACTTGGGAATACTTTAAGTTTTCAATGATAGAGAAGCACTTTTTGACTATTAATAAAGATTTTCCTTGAGATCATCTTGTCATGGAAAGCTTTCTTCTTTTCCTTATATATCATTGCATGTTGATAAGAGTCATTCCACATATCTTCTGGCTCTTACAATTGTAGCTTTCTGTACACTCCTGCATCATCAAAATTCATATTTTAACAATTGATAGCCTAATACACCTTGTGTTATAGATCCACAAGAATGTGACATAACTTCCAAAACACCAATCTATATAGGTACATACCAATTGGCATTTTATAGGCTATCATATAGGCCCATAGTGCATCCAATAGCCTCAATTTCTAGTCCTTCTTATTAGGTTGAACTATTTTCTCCAGGATTGTTTAGGGATGGTAGGAGTTGGAAAATTTTTATATGACATGGTACTTCTTGAACAAAATTTCCATCATCCTATTGCAGAAGTGTATTCCCTTGTCACTTATGATGGCTCTTGGGATCCCAATCCTAGAAAGGATATTATACTTGACAAAAACATACAACTTTAGCATCATTAGTTTTGGTGGCTATAGCTTCCACCCACTTGGAGACATAATCAACTAAAAATAAGATATAATGAAAGCCAAAATTCATAGGAAATGGTCCTATAGAATTGATGTCCCAATCATTAAAAATTTCACAAAAAAGATTGGGAGTTTGTGGCATTTGATTTCGATGAGTCAAGTTACCTGATCGTTGGCACCTATCGTATAACTTACAAAAGACATGTACATCCTTAAACAATGAAAGCCAGTAAAAAAAACTCTCTCAAATTTTACAGGTAGTCCTTTTTACCCTAAAGTGCCCTCCACAAGTTTACGAATGATAAAAGATCAAGATAAAAGGTGTATCGCTCTCAGGAACACACCTTTTTATAACTTGGTCACAGTAGTGCCTTCATAGATAGGGGTCATTCTGTTCATAATACTTGGTTTCACTCTTCAATTTATTCCTTTCAACCTTTAAAAAACCTACAGGTAATTTGTTAGTAACTAAAAAATTCGTTATATTTACATATCATGAAGGTTTCAAATTAGTGGAAAACAGTTATTCATCTGGAAATGTTTCTCTTAAATGAATATCATCTTTTTTTACTAATCAAGCGAATAAGGTGATCATCAACCACATTTTATATCCCATCTTATGTTTTATTTTCAAGTCAAACTCCTTAAGGAGGAGAATCCATCTGAGTAACCTCAGTTTTGCTTTTTTTTTTAAATGAACAAGTACTTTAAAGCTATACGATTAGAGTAAATAATAACTTTTGTACCTATCAAGTATGATTGAAATTTTTCTAAAGCAAACAAAATAGATAAAAAGCTCTTTTTCAATTGTGGAATAATTCAATTGGGTGGGACTCAAAATTTAAGAAGCATAGTAGATGGTATGTGTAGCTTTACCCATTGTTTATCGTATAACAACCCTCATTGCATAATCACTTACATCACACATAATTTCTAAAAGGAAGGCTCCAGTTTGGAGGCTAAATCATTAGTGGAGATGTCAAGAGCTCCTTAAGTCTATCGAAAGCCTCCTTACACTTATCGTCAAACTCAGAAGAGACATCTTGTTATAGTAGATTAAACAAATGAGAGGTTATCTTTAGGAAATCTTTGATGAATTTATGGTAAAAACCTCCATGGCTAAAAAAGCAATGAAATTCTCACACATTTGATAGGTAAGGCAAAGTATAAATAAGATCAATTTTAGACTTATCCTCCTCTATACCCATAAAAAATACAACATAGCCTAGAACTATAACTTGATCTACTATAAAATGGAAATTTTCCCAATTAAATACAAGATTAGTTTTAATACATCTTTCCAGAATAAGTGTAATATTCTCTAAGAAATCATCAGAAGAAGTGCATTGCACAAACTAAATGACACCCTTTGGTAAGCAAATGTACCAAATAGGCATGTAAATGTTGTCATTTCTTAGCCTTTTAATGCAATAGGGGTTTGAAGATAACCTGAGAATCCACCTAGGAAATAGTGACATTTATATCCAGCCAGTCCTTCAAGAATTTGATCAATAAATAGAAGGAAAATTGATCTTTATAATTGCAACATTCAACTTTCTATAATCAATATATACTCTCTACCCGATTTGCACACGGGTAGGAACTAGCTCACCATCCTGATTAGCCATCACTATGATTCCAAATTTCTTTGGAACCACCTATACCAGACTTACCTATTTACTGTCATAGATAGGATAAACAGCTTTAGTATCGAGAAGCTTCAGTACTTCCTTCTTCATAACTTCCATTATTGTAAGATTCAACCTACATTATGTATGCCTAGTTTAATTGGCATCCTCCTTAAGCAAGATACAATGCATGCATATAAAAGGGCCTATTCTTCAAGTATCTGTAATTGTCCATCCAATGACCTTCTTATGCTCTCCTAACAAAGGAACCAGTTTATCCTCCGAATTAGAAGCCAAAACTATAGAAATAATAATTGGAGGAGCCTAATTGACTCCAAAATATGCATACTTCAAATGGGTGGGTAGTGGTTTCATCTCCACATCAGGTACCTACACATCTAAAGGTAATAGTCTCTAGTAAGATTCAAGTAACTGTGCAGAAGCAAGTTTATAGTTATAAGAGAGGTTTTTAAAGAATGTAAGGTAGCTACCATCTCAATTACCTCCTCTCCCAACTTAACCTCATTAGTGGCTTCTAACTCTAGATGCTTAAACTCCTACCAGGATAAGTTGAGCGAACGACACTCTAGTCAGGAAGGTTTTCACTTGAGAAGATTATAGCAGTTTACTTCCCTATAAAATTCCATTGTGAGGGTACCCTCACAAACATCTATCTTAATCTGGGTCATGTTAAGAAACAGTCTCCCTATAAAGATAGGTATAGGATTATATGAGGTTACATCATTCATATCTACCACATAAAAATCTATAAGAAGCACTAACTGATTCACCTACACCAAAACAACCTCAACCACTCCATCAAGGTAAACGTTAGTATGGTTAACTAATTCTATAAAAACACTAATGTCTTTTTAAAGGCTTAAGTCAAAGGAAGCATAGATAAAGTGAGGCATAACATTTATTGATGCTCCTAAATCTAGCATAACTCTCTTAATAAAAGTTTTATTGATCTTATATGGAATAGTAAACATACCTAGATCCTTACATTTTGAATATTTTCTTTTTGAAGATTGTAGAAATATTCTCACCCATCATGACCTTTTCATCGTCTCTTAGCTTTCTCTTATTGGTGCACAATTCCTAAAGGAATTTTGCATATTTGGGCACTTGTTTGTTTGCATATAACAAAAGGTATATTTACTTCTATCTTTTGAAAAGTATTTAATATGTCTTTATCCTTTTCCTCCTTGTTTGATTTACCAACTTACTAGAAAAAGTTAGAGGTTTAGTCTTAACCACATTAGGATATTCAAAATTCACCTTTGATCTAGATAAGGGATTTCCTTCTTCTCCTAACTCCTTCTCAATCTCATCTTCATTGGCCATCCTTAATGGGGTCCTCTTGGGATCCTCAAGCTCCTTACCACTCCCACTCCTTAAGGTCACCACATTAACATTCCTTAAATTTACCTCAGGTTAAGATGACAACTTCCCTCCACTTTATGATTCTAAGTGGTTAACAACCACCACGATCTGAACCATTTGGCTCTCCAAATTCTAGATGCTAGACCTTGTATCTTAAAATTAGGATTTTTTTCTTTTGATGAAATTGTTTTACATCCAGCTAAAATTACAGAGCATTAGTGGCAGGAGACTTAACTATATCTTTTATAGATGTATCTGAGTTGGAAAAAGAGGCTTATGGTATAGGTTGGAATTATTGCACTCCCTATGGTCTATTTGGTAAATAGTTTTTCTATGTATTCATTTCATAACTTAGGTTTGGGTGATATCTTTATTGTGCTTAATTTTTTATACATTCATTTCTTAACAGTTAATGATTATTGTTGTGAAATTTTTAAGATACTCATTTTAGTTCATATTTGATTTTAGGTATAATTTGGAAGCATAAAAGCTAAAATAAGTTAAGAGCACATTCATTAAGCCAACATTTTGATGTCCAAACTCAATTACTCCTATGGAACAAGAAGGAGATGGATTAGGGTGAGGATTGGATAAGAAATCACAAGAAGAACAACAATTCAACAAAACTTAGGGGATACACGGCCGTGTATATACTCATAGTCATGTATTCAATTGGAAGACACGTTTGGACTTATTGGATATATGACCCTGTATCCAACCATGTATCTTCACGATTTCTAGATTTTTTTATTTATACGGTATGATACATGACTATGTATCAAACTGTTTATATCCCTAAAATCCTATCTTTTCATATAAATAGAACATTTGGACAACAAAAAGAGAGAGAATCATTTTGGGACTTCATAAACGAGCTGAGCACTTTGGAGACCCATGGAGGGCTAAACTTCCCTATTTTGATTTGAAGGTGAAATCGACGTCAAGGATCTTTTTTAAGCATATCTTCATAAAGTATCATTATTTATCTCTCTTTAGGGATTATTTACATTATTCTATTTCTATTGATTTGGGTTACATATGGATAATTAGTATTCTCATTGTTTATATATGAACCTTTTCTAAAATCTTAAATACAATACGTAATTGATGTGTTATAGATTCACTTTTGGCAACTAATGGTGTTAAATCATTAGGGATAATGTAACATAGGTTAAATGACCCAAACTTTTGTGATTATTTCCTAAATTGATATGCTTTCCTTATTCATAATGCGGCTATCCAATTAAATCTAGAGAGTTTGTTCTAAGTTGATCGATGCATAGGTTTAGTCAAAAAGCTTGTTTTAATTAAACACGATCTAAAGAAAAATCGGAGTTGACAGAGCTTGTTAATTTACAATCAATAGTTCTAAGAGAGGTATGAAAATAATATGACAATGAAAAATGTTTAATTGTGTGTAGGTTAAGATTGAACTGAGAACTAGATCATAAACGCATTATTCACTTTCACCATTTTTCACTATTTGCTTTAATTTATTTTCATTAGTTTAATTTCATTTTATTTTGCTATTAGAAACCAAACCAAACCCGCCTCATCCTAAACACTAATTTCTTTCATTGCAAAAGTTAGATGAACACTCCATATGGATACGACCCTTACTTACCACTTCTATACATTTTATTTGTGTAGAGTTATGTTTATGTTATGGTGCATTCAACATGTACTATTATCTCTCCAAGTTGGGTTATAAATCTGGGAATGTAGGTTATATTAATTGAAAAAAAATCCCCCTATATAGTATTAACATACTCTCTATGCTTCCATTTTACAAAGTTGAACACACGTCTGTTGGATGGTTCATATTTACACAAGTACCATAAGTTTTCAACTGTGCCTGCTAGAAAATAATTTTTCTAACAAAAGACATTAACCCATCTAAACTATGTTCTATGGATGAACTATTTATCTCATTTACCCTACGAACATTAGTGTGGATGTCAAATTGTTGAATGATCATAGCAATGTGCTTAATTAAAGTTCTAGCCTCATTGGGAGTCTTTTCACATAGTGTTTTACCACTTACTACATATAGCAAGCTCCTATCTGTAGACAATAATCCTTTGTAGAAGTACTTAGATGAGAATTTGTTCCGAGATATTGTGGTAAGAGTAGCTGACACAAAACTTCTTGAAGAGCTCTCAATGCTTGTAAAGGGATTCTCTATAATGTTGCTTTATCTCTTAAATTTCTTTTCTTATGTTGGTTGTCTTTAATGTTTGAAAGTATTTCTCCAAAACAAAAACTCTTCATTTCAATTTACGTGCTCACACTCGTAGCAAGTATATCAAAAAGCCAGTTATTTACTATATCCTTCAACAAAAATAGGAAGGTTGTTAACATTATCTGCTCATCTGTCACCCTTTATAGTTTCACACTAAGATAGACCACATCAAGCTCTTTGAGATGCTTGTGTGCATCCTCATATGCAAGTTCATAAAAGTTAGGTAAAAGATGGATTAACCCTTTATAGTTTCACACTAAGATAGACCACATCAAGCTCCTTGAGATGCTTGTATGCATCCTCACATTTAAGTTCATAAAAGTTAGGTAAAAGATGGATTAACCCAAACTTAAGCTCAAAAGTGATATGTTCACAAAAATTAGGAAAAGTGATGTATAAAGGTCTTTGAGTCAAGTCTAGTGTAGCCAACTCTCTTACAGTTCTCAGGTTAGCCATGGCTTCTTCAAATTCAAGTTCTTGTTGTATTTTTGGAGTTGTTCTAGTTTCCCTTCAAAGCCTCCATAATGTCTTTATGATCTCAGGATCAAATTGTATAGGTTTTTGGCGAGCAAATCTCGCTACTACCATACATAAATATTAACAAACATGAAAAGACCAAGAATAACTGCAAAAACTAACTATAAATAAATATATATACAAAACTTAAATTAAAATCAAAAACAAAAATTAAATCACTTAACTCCCTAGTAATAGCCAAAAATTCTTGATGCATGTCGAACACACAAGAAAATAAAACATAACTCTGCACAACTAAATTTAAAGCGGTAAGGAAGGACCGTATCCATAGACAATGTGTGTCTAGCTTTTGTAATAAATAAATTAGTGCTTAGGATTTATGGGGTTTGCTTGAAATTGATAAACAAAATAAAGTAAACTAAACTATTAAAGGTATATCAAATCAAATAGTGAAAAAAATGATAAATTTAACAAATAAGTTTCAAATCTAATTATCAGTTCAATCTCAACCTTCACATAAGTGAGCACAATTAATTGTCATATTATTCTTATATCTTTATTCAAACTATTAACCATAGATTAACAACAACCTCTATTAATATCAGTTTTCCCTTAGGTTATATCTAATTAAAACAAGATCTTTAATTAGGTTCAATTGTTAGACAACCTAGAATAAGCTCTCTAGATTTAGTGTGACAATAGCATTACGTAATAGGTAAATAGGTTAATCTAGTGAACAACTACACAAACTTGGGTCATTTAACCTATGTTTTGTTGTCCATAATGATGCACAACCATTAGTTCATCACAAGTGAATCAGAGTTACAACAATTACATATTGCAGTCTACATCTTGGCAATTGGTTCATAAATAAATAATCTATCTACATTCTGATAATGGGTTCATACATAAATAATCTATTTGAAGTGTTTAAATCAATCGTACATGAATCGTAAAACATTAAACAAAGAATAACACAATCAATTCCAAAAGAGAATGAGAACAACACAATTAGATTAACAAATTCCCAAACATGTTTGTCGCCCTCAATATCCCCTTTGAATCAGAAAGATTAAGGTTAGCTCCTTATAGCTCTCTAAGAGGTAAGAAATTTGCCCCTTTTGGCTTTTTAAATGTTCTTTTATAGTTAAAATTAGGGTTCTACATAACATGTGGTCAGCTATATGAGCATGTAGGTAATAGTATGTGTCATTTTTACCCAAATTTGTGAACTTACGTAGTCTTAGTGAGCTACATAGCCATGTAAGTCCACACATAGCAATGTAGGTTGCAAGATAAGTTGAAATTGTATGGAGTGAGCTATACAGTCATATAAGGCCATGTAAGTCCACACATAGCCGTGTAGGTTGTAAGATAAG
The DNA here is from genome assembly GCA_025504915.1 of Erythroxylum reticulatum. Classification (NCBI taxonomy): domain Eukaryota; kingdom Viridiplantae; phylum Streptophyta; class Magnoliopsida; order Malpighiales; family Erythroxylaceae; genus Erythroxylum; species Erythroxylum reticulatum. The sequence continues at coordinate 33,375,209 of JANSVA010000002.1, read as the reverse complement.
TTGAGACTGCATCTCCATGGTCCTACACCCTTCTAGTGAGTTACACGGTCTTATACACGCCTGTGTAAGTTGCAGTAACTTAATTTCTTTTCCATCTTCACCCTAATTCATCTCATTTTTGTTCGAAAAAGGCATATAAGTGAACATTGGTTATTGTTCCTCTAACTTGTACCTAAAACAAAATATGAATCAAAATAAGCATCTTAAGCACATCATAATATTAACCACTAAGCATTAAGGAGTAAATATATAGTCAATCAAGAACTTAGCACTTAGTTTTGTACTTTAATAACATATTCCCTTTCAATTTTTTAATTTTATGTGTTTAAAGTTGTATTTTTAATTTTTTTTTCATTTTAATCCAAACATACATATAATTTATGTTGAGCTAATAGACATGGTAGAAGATAGTTAGTTGAAAAAAGATATAACCAATCAAGTTAAAGAATGAATTAAGTGAGTAGAAGCTAATTTATGCTAATATATATTAAAGTACATATGATGGTGTCAAAACAACATAAAATAGTGTCAAGAAACCTAATAAAACCAAAGCTAATGTGAGTAGTACATCTAGTGTTTGTTTCAAAATAGAGTACAACATTAAGGAAACAAAAGGTTATTAGTGCTAATGTCAAAGATCTGTCTAGTGTCAATTACATGTTGAACTTTAATACTATATAAGATAAACTTGACATTTTTCCCCAAAACCCTAAATTCCTCCTTTCGTCACCTCTCAATACCTTAAGTACTTGTTTTTCTTCAAATCATTCACTTTTGTCATTAAATTAACCTATTAAAAAACAAGTTTTACCTAATATAAAACCCTTAATATTCCAAAAGTATACAGATCATAAACTTGTAGTAATTAAGGTATCGATCCTATAAGGAAATAGGTAAAACTAAATGAACATAACTTTGTCTAAGGTTGTGAATTGTGATTTAAGTGAAAATAAAATTCAGAAAATAAAATAGTCAAATAAAATTGGGCATTTAACCATTTAACAATTGAGCTATCACAATAAAACAATGATGATCAAGTATGAAAGTCTAGGATTCATTCTATCATCATTTTGCTCCCTTAACCATTTTTTATTCAATTGGTGTCGATCTTAGATTTTTTAAGGATTTGACTATTCTTTGTCAAGACCTAATAAATTAACCCAATTAATTATCCCTAATTGATTACAAAATTCCAAATTTTCAATCTCTTAATTCACAAAAGCAATCTAATGTTTTCAACTAGTCCTTAAGTGATTTATCGAATAATCGAGTTTTCACACAAGATCTCTCTACATATGATTATCAATTTGATATTTTTGTGACTTATTAGGTCGTTAACTCTCATTACCTGACCTAATCAGATTGCTTTTGTCTCACTCTCTTGATTTGTTGTTAAAGTATAAGTAACCACAAATATCACAACTTCATAAGATTGTATTGAAATAAAAAATAATTAAGTAACAAAATAAGTCAAGGACAAATCATAATCTGAAATTAAAACGTAATAAACGTGTATAGCATCCTCAATCTCAGTTCATAGATTAAGCTTAAAGAAAATAAACAAAGGAAGAAGAAATAACTTAAGTTATACTAGTATGGAAAATGTTGGAACAACTGATGCTCCCAATGCTTCCTTCTTGATCTTCCTCGCTTTTTCCGCCCTCCAAACATAAAACAAATGGAAAATCCTATGTCTGGCAAATGCCTGTCACAATTGTGACCCAGCATAAGAACCTTATGTCACAATCATGATACTCCATGCATGATTGTTACACTAGGAAAGAGTCTTCTGTCATGACCATGACAATCTATACACAATCGTGACCTTGCCTTTTAGCCCAAGTATGTTCCAGCTTCCTTCAATCTTCTTTCATCCGGTTTCATTCCCTAACAAACACATCAAAACACCTTAAGAAAACAAGATTAAGATCCAAAATCATGCTCTAAACCACATTAACTATCAACATCCTCACAATAAAAATTTTGCTTGTCCTCAAGCAAAACAAAAAAAATACAAACTCAAACAAACCATTCAATAACACATACATTCATGCACCAAGCACTAATGATACAATGAAATTTAACTTCACCAAACCAATTTAACCTTAAACAACAATCATTCAAGTTGTTCCAACATATTAACCTATGCAATTTAAGGCTAAGCACCTTGGATTGAATATAAATACTAATCAAGACATTAACATTATATTCATTCACCTTTGGACAACAGACATTGATAATTAGTAGTCAATCAAAATTGCAGCTATCACTAAGTAAATTTTTATGAAAATTCTTATTTTCAAAGATTGGTAGGATTTATTTATTAAAACACTACTTTTTGTTTGTTTTATTTAACCTTGACTTAGTCTTTTAATGTAAAGGCAAACATTTTGTCGTGAATGTCCCTCGATTACTTGACTAGGCCACACTTTATTAATTAATTTGGTTGGAATGTCATTTTAGCCTTTTAACACGAAGATAAACATTTTGTTGTAAATGTCCCCAATTACTCAGCTATATCACATTCTCAACTAGCTACTAGCTCTATTCATAACCCAAAGGTTAGCAAAATAGTTATTTACTTAAAACACTTTTTTTTACAATTCATATAGCCTACCTCATTTCTTTTTAGCTAATTTTCCTCATGAAAGATTATTAATGATGCTAGTTATTCAATTGATTTTCAATTATAAATGTATGTAAAAAAATTTATAAGGTGAATGTGCTAACGTCATATCCTAATTAATCATGCATATTTAACCAAAGATACTTGGAACACAAATTTCACAAACTAATATGTCTTTACAACTTCAATAACTATGTTCAAAGCTAAACTACTTCCGACAAGTTATAGCCATTGACACATTCACACGATTCACACTTATACTCACACCATGTCAACCTAAGCAAAAAGTAACAATATGACATGCAGAACTCACACTCATGTTGACAATAATAATGCAAACCTCCCACACTTGGACAACATATTTTTCTCAATATAAGGAGAAACAACGACACATAAAGGTAACTAAAAATTGACAAGAAAAAGAAAAAAGAAAAAGAAAAAATATGTTATGGTGATTAAGGTGGTGACGCTGATGGAGATAGGATCTGAACGTCTTGAATAGAAAAGTATTATAAATCATCCTGATGTCGCGGCACTATCATTGTTGTTCTTGCGCCACCTCCTTAAATAGTTTGTTATTGTCTGCAACCAGCACCTTCTCCCATCGTGCTGCTTCCTCATCCTCAGTCTCCTCACTATTTAAGTCTTCAACTTACTACTGAGGTGGTGTGGAGCCTGAACTAACATGCCTTGTCCTATACTTCATGTGTGTTTTAAAGCTAACATCTCAAAGTTCCATATGTTAGATTGCCAAGATCTCAGCTCTCTTTAAATGATGATGATGATTAAGAAACTCAGGCATAACAGATTAGTCCATGAACATTACCACCATAATAAACAACAATTGTAGTAACTAGATAACTACTTCTCTTTCTAAGAGTAGTAGTTATTTAAAGATATATGTAGTTATGCAAACTTTAACGTCATTATCTATGCACCACAAAATGAACAATTCTTTCACAGAGTACTTGTTACTTTTGAATTTATCAAAAATGATGTGACACATAAATTTGTGAAGTAACAAATGTTCGGGATTATGAAAAACATTGTTATGGGCATTCCTAACATTAAAGTCATATATCCTAGTCAATTAGGTACAATACGTCTTGGCACAAAAACTATCATATGTATTAACTATGTTCAAATCCAGGAATCCACCAATTTCACACATCATCATAATTCAAGGGGTATGGTTGACCCCACAAATGAAACCAAAGTTTAGCTAGGTTATGTGAAGAGAAATATAAAATTCACAGGTCAACTCTTCATACACAACATAATTAAAATAAATAAACTTGTCCCATTGAATTTTACTACTCGAATTCTTAATCTTTTCTTTCAACCCAAGATTATCCAAGATATCAAAGTCAAAATACCTTGGCATGACTACACTTCTAGAGCGAATGATTTGAAATTGAGTCCTTTCATTTTTCGAATATATCAAAAAAGGTGCTCCAAAGTCTATTGCCCTATTCTATACATCAAGCCCCTCTTCTTGAGCCTTCCTTTTGATTGAGAGCATTCGACAGTTTGCTTGGTTCTTGGTCCTGTTATGAATTGTAAATATCCAAAAATTGATCAAAAGCATAACATAACACACCAACACTACCCAAAAATGTTAATGAGTATAATAACACCAAATCTTATGAAAACCATTCAAAGAATGCAAGATTTATGTTTAAAATGCAAAATATGGGAAAGAGAGAGGTAGATTTGGGTGAAAGATGCAACAGAACAATAAAGATCTAAAAGAAGTGCAGAGCAAAGGGAAAGAGTTTTGGTGGTGGCTAAACCTAGAGAGAGAAGTAAATTGTGTGTAAATGGGGAGAAAGATGAATATAAGGGTTTAGGGTGGAAGAAGGAGGGATAAAATGGGGAAAAGGGCTTGAAATTTTGGTTTTTTCTACATTCCAAGCCATATGTCAAAATCGTGACTCTTAGGTCATGATCGTGATAATAACATTTTAACTCAATCCACGATCATGACCTTTAGTGCACAATCATGATAGTAAGTATTTTAACTAAGTCATGATCGTGACATAAAGGATTTTAACCAGTCACGTTCGTGAGATAAGGGATTTTAACCAATCATAATGGTGACAAAGCATGCATGATCATGATATAGTGAATTTGATACCCTTTGTCTTGTTTTGTCGTGCACGATCGTGACAGTAGGTATTTTAACTAAGTCATGATCGTGACAAAAAGGATTTTAAATAGTCGCGATCATGACATAGCATGCATGATCGTGACATAGTGAATTTGATACCCTATGTATAGTTTTGTTGTTCTTCTTCATGTAACCTTTGAGATTTCTTCCCTAACATATATTCTCTTCAACACCATATAGTTTGTCCATCCACACCATTCCAAATCACCATAATAAAGAAATAAAAACTTAATTCTAGAATTCAAAATAAACTTAACTACACAGCATTTGCAATCTAACTACTAAACATGCTAAGTTATGGTCATTAGCTTGACCTTGCATTCTTCAAAACTCAATCAAGATCAATTATAAGTGGCTTGCTACCACCCTTTTTGGTAACTTTTAGTTTAGTAGCTTGTACATAAACTACATGTGGTGAGATACTAAAAAGGGCATGATCAATCAAATTAGGAAATCCAAGTAATTTCAATAATGCCCTTCCCGATAACAAACTGTCAACATAATCAAGAATGATAAAATCCACTAAATCTTTAACGAAATCAAACAGTTTATGTTGTAGGAAGGCAAATTGCTCATCTTCTTTTGCAATAACCATTGTCCACTCTTCCACTTCAGTTTCTTGATCAAGGACTTCTAAATATTCCTCAAAATCTATATCCTTTGTCACCTATTCCTCATAGCTTACTTCTTCAAAGCAGACCTTCTCTTGCGCTTTGATATACTCATACATTATGTCTATTTTCATGCAAGAGCTACATTCTTTCAGATGTTTCAAGTCTTTGTTCATAAACTCCACTTGCTTGTCACCAATCTGAAGAAGCAATTTTCCTTCATGAACATCTATCAGTGCTTTTCCAATCTTCATAAAAGGTCGTCCAAGAATTAGTGGATAGTTCTTATCCTCTTCGAAATTTAATATAATGAAATCCATAGGAATAATGAACTTTTCCACCTTTACAATAACATCCTCCACCATGACAAACGGTTTCTTTATGTATCGAACTGCCAACTAAATACGCATCAAAGTTAGCTTTACATCGTTGAGCCCTAATTTCCTAAAAGTTGACCAAGGTATAAGATTTATACTTATGCCTAAGTTACATAAACACTTTGCAAATTCTAACTCCCAACCATACAGGGTAGCTTCCAAGATCTTTCAACTTTGAAGGCATATGACTAATGATAATAAAGCTATAACTTTCGGTTAGTGCGACCATTTGATTCTCTTCCCAAGTCCACTTCTTTGTTAATATATATTTAAGAAACTTTGCATAGTTGGGCATTTATTCTAATGCCTTTATAAAAGAGATATTAATTTGCCCAAGAACTTTGCAAAATATGCATCTACTTTGTTCTTTATTAATAGTTGGGGGAATGGAATCTTAGGTAGTTATGGCCAAGGGGCAACATAAGGAGGGTACTCACTTATGTATATATCTTTCTTCTTCTATTCGTGGTCTTCTTCTAGGTGGCTTTCAGATCTTTTCTCTGCTAGTTGCTCCATTTCTTCCCCATTTATGAGTGTGAATGCTTTGACTTGCTCCGTTAGGTTGGCTTCAGTGTTACTCGGGAGACTCCCCACTCTTTTTGTCGATAATGCATTCACCAATTAACTCACTTAGACCTTTAAATTATGAATGAAAAAGGCATGGTTTTTAGTTACCTGGTCGAGTTTACCTTCAAACCACTTTTGAGCTTTATCTATGTTCATAAGTTGCCTAAGATTTTTTCTAGTTTAGAGCCAGTAGAGTTGGATTTCTATTTTTGAAATCTAGGTGGGCCTTGATTTTAAAATTGACCTCCTAAATTGTTCAACCAAGAAAATTTTAGGTGGTTCCTTCACCTAGGTTTATAAGTTTTAGGGTAAGGATTATTTCCTCCTCGACCAAATTATGCTCCCATGAATGGTATCGTGGTTAGCTTTCCCATATAATTCAGACCTACGTTGAATTACTTTAACTAGAGCTAATGAAGTGGCTCTCATGCTATTGAGTTGCCTGCTTGAATTGTTAATCTTGGCTTGTATTTCTATCATTGAATCGACAATAATGGCTCCCTTCTGATCGTGTAAAGTCATTTGTTGTCTACTTCTATCTAACGTCTAAAGACAACTATTGCTTACCAACTCTTCTAACATATCCTCTTCTTCCTTACCTATTTTTCTCATTAGAGATCCTCTAGATGTCGCATCAATGGTGCTTCTTGTGGGTAGATTAACTCCATTGTAAAAGGTTTGCAACTTCATAAAATGACTCCCCATCACTTTATTGGAAATTTATAATCACCTTTGTTAACTTTGTTGTCTTTAAAAGGGAAGTACTTGTCCAAAACTGCACACACGAGCTGCTCCCAAGTTATTATGTTTATGTTTATAAGGGTTAGAGAATGATATCATGCCTTAGCTCTATCCCTTATCTATCCCTTAGTATGAAGGGGAAGAGCCTCAGCCTAACTGCATCTTCTAACATTCCATGATATCAAAAAGTATCACATATTTCTAGAAAATTCACAAAATAGGCATTAGGATCTTCATTAGCTAACCCATAAAACTGCATAATGGTTTGTAGCATATTTAACAAATTTAGCTTGATCTCAAATGGCGTTGCTTGCACTGGTGGTCTAATGATGCCTTGATGTGCAACATTGAACCCTTATCTTATGAAATCCATTGGGGTTCGCTAATGGTTTTCTTGATAATGCCTTTCTACCATCATTCTTTTTCTCTCTTCTTAACGTCTCACTCTTTGAATAGCTTGTTCTATCCTCACGAAATCAAGTGCTAAAGTTTCTACAACCTTGCTTGACTCTGAGCAACTCATATATTCATGCAGTTGCAAAGACACAAAAAAAGTGAAATAGAAATTCCTTAGAACAAAGGCATTTAACTAGTCCTAAACTAAATTCCCCAAAAACGAAACTAAAAACTTGTTGAGTAAGTTTTACCTAATATAAAACCCTTAATATTTCGCAAGTATACAAATCATAAACTTGTAATAATTAAGGTATCGATCCTACGAGGAATTAGCTAAAACTAAATGAACCTAACTTTATCTAAGGTTGTGGAATATGATTTGAGTGAAAATAAAATTTAGAAATTAAAACAATCAAATAAAATTAAGCACTTAACGACTTAATAATTGAGTTGTCACAATAAAACAAGGATGATCAAGTATGAAAGTATAGGATTCGTTCTATCGTCATTTTTCACCCTTAATTGTTTTTAATTCAATTAGGGGTGGATCCTAGATTTTCGAAGGGTTTGATTATTTTCTCTCAAGTCCTAATCATTTAACCGCAATTAATAATCCCTAATTGATTACGAATTCCAGATTTGCAATCTCTCGATTCACAAAAACAACCTAATGTTTTAAACTAGTTCTTTAGTGATCTATCGAATAATTAAGTTTTCACATAAGATCTCTCTTCATATGATTATCAATTTGATAATTTGCATGACTTATCAGATTGTTAATTGTTAACCTAATCAAATTTGCATTACAAGAGTTTGGGGAGATATTTGGCATATACTTTGGTTCCCTCATCATCTAAGTAAGTGACTCTTTCAATCCCATAGTCCTAGAAAATTAAACCTAAAGTTTCAATTTAAGTTGGATGAACTTGTCTTTTGGGCATATAAGCTATTATGGACTATTAAGGATAATTAACTTCGAATTGTTAGACATTGCAAAGATATTCGCATTATGTTCTTTATATTGCGAGATGTTTATTAACTAATTAGGAATCGTGAAGGTATTGGATTAGTGAACTTTAGGGAAGATATTGCAAATTATGGTAAAGATACTAGTGTTATTGATTTTCTTATATGTTTAAAGATGGTTCCTATAATACAAATAGTGATTAAAAGAAAAATGATTCATGCTAGTGCATATCGAACATACCAAAAAATAAAACTTAACTCTGCACACTAAATTTGAATTAGTGGTGATTAGGGATCGTATGCATAAAGAGTGTGTGTGTGTGTGTGTGTGTGTAGCTTTTGTTAGGAATGATCAGTGCTTAGGATATGGGGTGTTTAGTTGGAATCTATAAATAAAATAAAGTAAAATTGAACTAATGAAGCAAATTAAATCAAATAGTGAAAAAATGATGAGGTTGATTAATGAGTTTAGAATTCAATCTCAGCCTACATACAAATGACGTACTTAATCATTGTGTTGTTCTTACACCTCTCTTAAAAACTATTAATCATAGGTTAAGAATAAGCTTTATTAATCTCAATTTTTGCTTAGGTTGTATCTAATCATAATAATCTCTTTAATTAAATCTAGTTATTAAACAACCTAGAATAAGCTCCCTATATTTAGCATGACAATTGCCTTATAAACTAGAAAAAATATTAATCTAGGCAACAACTACATAAGCTCGGGTTATTTAACATATGTTATGTTATCCTTAATGATTTATAACCATTAGTTTAACCCAACGAATCAGAATTACAACGATCACATATTGTAATCTATATTCTGACAATGGGTTCATACATAAATAATCTATTGAGAATGAGAACATTAATCATTCATACATGAATCCCTAAAACGTTAAGCAAAGAATATCACAAACAATTTCTAAAGAAATAAAACAACACTACAAGATGAAGATATGCCTAAATGTGTTCCTTAACCTTGATTTCACCTTTGAATAGGAAGAAGGTTAGCTCCTCAGAGATATCAAATAAGTAAAAGTTTTGACCCCTATTGTGCTTCTAAAACCCTTAATGTTATGTTAGGTCCCTTAAATGTGCTTAAACAGCAAAATTTAATTTTATGTTTATATATGGCCTTGTTAAGCTATATGCCTCACTACACGACCATATAAATGGTCGTGTAGATTGCAGGTTGTGATAAAATGATCCTTCATACTTCCAGAGAGTTATACGGTCCCATACATGGCCATGTAGGTTGTAGGAACTTTATTTCTCTCATTTATTTGGATAATGCAATTCAAAGTCATCAAAGCTACTGAAGTAGGAAAAATACTCAATGGAGTATCATGTGCAAAAAATTAGCATCCACTCAAACTGGGTACCATCAGCTATAATGAATGAAAAATTTTATTTAATAGTTTAGATTTAACCTTTCGCACCATAAACCATATGAAGCATAAGGAATTCAAAGAAATCACTCTTAAAAATTGATGATAAATATATTGTAACAATAAGGAGTGACCTTTCAAAACAACATCTCCATCTTTTGCATCATAATTAAATCACCCATTCCATACAACTTTAGGAGGGAAAAATAATATGTATTACTTTGCGAAACAAATGATTTCCCCCTTGATAAATCTTTTTTATTTTGTTTTATTCTTTTTCCTTTTTATTTTATACTACAAACATTGAAAGAAAATACATCAACAATGGAATTCATTATTAAGAGAGAAAATTACTTTCATTAATTACAACCAACCCACTTATAAGCTCACCCCACACTTATTCTCTTGTGCATCCACAAACATCAATAATAACAAATGCTCCAATACCTTTAAGGCTTAGGTAAGACATTTGGTTAGGTTAAAAGCATATAATGTGGTTAGTATAAAAAGAAAAGACTAATAAAGCTCAAAGGGGTTTAACATAAGGAAAAATCATATCAATAGGTAGGCTATTTGCCTAATGTAGTTTGTAAAAAAAAAATGCCTAGATCATTTTCATGTTAATGCATGTGATAAAAATGTGATCTCGAATAGAAAATGAAAACAACGTTAGGATGTACATGTTATGAAGGTCACACATGAACAAAGTACAATGAGACTAATATGGATGTCTTAATCTAAAAAGGCTCAAAATCTCATTGGCTTATATCTACCCAAGTAGTGCCTTTGTTTATTATTGTTAGCTTAACTCTACGTTTTCCTCATCTTGTGAAAAAATTGTGATCTCTAGGGATCACAACTTCTATGCTTTCCATTTAACCTTTTTCATGGTAGGGCTTGTGTCGATGACCACTTACATGCAATGTCTTTTTAGACTCTTAATATCTACCACACCATAGGGAGTGAAATAAGTAATCATAAAAGGATCAACCAAACAAGGACATAATTTATATAGAAATAGTTTATATTTAGCACATTAAAGAAGCATTTTTTGACCAATGTCAAAGCTTTTTCTCGAGACATTAAAAGTTTTGGCCTTCTCTTTAGTTGAAACTACTTTGTATTTATTTGTATGATTCAGCTTATAATATTCCTGTACTGAATGATTATTCAAATTAAATGTAAAAATAGAATATTCATTTTAGGAGTGCTTATTAATATAAAAAATATTAAATTGGGTAACTTCCCCATCAAATTCCATTATAAGGGTACCCTCATGAACATCTATCTTAGTTTGGGTCATGTTAAGGAATGGTCTCCCTAGTAAGATAGGTATTGGATTATAGGAAGTTTCATCATTTATGTCAATTACATAAAAATCAACAAAAATATTTGGTCATTTACCTACATAAGCACATCCTCAATCACCCCATCTAGATAAGTGTTAATACGATCAATCAACTTTATAATAACACTAGCTTTGAATGGGCCTCAATTTAAAGAAGCCTACATGGAATAAGACATAATATTAATTGATGGTCCTAAATCTATCATCGCTTGTTTAATCTTAGTTTTACCAATTTTGCAAGGACTAGTAAACATGTCTGGTTCCTTACACTTTAGGGGTATTTTCTTTTTGAAGATCACAGGAATAGCTTTAACCATCCTAGTCAATTTATTACCTCTTAAATTTTGCTTGTTGGTACGTAATTCCCTGAGGAATTTCACATACCTTGGCACTTACTTGATTACATCTAATAGTGTGATATTCACTTCAACCTTCCCAAAGGCCTTCTAGATCTCCTTATCCTTATCATCCTTATTTGACTTTGCTAACTTTCTAAGGAAAGGTGGAGGATTAGTCTTAATAGCAATTGGAAATTCAACATTTACCTTTGAACTAGAAGGTATATCCCTTTCCCCTTTAAGCTACTTCTCTATTTGGTCTTTACTAGCCATCCTTTATGTAATCCTTTCAGGATCCTCAAACTTCTTATCACTCCTCAAGGTGATTACACTAACATTCTTCATATTTGTAACAGGTTATGATGGTAATTTTCCTCTTCTTTAGGCTTTTAGACGGTTTATAGCCACTACCATGTAGCTTATTTAGTTCTCTAGGTTTTAAATGCTAGACCTTGTCTCTTAAAAGCTAGATTTAGTCTCCTACTAAAGCTACTACACATTCTGTTGGATTTGTGAGGTGTTAGTAGCAAAAGACTTCACTATATCTTCCAACGACGTATCTGAGGTAGAGGAGGGGGCTTGTGGTCAAGGTGGACATTGTTGTGCACCGTACGAACTATTTGGAAAGTAGTCTTATTGCCTATTGCCTTCATAACTCAAGTATGGGTGATCTCTCCAACCTGAGTTATAAGTATGGGAATAAAGGTTGTATTGGTTGGAAAAATCTCCCTCTACAACATTGACATACTCCATGTTTCCCTCTTGTAGAGTTGGGCACCCATTTGTTCGATAGTTCGCATTTGCATATATACCACAGGCTTTTACTTGTGCTTGTCCTATAGTAATTTTCCTAACACAGGATGTTAGTTCATCTAAATGATGTTATATATCTTAATTATTTACCTCATTTACCCCACTAACATTGTTATGAGTGATAAATTTATGTGTATTAGCCGCTATATGCTTGATTAAAATTTTGGCATCTATAGGAGTCTTTTCACATAATTCTCCACCACTTGCTACATCTACTAAGCCTTTATCCATAGATAATAGTCCTTCGTAGAAGTATTGGATGAGGAGTTGTTCCATGATATTGTGGTGAGGGCAGCTGGCACACAACTTCTTGAAGCGCTCCTAATACTTATAAAGGCATTCTCCATTATGTTACTTTATCCTGCATATCTCTTTTCATATGCTTATTGTCTACGATGCTGGAAAGAATTTCTTTAAAAAACAACCTCTACATTTTAATGCATGTGCTAACGCTCCTAGCGGATAGATCAAAAAGTTAGTCTTTTTTTACATCCTTCAATAAGAATGGGAAGACCCTTAACATAATATGCTTATCTATAACACCTGATGTTTCATACTAAAACAAACCACATCAAACTCCTTGAGATGCTTATAAGCATCCTTATTTGAAAAACTATGAAAGTTGGGCAAAAGATGTATTTAACTAGATTTAAGCTCAAAAGTAACATGTTTAGCAAAATTTGGAAAAGTGATGCATAAAGGCCTTTGAGTCAAATTTGAAGCAACCATGTAGCACCCCCTTACCGTTGGGTACGCACCGGGACGTCCATAGGTCATTCCGGTACATATCTTATGATAAGGGTGAGCTACGTGCGATCACTACATTCATTCCACATGGCATCATATCAATTTTACCAATAAAGCATTA
>JANSVA010000002.1:33340042-33352176 GCA_025504915.1 Erythroxylum reticulatum | reverse complement strand
TGATATATTGGTGTGTTGTTTCATTTCAAGAAAAAAGGATTGCGTTGACCTATTATCTATTTTTTTCTATTCAACTTCAACGATGTTGATTAAAATTGGTGAATCAAAGATTATCAGAGATTGATTGATAGAGAATGAAAGTCATAGTGAAGAATTAGTGGATTAAAATTAAAATTAGTGATAAATTTGTAGTGAAGATAGGCAAAATAATGATAATAATGCTCGATTATTTGAATGTTGTGATTGTTTATTTTGTGCACAAATTAGGATTGTCACAAAGTAGTTGTCACAAAATAGGTTATATATTATAAAATGAATTATGTAATCATATAAAATGGATTAGTTTATGGTTGAATTATATGATTATACAAAATAAATTATAGCTTCACGATTGAATTATGCAATCACACAAAATGAGTTATAGTTGTGAGTTTATGGTTGAATTATGTAATTATACAAAGTTATGAGTTTACGGCTCAATTATAATAAGTTAAAATGGTTATGACTTTATGGTTTAATTATGTAATCACACAAAATAGGATGTAATTGTGATTTTATAGTTGAATTATGTAATTATACTAAATGGGCTATAGTTATAAATGTGAAATAATCAATATATTTTTATGTTTGGGTTAAGAAACATCGCAATTGATTTAAGTACCATGTCATATTGAGGTTAAGAAATATGAGAATTTCTTGGATGGAATGTAAATAAGCCTTGAATTTTCTTAAAGAATAATTTACATAAGTTCATGAAGCTAACTTGCATGTCTATGTTATATGATTGTTAAGAAGCTATTGTTGCTATATTTTTTATGTTATTTGACACAATTTATATGAATTTATTAATTTAATTTAAAAACATCTCTTCATTAATTTTTACAGATAGATGGAGGAAAGTTTAAGTAATCCTAATAATTCAATCCCTTTAAGAAGATTCGATGATCTAGCTTGGAATCATGCTATATTGGTTCTTGTAATGAAGAACCAAACCATCTGTATATTGTAACAAGCATTTGAAAAGTGAGGACATCACTAGACTAAAGAAGCATTTGGTTAAGATCGAAGTTGATGTGGAGCCTTATAAGAAAGTAAGTCATGAGATAAAATGGAAAATGAAAACTTTGTTTGAAGAGTATTAGCATTAGAAAGATAAAAGGCAAAGACTAAAACATAAAATTTGTAGTGGAAGTTCTTGTTTTTATGGTCAAGATGATAATGCAGATGTTAAAGGTGGTTTTCTTACCCAATAAGAATATAATGTTACACCCGATGTGAAGAAAATAAAAAGACAAGTGTTTGACTTTTCTACACCACTAACAACTCCTGGAGTTTAGCCTTTAATACATAGTACCTTATAATCTAAAGAAGCAGCTTATAATGTGGACACGACAATGGTTAGATGATGATATGATTCAGGTGGATGTCATTACCTTTTATGGTCTAGGATATAAAACTCCTTTAATTGATGACTACAAAGTTAAACTTCTAAGTAGTTTTGTTTATAAAATAAATAGTTATTTGGATGAAATAAGAATGACTAGGGCAATTTACAGATGTTTAATCATGTGATGGTTGGATAAATAGAAGACAATAGCTTGTTATCAATTTTTTGGTTTATTCTGTTAAGGGGACAATGTTTTTTAAAGTCTATTGATGCATCTTGCCTTGTTAGAAATGGAGATAATTTGTTTCAAATATTTGATGAAGTTCTAAATGAAGTTAGGCCAAAAAATTCAATACACTACTAATAATGATTATGCTCACATAGTAGCTGTGAAAAGATTGTAAAGAAGGTATAATTCCTTTTATTGGAGTTTTTTTTGTCACACATTACATGAACCTTTTGTTGGAAAATATATGAGATACTAGATATCTTCCTATCATTGATGAAACTATACAAAAAGAAAAAAAATGACCGAATTTATCTACAATCATGCATAAATCCTGAATTTGACGAGAAATGATTTCACTAATGGTGAGAATTTATATCATACCGCAATTACAAAAATTTTGACTAATTTCTTATCACTTTAGTGTTTTGTTATGATGAAGAAGGAGTCAAGGAAAATGTTTTCAAGTGATAAGTGAGTAGCATCTCAGTATGTCATGTTTAATGTTGAAGTGGAGATTACTAAAATTATGCTTAAAGATCATGAATTTTAGTCTCAATATTAACTTCTAAATAGAGTTTGTGAATCTTTAGTAAGAGTACTTTGCCTGGTTGATATTGATGATAAGGAAACAATGGTTTATTTTTATGATGTCATGGAGAGGGCGAAGGAAGCAATCAAGGCCAATATGAAAAATATGTCTTGTTTGTATACACCTTATCTTACAACCATCAATGAGAGATGAGAAATGCAACTTTATTCTCAATTATTTGTAGATGAGGCATTTTTTAATCCTAATGTCTTTTTTAGGTCAATTTTTATAAAGAAAGATAAAGTTAATAAGGAATGCTATTAATTATTACACGAATTGTTACCCATGAGATGATCAAGATCTACTAAGCTCACAAATGAAGGTTTATAAGAATGCTTCCAATTCGAAAGAGGTGTTCTAAAATTGGAAATGTTTGCAATTCAAATTTTAAGTCAATATATGAATACAACAGGGTGTGAAAGGAATTTGAGCATATTTAAATTCATCCTTTCTAAAAAAAGGAACAAATTGAAATACAAAAGATTGAATAACTTAGTTTTTTTGTTCAATACAACCAGAAGCTTTGACAAAGGTATGTTATTATCATTATTAAGTTGAATATATATTTTTTGTAATTTCTTAATAATTTATTTTTATTTGTTTAATAAGACTCTTAATATAACAAATAGTTCTGTAGATTTAATTTGTCTTGAACATATCGATCTTTTAGTTTATTGGACTTTTAAGGAACTAAGTTTGATAGGTGAAAGTGACTTGAACGATACTTTTAGATGAAAAAGTATAAACATATTATTTAGTGTAATGAATTTGAATGATGGTAAAGATGAGATTCCTCTCAATGACGATGATTTTGGTACTAAATAAGAATTAAGGTCAATATGATTTGAGTGAATATTCAATTGAATGAAATTCCAAGTTTTTCATTTTCTCTTTTTTTAATTTCATTTGTATTTGATGCATATGTTAAAGTCTATATATGCAATATAAATATAAAATTATTTATTGCAAATGTTTTTATTTTATATTTCACTTCTAGTTGGTCGTGTTCATCAACACGAATTTTTATTGTAATATTTATAAAGTCATGAAACTTTATTATTATTTTTATTTGATATTTTGATGTAATTATTCTTTACTATAGGATGAAATTGTAATATTTTAAATACTTTATATTATCCTTAGTTTTATTTTTATAGGATGATTAAACAATCTTTTTATATTAACTATGATTAGTATTTATAAGTGAAAATAATATTAATAAAAATAAATAGATTATTTTTATTTCAATTTTATATTATTATTATTATTTTTAAAGAAAGAGTTAATGTCAAATTATAAATTATAGAACATATAAGAGGTATTTTATAATTTTAAAAATTTTAAGAATTATTTTGTAAACTTTAAACATTACTCGAAATGATAAGTGACATTAATCATTATTGAAATATTACTTTATTAAACTAAATTTAGTATCGCATATTAGTGTGGTATTCATAACGACACCAGAATACAAATGTGGGATTTAGAAAATGCAGAGATATTGAAAAGAAAATCAAATACGACAACGGAGGAGGAGTTTGATATACGAGAGAAGATATTCATTTATCCAAAGGTGCATAAGCTTTTTGATCACCAGATTTTGGTGCTGGTGCCTCACGTCTTTTTTAACTTGTGATTTGACTCAAACATTTAACTGGAATTGACTAGCGCTTTCGCGTCCGTTCTCGTACGCTTGTAGAAATCAGATCAGACCCTTTAAGTCTCTCTCTTATTGGTGGACCCCGTCTCTAAGGGGAAATTTAGTTAACCGGCTTCTTCTGTCACTTTGCTTTACTTTTAACCACCAAGCCGGTTGCCTCTGCCGCTCTACAATCGGTTCCCAGTTTCTTCGCTACTGGTCTTCGATCCTTGGCTCATCTTCTCTGCTGCGCATCACCACTGTAATCATGACGTGGCTTGGAAATAGTAACGCAATTCCTTCAAAGATAGGCGTAATTGGCTACTTTGAAGGCAGCTTCAACCATAGTCATACAGCCGTGAGAGCACATGATGACTATCCCCCACAATTTAACTATCATGAATTCCCATCCCGTAGGACAAGGGTTAGATTATTACAAAGGGCATATTAGCTTCTTTATCAAGTTGTACCCCACCCAAACGGAGAAGCCAGTAAATTGAAGCCACATCCTCTATTGGGGCAATTGGTGACGGTAAAATGACATTTGTATACCCGACTTTTAGCCAAAATTACAGTATATGTCAAGACTGCAAACGACGTGGCAAGAGAGCAATGGCGGTTTTAAGAAAAGTAGCAAGCACCACCCCATTCACAATCTCTTCTTGGTGCGATTTTCCCTTTTGTAGGATTTGTCGTAATAATTAATAAAGTTGAAATCTCCCAAATAAATAAATATAAAAAGGTTTGGGGTAACTATTTCCTCAAATTAATAATTCTTTTTTAAAGAATATAATTTTGTTGTTTTCCACGAAAGAAAGCAGGGAGAGCGCATAGAAATTGGAGATGGAAGAAGAAGACTCTGTTTCTCTATCAAAAGACTTCTCTTTCTTCTCTCTCACTAGAGCAAGAATTTTTCTCCTCAGGTAAATTTTTGGTTCTTCATATTTTGTAAGCCTCTTAGCTTTCATGCTCTGTGAAGTGGGTTTTTACTACCTTCATCATAGTTGAGTAGATCTTTGAAGCACCACTTTACTTTCTTAGCTGCAACCAAGGAAACTGGTAAGATTCTCTTGGACAACACTTTGGTTTTGCTATATGTGCTTGTGATCACTTGCATGGATTTTTTTTATTTTGTGGGTTGATCCAAAAGACTAGATCTTTTTGCTATCTTCTTTGATCTTTTCATTCTATTTCTTTCTTTTGGTTTTCTCCTTTGATTTGAAATTTTCAATATGACTTGTTTGTTTGATAGTTATGTTTAATCTGATGGCGTTCACTTCTGTTTCTTTGTCTTTTTAATTTCTTATAGTTTCTTTTTTTATTACACTCTTTTCTTAATGGTTAAAGGTCATGCATTTGATGTCTATTGTTCCTTGACTCTCTTTTCGCTTGCTGATAAAACTTGAAAAAAAATCAATAAACGGAAAGATACTGGCTTTCATTTTTCTTAATATCGTTTTTGCGGTGAAGAGTGTTATTTTCTTCATATCTGTGTTACAAGTGAAGGAAAAAATGCTTATAAAGGTTTTGGTAAATTCTCTTGCACTCGCTGATTGCTAAATCTAGGAATTTTAACAAGCTTGGGGCTTAGAATCTAAGCCTCTTTTCTGGGTTTTCCTTCGATTATTTGTGTTGTGGGTTTAATATACTGATTTCTGTCATTTGGTGAGTTTGAGATTGGGTGGATCCTCTCGTAACAAATTGTTTGACAACCTTGAATTGGAATCCCTTATGCAACTTTTTTGTCCTTACTCCCCTCATTACCAAAGAGTACAACTTAGAGTCAGAGTTAAAACACCCCACCTGGTGCCTACTTTGCCTCTTGCTTTCTTTTCATTCTTCTACCTCCCTTCCGAAACTTTCAGAACATTGCTTACCTTCCAATGCCACTGGAGTGATGGAGGTTATTGTTTGTTAGTTTGCTGCTGCTGTCTCCTGTTTTATGGGTGGGACGATGGTTGTCCCATTATGATTTTTATTACTTCTCCGTACTATAAACATTGTCGAGTTTTTATGTTTTTCTGGTCTTAGTTTACTGACGAGATGATAATTGGACTTATCTGCAGATTGGTTAATGTGGTTGTATTTCATTTTCAGTTGTGCTTTCGGCAAATGAATGTATTTGTTGAGGAGTGGAGGGTTTAAAGCCCACATCAATTTGATTACTTGCTGTTGCCAGAATTTATTTTGGGCAGAAGTAAACTGTTCAACATAGATATGAATCACTTGACTATTGAGACGGAAGATGCTTTTGCAAACGTGCTTGATCTTGCAGCTAATGATGACGTGGAAAACTTGAAAAGATCAATTGAGCGTGATCCTTCCTGTGTTGATGAGGTTGGCCAATGGTATGGCCGTAAGAAGGGTTCCAGGCAAATGGTTAATGAGCATAGAACCCCCTTGATGGTGGCAGCCACATATGGAAGTGCTGATGTTATTAAGCTGATTCTTTCTCTATCTGATGTTGATGTCAATCGAGCTTGTGGCCTGGATAAAAGTACTGCACTGCATTGTGCTGCTTCAGGTGGGGCAGTGAATGCTATTGGTGTTGTGAAGTTGCTTCTATCCGCAGGTGCAGATCCTAATTTGGTCGATGCAAATGGTAATCGTCCAATTGATGTTATTGTTTTACCACCAAAACTTCAACATCTGAAGATGGCTCTTAAAGAGCTCCTTGCCACTGATGATTCAGTCACTGAATGTAATCTAAGGATCTCTACTCTGGCAAGAAATTCGAATTCCCCACCGCTTTCACCTTCCATGGAAAATGGGTCTCCTTTGTCTGGTTTAGATTCTCCTATGAAATCAAAGTTTAGTGATCAACCTTTTTACCCTGCATCAGAAAAGAAAGAATACCCTGTGGATCCATCTCTTCCAGACATTAAAAATAGTATCTATTCCACTGATGAATTCAGGATGTATTCTTTCAAGGTGAGACCTTGTTCTCGTGCCTATTCTCATGATTGGACTGAATGCCCTTTTGTTCATCCAGGGGAAAATGCCCGGAGAAGGGATCCTAGAAAGTTCCATTATAGCTGTGTTCCATGTCCTGATTTCCGTAAAGGAGCGTGCCGACGAGGAGATATGTGTGAATATGCACATGGTGTTTTTGAATGCTGGCTACATCCTGCCCAGTACCGAACAAGGCTTTGCAAAGATGGTACAAATTGTGGCAGGAGGGTTTGCTTTTTTGCCCACACTGTTGAAGAACTTAGACCTCTATATCTGTCCACTGGTTCTGCTGTACTATCTCCTCGGTCAAGCACTTCTGGTGCTACTGCAATGGATTTTGCTGCTGCCATGAATCTCTTGCCAGGCTCGCCTTCTTCAGTCTCTGTCATGTCTCCCTCTCCATTCACTCCGCCCATGTCTCCATCTGCTAATGGAATGTCACACTCATCTGTTACTTGGCCTCAGCAAAATGTTCCAGCCTTACATCTTCCTGGAAGCAATCTTCAGTCTAGTCGGTTGAGATCTTCCCTTAACGCAAGAGATATTCCAACAGATGACTATTCTTTGCTGTCTGATTTTGATGTGCAGCAACAACAGCTCCTAAATGACTTGTCAAATCTTAGTCAACCATCTTTGAGCAACAACTCTCTGAACCGTTCAGGTCGGCTGAAAGTCTTAACACCTTCAAATCTTGATGATCTTTTTTCTGCGGAGAGCTCGTCACCCCGGTATGCAGATCAAGCATTAGCTTCAGCTGTTTTCTCCCCTACTCACAAATCTGCCATTCTCAATCAATTCCAGCCGCAGCAAAGCATGTTGTCACCAATCAACACTAGTTTTTCCCCAAAAGCTGTTGATCACCCGCTATTGCAAGCCTCATTTGCATCTGGAAGAATGTCCCCTAGAAATGTGGAACCCATCTCACCGATGAACTCTCGAGTCTCCATGTTAGCTCAACGAGAGAAGCAACATCAGCAGCTTCGTAGCCTCAGCTCCCGGGAACTAGGTTCCAACTCGGCAGGCATTGTTGGCTCCGGAAATTCTTGGTCAAAATGGGGTTCTTCAAATGGTAAACTTGACTGGACTGTCAGTGCAGAAGAGTTGGGTAAGCTACGCAGATCAAATTCATTTGAGCTTGGTAATGGAGAGGAGCCTGATTTCTCATGGGTTCAATCTCTGGTTAAAGAGTCTCCTACTGAAATGAAAGAAAAGCTGGCTTCACATGTCTCTGTTAGGGCTTCCCCAAGTGAGAATTCAAATTTGAATGCTCAAATGGAAGCAGTTGATCATGCAATGGCGGCGTGGGTGGAGCAATTGCAGATTGATCAGCTTGTGGCTCAGCAAAACTAAAGCAAAATTTTCCGATCTCCTAGGTATTGAAAAACGTAAGATTTTGGTAAATAATTTCATGTTTTTTGGGATTTTGTTGGAAGGCAAAACCTAACCAAAGTGGGTGGTGGAGATGGAGAAAAATGAACAGTCACTTCGAAAAGGGGTAAGAATTCATTTTCTTAGTCATTTGTTATTACAGAAGAAGTTACTAAACGGTGACATAACCTCTCGGGAAAAAACAAAGTGGAGCCCAAAAACCTAGGTTTATTTTTTCATCAAATATTCTTACCATCTGAATGCCTATTATTATTTTTCTCTTTTTGCGAGTAACATGTTTAAGTTACGCTGTAACTAAGTTTAGATTCCAATGTCTCTCAGTTTCCTTCTATGTTCACCCTGATCTTTGGCAAGTGGCAACTAAAATAGTTATTGAAAAGCTTTCTGGTCTGGAGACATAGCTTCTGATACACGATGGAACTGAAATTAAGCTCAAGTTACATTTTGTTGTTGGGCGTGCACACTGGCCTTTTTAAATATCAAAAGCTCATTTTGTCCAACTCTTGGTTGGTAGTGAACATGATAATCTCTGCTCCAACTAATTGGAATAGGGGATGGATTGAGATGTGGAGCATGCCTACTGGTTGTTAATATAGCATATACTTAGAACAGCTTTTTAAATTGCAGATGATATTGTTCTTACCAACCCGTGCAGTAGCATCTATCATTGGCCGTAGATTTTCAATTACTTCAGGACTGTAAATATCCAGGATTGTTCAGTTCCTATCTAAACGCATAGGAGTTAACGAATAAACTAATAAAGGAGCCATTTTGCTTCCGCAATGACGTGAAAGTGAAGTCTATCGGGAACCCTTTGGCTTTCTTTCTATGTTATGCAAACATGAATGATCTTTATAAATTGAACAAAACTTACATAGAAAATTGTTGGTGGGAGATACTTTGTGGCTCCTCGCGACTTTTCTGTTCATTCTTTTAATTTTTTGTCATTTATCCCATGCCCTTCCGGTGGAAATTTAACAACGAAGGCCGACTTAAAGTTTGGTTTGGTGGTGAGCTCCAAACAAAAGGAACAAGAAATTGAAGAGGAACAAACAAATGAGGTCTAGTGTCCAGAGTTTTAAGAAAAAGAAATTGAAGAGGAGGAAACAAACGAGGTCTTCTAGTGTAAAGAGTTTTAACTCTTTCTTTGCACTTGTCAGTTCCTGCCAGGGGACCAAACAAGAGGACATGTAATTCCATTTCTTTTTCGTCTAAAGAGTTTTAACTCTTCCTTTGCACTTGTCAATTCCTGCCAGGGGAACAAACAAGAGGACATCTAATTCCATTTCTTTTTCGTCTACAAAGCAGCAGAATAGGACTAGTTAATGTGCACAAGACTGGAGAAAAAGAGACGAGACGTTAGAGCGGAAAAAAGAAGTTTGAGATATCTGTAATTAGAGAGCCTGAGCGTGTGGATAAACTAGAGCTATGTTTTATTTTAATTCCCATTATAACTCGTAATATGTGTGAACAACTAATCACTTTGTTGAAGGATTTGCACCAGCATTTAGGAAGAGTCTTTCTTAGGTTTGAAGGTCCAGAAGTTTTCCCTGTTTATATAGTGCTAATGAATCCATTTAACCCAAAATGTCTCTTTATATGTGAAGCAATCTCTATAGTTTTTTTTTTTTTTGGGGGGTCTAAAAGCGTCTTTTGCATCACCCCATTGAGTGCAATCCCATGACTCTTTCCTTTTTAGTTCCTTTTAAAAGCTTCCCTGTCCAAAGGAAGTTCCTATCGCCCTTGTATACCTTATTAGGTAAGGAAATAAGTGTGGCCCAGTAAATGTACGAACCATTGAGCACAGAGGATATAAGTTGGAGCCTACCTGAACAGATAATGATTTGTTGTACCAGTGCCAATATTATTTCTCACCATGTCATAAAAGCTTATTGCAAACATTATAGGATATCCTGGCAGAGGTAATTGGCATACCAAGTTATGGGAAAGGAGGAAATTTTATAGGAAAATTAAAGGTATCAACAACACCAACCTTGAACAACACATAGAGCAAAGCAAACTGCATTAGCAAGAGTCATATGCGCTTAATTATTTATACATTTATTTTTTAACACTTAGTAATTATTGTTGTAAAATACTTAAGATACTTACTTCAGTTAATATTTGATTTTAGGTATAATTAAGAAGCATAAAAGATCAAATAAATTAATAGTACATTTATTAAGCCAACATTTTGATGTTCAAACCCAATTACCAGTACATTTATTAAGCCAACATTTTGATGTTCAAACCCAATTACCCTCGTAGAATAAGAAGGACATAGATTAGGGTAATGATTGAATAATAAATCGTAGGAAGAACAACAATTCAGCAAAACTTGAGAGATAAATGGTCGTGTATATATTTATATGATCGTGTACACAGTCGAAAGATCATTTTTGGATTTACATGATTGAATATATAACTGTGTATTTTCACGAGTTTCACATTTTTATGCATTATATGGTTTGATACATGACTATGTATCAAATCGTGTATATACCCAAAAACCTAAATTTTCATATAAATAGAACATTTGGACAATAAAAACAAAGATGGATCAGTTTTGGGATGCAACGAGGGGCAAAAGATATAAATGCTTGAGGTTAAATTATCTTATGGTTTCCATGGTGTTAAAAGCACCTATTCACTTAACTCTACGTATGTAAATTAGAAAGGAATCTTGCAAAATGAGAACAACTTCTTGAGAAGAAAGGCACTTATTTTATGAAGTAACTAACTAAAATGAGATGTTTGCGAATTAGCTAAATATCCAATTGCTATTTATTTTTTTGATATATGAGATCAAAATAGCAATAGATAAATGAGTAGCATCTCCTAATGAAGTGATTCAAAAAGTGGCAAATATGATGGTGGAAATCTTTTATAGTTATTAGAGAATGTAGTCCATAATACTATGTCAATTAATGTTATTTTTTTATTCGACATACAATCTAATTGCAATTGAATATTATTTTTGTAAATTATATTCAATTGAATAATAGAAAGACGTTGAAAAATTATTTGGAATTTGACATTTTCTAAACAACTTATGATAAATTATTTCAAAATGATAATTTCATGAGATTTAGTTATTCCAATGTCTACGATTACCCTAATCACTTATCATCATCACCTTTTGTAAGTGCTCATTTTGATGGTGTAGTGTAGTGTAGTGGAGCTTATCAAGAAGTGGAATTTCATTAAATAAAGATTCATAAAGACTAATAACTAAATTTATCCATTTATTTATTCTATGATAAGAAGAAAACCAGGAAACAAAGTTGTTTGGATTTATGGTAAATATATCCTATATTTATTTTTGACATTTTTATTGGACATGGAAATTACCATAATTCTGGAAGATGTGCTTTTATGGAGATTGCATGTAGGAGATTAATTTTGTTTTGGTTTTGGATGGGTCTTGGGATTTGAATTGGAAATATAATCTTAATAAGCATAATTTTCGGTGTTGATAACTTATCTGATATTGTCCTTGTTTGAAAAGATGGGCTCTTGAACATATAATGGAATTTTGATTTTCTTGGGTGACTTTTGGTTAGTGCTCTGTTTCTGCTTTTATCCTCTGTTTGAGGTGATTGCGTGGGTCTCTTTGGAGCAGCTCTGTTTTAATACTTTCATCTCTATCAAGCAGTCTAGCAACTTGGCTATTTCGGTGAAGAATTTCAAATCTAGAAATTGTTGTTTTCTTGTTTTATTTGTTTTTGCGTTTGAGTAGAAATAATTAAGAAAATCATCTGACGAGGTTAACACAAGTCGGTCGTGTTATTGGGCGTGAAGGTCTTTCACAGGTAGTTAGGTTGTAGGTTAGTTACATAAATTGAGTAGTACGGAGTTGGTTCAATATTGTGTAATTTTTGCGAACTACAGTGAAAGTGATCAATCTGGGTGAGGGCCCCGCAGACGTAGGCAAAGTGTGCCGAACTGC
>JANSVA010000002.1:33317680-33336187 GCA_025504915.1 Erythroxylum reticulatum | reverse complement strand
ACAACACGTATTACAGAGAATAAACAATGATCATCTTTATCAATGAACCATCGTACTATCATAATACATCAAAATGTACAAATGTACATGGAGAAAGCATAATGATCCCTTAACCAATAATGTCTAAGCACGTCAAAACACACATACTTTATCTTGTTTCCTAAACACAAGTGGGCGAAGCCCTTTAGTCAAAGGATCGACTTACATTTCCTCAATCTTTAAATGTTTCAAACCTTAATGTCACCTTTTCGTATTAACACCTTTATGACCAAATAATTGATCTTTAATTACTAAGACCTACAGTACAACTAAATGAGTCTAGCCACCGAATCAACCACAGATAACTCAGAAATCAAGTTTTGAGCTAAATCGTCTGTGAAATAGCCCTATAGCATGCACTCTACATTTATAGTCGAAGAAGTTACCTGTGTCTTTTTAACACACTTCCCCAACATTATACCATCTGCAAACTTAAAACTGTAACCTTAAGTGGACTTTCGATCATCCAGAGCAAAAATCTAAATCTGAATTCCCTATAAGGTTTAGTCTGTTGACATTTCTTTATGTCAACATGTAATCCTTAAATCCCTTTAGTATCTCAAAGCTCGCCAGACTGTATTCCTACTAGACTTGAGATCTGGTCTGAGGCTCGGTTAACCTGAACTTGGTCCATTAATCACGAGTTAAGTTGGTCAGGTTGAAATTGCCATTCTTATATATTTTATTTTTAGGACTTATTTTAGCTTTTATATAAAGAAGAAATGAATTCGAACAAATTATAGTCTTGTTTAGAAGGATTTGACATAAGTTTAAATTAAGTATTCGAAATAGGTTTATAATACAAACTATGTCCAATTCGTGTTTAGGATTAAGGAACATGGGTTTAATATGAATCCCTATTAGAGCTCCATGTTGGCAATAATAACTAAGGCTATGTTTAGTTGAATGTAAGATTTTTAATAGAATGTAAATAGATGTACTATTAGAAAATTGTTATTTGGGACGGACGGAAGAGTTCATAATTTAATATAGTGAAATGTTGTTTGGAAGAAGGATTTATAATGTAATATAGTGAAAAGTTGTTTATCATTTTATATTTCATCATAAACCTCCCAAATTGGAGGTTTCTCATTTTTACAGTTTAAGATGGAATGAGATGTGATGTGAAGCCCTCCTCTTACATCTCATTCTATTTCATTATATTATAACCCCTCCTCCTAAACGATGGAATAATATTACATTCCATTAATAAACCCTTAACCAAATATAGCCTAAATGTCGTCTATGGGTCTACAGTCTTTACAAACGAATTATTGGTTTAATATATTTCTGAGTTGCAACATATTAACTAGGTACTAAGCCACGTTGAGAAATTTATATTCAGAAATCATGCTTGTATGGTTATTGTCATCTTCTTTTTTTTATTAACAAAGAGAAGTAGTAACTAAGTGCTAGGATAGCCTCTGGGAAAAGTAACACCATAGGTGTCGGTAGATAAATTAGGAAATAGTTCTCCTGAAGGCTCAATTAATATCTCACATTTCATCACCAAATCACAAGCTGCCTTAGCAAGAGCATCAGCACAAAAATTGCCCTTCATCAAAATGTGTTGCAAGGAGCATGACCAACGCCTATTTAATAGTTCTCATATATCCAAATTAGCCCAACTAATGGGTGAGTTAAAACATCTGATGTTCTAATAAGGTAAATCACCACTTGAGCATCCAATTCACACTCCACAATCCTATACCCTACTCTTCATACGAGCAATAATCCAAACCACAAGGCTTGCATCTCAGCTACAATGTTTGAACAAATACCTAGGTGTACTTTGAAACCCATTAGCCAGATAACCTTATTATTATACAATAAGCCCCCCGCCCCTGCGTCTTCTTTTGTTGAATTAACAACTTACGACGCGAATAGTTTTTCTATTATTACAAAAAAACTTATCAACAATTAGTATCAGAGCGGTGAACCTAGGAATAACTATGGCTGAAGGTATGAGAGGTGTAGAAATACAACACTTAGAAGAAAACTTGAAGGGACTAATGGAGGTACAAATTTGAAATGAAAAAACGTTGCTAGACTCCCAAGATAGGAGTGAGCACATATTATCGAAAATTCAAAATAAGACGGAGAAGGTAGAAAAGGAAATGATGGAACTAAGAACCATACTTTTGCAAGGGGCAAGACATCAGGGCAAACTCGGATTGACGAAACCAACATCCCTGAGTAACCATTCGTGACAAGAGACAAAAGAGAATAATCCACTAACGAGGTTGAGTAGAATCGAATTTCCTTTGTTTGACAATGACAATATTAAGTTATGTCTGTACTATTGCAAACAATTTTTTTAGCTGGGTCACACTTCCAAAAAGGATGAAAGTGAATATTGCAATTCTACACATGGATAGACGAGCACAGGAGTGGTATCGACTATATATTAGGAATCATAATAAATTTGAGGTGGATGATTGGGATGAGTTCACGAAGGCTATTAAACAGAGGTTCGTTATGGAGATGTTTGATGATCCAGTGGGAGTTTCTAAGGATTTAAAGCAGATGGGAACAATATTAGACCACTACGCCCATTTCAATCATCATTCCAACAGACTTTCGTTACCAAAAGAGTACTTGGTTGGAATTTTTATTAAAGGATTAAAGACTGAGATCTGGGTTACAGTGAAGTTGTTTGAATCACGTTCTC
This sequence comes from Erythroxylum reticulatum, assembly GCA_025504915.1. Lineage (NCBI taxonomy): Eukaryota > Viridiplantae > Streptophyta > Magnoliopsida > Malpighiales > Erythroxylaceae > Erythroxylum > Erythroxylum reticulatum. The sequence goes on along the minus strand of JANSVA010000002.1, from coordinate 33,333,477 downwards.
TGCACCAGGCGTATACATTATCTAGAAAGCAAGAGATGATCTTATTATCAATAGGCAGTATGATGCTTAATTGAACCAATGTAACTAGGAACACGAGTGCTAGAGGTCATTTGAATTCAACCCCATAACCGTAGCAACCAGCCACCATTAACTGAAGTCCCAACATAGAAGGAATCTTACCCACTCCTCCTTCAATGTTCCGTTCACCATTAGTAAGATCCTTTAAGCCTTCAAAACCCATCAGTAGTAGGGATTTCGATGAGAAAAGAGCAAAAGGTCTATGTTTCTGGTGTGACGAGAAATACAACTTGGATCATAAATGCAAGAAACGACATCTTCAATTTTATGTAATATCGGGAGAGGAAAATAGTGGGAAGGCATCATCGGAATTGGAGGAGGAAGAGAGTGAAGAAGGGTTTGATGAAGAAGAATCTTTAATAGTGTCTATGTGATCTATGTTAGGATTGTTGAGAGAGGTAGAGTTAAAGCAGATGAGGTTAGTTGGGATGCATCAGCGGCAACGAATTCACATCTTGGCTGATAATGAAAGTACACATAATTTTGTGGACACTACTGTAGTCAGGAAAGGGGGTTGTGATCTTCAAGAAATTGAGCTAGTTTTCATCACAGTAGGAGGGGGACTTCAGCTGGAATGTAGACAGTGTTATAAGAATTTCGTTTGGACGATGTAAGGGACATAATTCACCATGGACGTGTTGATGCTGTCAATAAGGGTGCAACGTCATCTTAGGAGTTTAGTGGCTAGTTGGTTTAGACGATGTACTTTGTAACTTTAAGGATATAACAGTGACGATTAATTGGAAAGGACGTATAATAACGCTGCAAGGAAACCCAGAAGGTAGACCTCAAGTCATTTCGAGCAAGGAGTTCTAGAAGACTCTACGACATTCAACCAAAGGCCAGCTATTGATGATGCAACTAACGATTCCTATCGAGTATCAATTGCAACAGACAAACATAATGGACAGGCAGGGGAGCGCCTTTGAAGAGATTAACACTATTTTGTCTAATCATCAGATTAAATTGAGGGACGGAGTCAATACCATCAATGTGCACCCTTATAATTATTCAGGGACGCAAAAGGATGTAATAGAGCAGCCTGTGCAGGAACTCTTGAAGTAGGGATTCATTCGCCATAGTTACGAGCCTTATGCATCTCCTGTGGTCCTTGTCAAGAAGAAGGACAACTCCTAGCGTATCTGTGTGGATTATTGCAAGTTGAAAAAGCACACAGTTAAGGATAAATTTTCGATAGAACTCATTGAAGAGTTGCTAGATGAGTTACACGGTACCAGTTGGTTTACCAAACTAGACCTGCGTTCAGGATACCACCAAATTCAGATGCATGACATTCCAAAGACGACTTTCAAAACACACGAAGGGCACTATTAATATCTGGTCATTCCCTTCGGTTTAACGAATACTCCTTCAACATTTCGGAGATTGATGAATGAATTATTTAGATCATACTTGCATCATTTTGTGTTGGTGTTTTTCAATGATATATTGATTTACAATTCATCATTATCGTTGCATATAGATCACATTGTAGTGGCTCTCCAGACGTTGAAGGATACCAAGTATTCTTACAAGGGAACAAATGTGTATTTGGGGTGCATCAAGTGGAATATCTGGGATATACGATTTCGAAAGGGGGGGTAGCAACAGACTTCTGGAAGGTCAAGATGATTGAGGAATGACTCAAATTGAAAGGAATTAAGGAATTGAGAGGATTTCTAGGGATCACAGGCTATTATAGGAGGTTCATTGAAGTGTATGGATGATAACTAAACCTTTGAAAAAGATGCTTAAGAAGGAACGAATAACCCACTTGGAATGGAACCAAGAAGAGTAGACAACCTTTAGGAGAATAAAGGAAGCAATTGTGGCGACTCTAGTGCTGGCATTACCAAGTTTTTCAAAAAATTTCGTGATTAAGGTTGATGCAAGTGGATAGGGAATCAGGGTAGTGTCACAATAGGAAGGACATCCCATTGCCTTCCTTAGTAAATCATTAGCTCGCAGGCATCATGGTTTATCTACTTATGAAAAGGAGTTTTTAGCTATGATCAAAGCAATTAAACATCAACATCATTATCTGAGCCTCAAAATGTTTATTGTTCGAACTAACCATCAGGGTCTTACATACTTACTAGAGCAACGTCTCTCTACGCCTTTTCAACAATTATGGCTACCGAAACTTTTAGGGTATGGCTTCGAAGTGCACTATTGCAGTGGGAAAGAGAATGTAGCTGCTGATGCTCTCTCCAGAATTACCAGTGCAAAAATGTTGATGTTGTTTGTGACACAAATACAAGGCAGATTGTTGGAAGAAATTAAATAGAGTTGGCAAGAAGATCAAGGAATTCAAGATATCATCAGAAGGTTGGAATCAACTAATATGAAGTCTAGTGTTCATCAGTGGAAGGATGGGTTATTGAGATGGAAGGGGAGGTTGGTGGTAGGAGGAAACAAGAAACTCTGTCAGCAAATCATTGGAATTAGCCATGATGACACCATGGGAGGTTATGTAGGGGTAGTAGATACACTAAAGAAGCTACAGAACATGTTTTTCTAGAAAGGAATGGCTAGGGATGTTCGAGCCTATATCCAACTATGCATGAGTTGCCAAAGGAACAAATATGATAGTTGTACTTATCCTAGTCTGTTGCAACCTATTAAAATTCCACAAGGTAGTTGGAAGGAGGTGAGTGCTGGATTTGTGGAAGGGCTACCGATGTCGAAGGGGAAATTAGTTATTTTTATAGTGGTGGATTGATTTATAAAATACTCTCATTTCATTCCTATTAAACATCCCTATTTTGCTTGTGACATTGCGGAAGTATTCCTCTATAATGTGTTCAAACTATATGGAATGCTAGAATCAATTATCAGTGGCAGAGATCCCATATTTTTAAGTAAGTTTCGTCAAGAGCTCTTGTGCTTGCAAAGAGTTAAGCTGAAATATTCCACCGCCTATCACCTACAGATAGACAGCCAGACAGAAGCAGTGAATAAGATTCTTAAAACTTATCTACGGTGTGAGACACCTCTGAAATGGCAGTAATGGATACCTTTGGCGAAATGATGATATAACACGACCTATTAGCCTTATATTAATTCTACACCATTTCAAGCTTTTTATGGACATCCACCACCGATCTATACTCCTTAAATTGCAGGGGACTCCAAGGTGCTAGAAGTCAATCAAGTTTTGTAGAACAGGGAGGCAATGACCAGCATCACAAGATTTCATTTACAAAAGGCCCAAAATCGAATGAAGAAATATGCGGACTCCAAGAGATCAAAACTTGAATTTAAGGTTTGCGAGTTAGTGTTATTGAAATTACAACCTTATAAGTAGCATTTCCTTCATAAAAGAAGCAACCAGAAGTTGTCACCCCTGTATTACGGACCATACAAGGTGATTCAACGTGTTGGGAAGGTGGCATATAAGTTGGAGCTTCCATCAGAGATTGCAATACACCCCGTGTTTCATGTGTCACATCTTAAGAAGGCACATATGGAGCAAGGCAGTATTTCTTCAGCCTTACCGAAATTCCTCACTCTGGTAGAACAAATACCAATAGCAGTGATGGATTGACGCATAAAAAGAAGAAACAATTTTGCAATCACTTAGTGGTTAATTCAATGGTCGGATGGTGAGAACACCAGAATGACATGGGAATACCTATTTGACCTCAAAAAATGCATTCCAGAAGTTAACTTGATAGATAAGGGCGTTAAGGGGAAGGGAATTGTTGCATGATCATATGAGAAAAAAGATGTTAACGCGGGAAGCAACGGAAGCTCGCTTTGAATTTCTTTTAACGCAACATTTAAATAAGGACTTATAGTTGTAAGGGTATACTAGTGCACACTGAACAGTGAATCATGTGTATTAAAGGAATCTGTAACGGATACACGGATATGCCAAAACAGAATAGAAAAGTTTTTCTCTCTAAATCTCTACAATTCTGTGTGTTTTTCTCTCTCTGTTCTCTGCATCTTCATCTATTGAATTAACAACTTACGATGTGAATAATTTTTTTGTTATTCCAAAAAACTTATCAACAATTTTCTCAAGCTGCCTCATCCATATTAAGTTTGACAGCATGCATAGGTGGAGAAAACTAGCTTATATAGCTGGTCGGAGGCACACCCCCTTTGACGCTTAGAAATATAACGTTTTAATTCATATGTTGTTGCGCAAATGTTGAAAACACTAGAAGCGACGTCAATGACCACTTCATAAGGCACCAAACTAAAATGACACCACTGAGTCCATAGCCACCACACCGTAACGGTAAAGACTAACTGCCAATCAATACTACTTACCAATTGTACTCCATTGCCCAGTTATTGTCATCTTGATTAATTAATATTCATTTGCTTTTATTTGGTTTTGCTGCAATTTTTTTCGTTTAATAAATATATTTATTTTAAAAATATCTTTAAAAATTTGAATAATTAATACTTAATTATAAAGAGTTTTAATCATTAAAATGAATATTAAAGTATTATTTATTTATTAGTAAAAATTTACAAAATTATTTAATTATTTATAATAAATATTATTATTTTAATTAATAAATAATATATTAAAGATTAAAATAAACTTACTTATTTAATTAATAAATAAAATTTGTTTGGAATTAATAATTTAATTTTTTGTTTTTGAAAACACAGAAACCAAGCTAAGGAAGTGTCAGCAAGTTTCATAACTTGCACATGCAGGAGATGAGGCTTCCCGCGCGCTTCATGATGTTGCTTCCTCTCTCTTCATTGCCATCTGCCTCCCCCTCTCATCTTCAACAGATTGCTTCTTCTCAGCCTAGAGGTCACTTCCTCTTCTCGCTCTTTGATCTCTTTGCTTAGATCGCAAAATTTTGATTTTTTTTTTCGTTTTATTCACATTATGTGGTCTGGCGCTATTGGGTCCCCTTAATTTTGCGTTTCAATTTTTTTTCCTTCCTATTCTTCAAAGATAAAAGGGGTATTTAAAGTTTAGATTTCTTTCTAGTAGAAAGGAAAAAAGAAGTTGCTGACTAAAATCCCAATAATTGATCTCAAGCAATTTGCTGATGTTCATGTCGTCTATCATAACAACAATGTCGTTAAGCATATTTGAATTGCTAGGCCTACTATAGTTATAAAGGTATAATTGTTTTATCATTCAGTTGTTGGTGCTATCTGATTCCTGTTGAAATTTTATTGCCAAAATGCATTTCTATGTCAACACTTTCTGATAAGTTCTTTTTTAGAGGAAATGTGATTTGTAAGTTTGGCTATGGTTTGGAATGTCGTGGCTTCAGTTGTCACTGGTTGTGCTATTTCCAATATTTTTATTAAAGAGTATAGAATGAATGCATTGTTAAGCAAATGCTAGATTTGTTATATGGTGAAGTTGCTTCCTTGGAGATGTACAGTAGTTGTCTTGGCGTTTAAAGATAAGTCACTTCTTATTTGATGATGCGGTTCCATCCTTAAGATGTGCAGCTCGTTCACTTGGTTGTTATACATGGTTGATTTATAGCTTCTTTCGATTTATTGGACATTACTTCGAAAATAGTGAAACATGCCAGATTTCTTTTTCTTTTGGTAATTGATAATTCCATTAACGGGAAAAGATTACAAGTAAAAATATGGAGGACTTTCCTTTAAATGTTTATTTGCCCTTAGATTGCATTCAATTGGTTATTTCACTAATATTTGTGTCTTATATGTTGCCATTTGAAGAAAAAGTAGTAAAGAACATCAACTGAAAAAATATGTTGTTACTATTTATTAGATCTACTGTGATTGTCAAGTTTTCTTTTTAGGTTTGGTTTGAGCAGGTCTACCGAAGGTTGTACTAAAAAAGGGGAAGACACATATTTTTAAGGAGGGAAACCCAATGGTATACAGTGGAGCCGTTGATAGGATAATTGGTAAACCACCACCTAAAATTGGGGATATTGTGTTGGTCACCGATGGGACAGAGAAACCTATTGGGTGGGGTTTATACAATTCAATATCGATGTTTTGTGTTAGGCTTATGCAGCTTGAAGATGAAGCTACAAGGTGTGTAATTAGCATAAGCTTCCCCACTGGTTTTGTTTCTTTATAAGGGTACTCAGTTCTTTATGCATGCCATTTAGAGATCCATCTTGTGCGTTGAACATGGGGAAACTTCTTGAAACAAGAATTGAAGCAGCTGTCAAGTTGCGTAGGAGATTAGGTCTACCATCTAGCCATACAAATGCATATCGGCTTGTCAATAGTGAAGGAGACAGGTACTTTATATTTCAAGTTGCTACCTATTGCATACACAGGGGACTTCACGTGTTTGGTACAGCTAAATAAATTTTCCAGTTATAACAATTTAACTCAGTCCTATTGTTTATATTTTTAACAAATTTCACCTATAAAATTGTAAAGTTTATTGATCATTAATTGTAATTTAAGATATTTGTTATAGCATTATCTCCTTCATACTGAAACTTCATCTCATATGCACTTGCACCAATGATTTTTGTTTTTAATGGAGTTGATTAAAAATTTCAATACGATAGAGGGTTTTAAAATTGAATTGAAACCACTTGGTATTACTTTGCACTTACACAAACCAGAAGTGATCTATGTATAACTAACCTAATTCTTACTTCACTTTTTAAAATGTTAGGTCTAGGTGTTTTATCATGTACAGATACATGCATATTCCCCTAAAATGGACTTGTATGTTAATGCAATCTAGTTCCTGAATAGATTTATGGCACCTTCTAGATATTAATCAAAGTAAGTTGAATTGTCACTAGTAGATGACCTTAAGTAGAACAATGACCCCTACTGTTGAATGTTGGGCTATCTAATTCTTGACATGTATGTCTAGTGATATTTACATTAGAACTATCATATGTAATGCACAATATTGCTACACTGGTGAATATCAAAGACTTCACTATGTTGTACATACTAATCTGCTTGGTCTTCCTATTGCATGCCAATACCTCATCGCAGGTTGTCTGGATTAATTGTTGATGTTTTTGGAGATTTAGCTGTGATTGCATCATCTGCTGCTTGGGTTGAAAAGTACAAACAAGAAATTGAGGCTTACATTAGTAGAATTGAGGAAGTTACCCATATAAACTGGAGGCCATCAATTGAAATTTTAAAGGAAGAAGGAGTGGATTTGTCAGATTTGGTAGAAAGGCATGCATCAACTTTTTCTGAAAGAATAAAGGTAGAATACACTATTGAAACTACATGGCAACATTTGCACAATTAATTGTAATTTACCAATAGCATGATATGCTTGTATGATGCCAATGCCACTTTTGTTGCACAAATTTACAATTTCTTTTCTCCTAATTAGGTATGTTTCCATTTATGTGTTTATGATCGATCAAATTCATTTTCATTATGATTTATACTTCCACTTTTTTCTTTATTGCAGTTGTGTTTTATTTCCATTTAGACATATGACATTGTTTGTCTGATGTCCATTAATAAATCATTGTAGTTTACGTAACAGTTAATTGTGATGTAAAAAGGATAAATGATAGTAGGCCAATGAGTTTCATGCTTTTTATTGCTAATATTTTTCTTAGTTTATGCCTTATGGTATTACTATATGTTGCCTATTGAAACCTATTTCCATAAAATGCTTTCTAATTCCCTGTTGAATTCTCTAGTGCATGAACTACAACTGATTCCTTCGTAATTTGTATATTCAAGGTTGTTGAGAATGGTATTTCTTTTGCAATTTCATTGGCGGGCCAGAAGACTGGATTTTATGCTGATCAACGAGAGAATCGACACTTCTTATCCACAATTTCAAGAGATCAGAAAGTTCTTGACCTTTGTTGTTATAGTGGTGGCTTTGCTCTTAATGCAGCACATGGAGGTGCCGTAAATGTCACAGGTATTAGTTTGTTGTTAACTTTCCTTAGTCAGTTTCTCCTTGTTCAGAGAACTTGTACAACTGAAATAGAGTTGATGCATTACATTGCTATCCTTTGCTTCTTTCATCATTAACATTTTTTTATGAGATTGAATAGGAAGTTAGTTCTGTTCATGTGAATTTGTAGAAGAAAATACACTGTTACTGCTTAGAATAGACAAAATTTGATCTTTAGAACAAGACTTTGCTAGAGGATATTCAACTGCAAAATTGGGGAAGAAGTTATTGCCCCCAAGCATTTGCATTAATTAAGAGCAATTGCATTTCCTTTTTGTAACCTCATTGCTCTAACCAAGGATGACATTCCGTTGCAATGGAGAATTGCAGGATTATCTGTTCCATTTATGTTTCCTTTTTTTAATTCCAATATATACTAAATTTTGTGTATATACCTTATATCTAATGCTCATTGTTAAATTTGAACCTTGAAAGCTAATTGTGGGAATTTCAGTAAAAGTAGATACAAGAAAAACTAGAAAAATGAAGGTTAATCAAATTCTATAGAAATGATGAAAAAGCAAACTGTTTGTGCTAACTACTGTTATTTATGGCTTGGGAACTAGAAAAGGAACTATTATCGGTTTTATTTTATCATGATATGAATTATAAGTTCCATTTTTTAAGTATACATATCAATTTGATATTGTTCGTTGGAGCTACTTGAACTACAAAAAGGGGAAAAGCAAAAAATAAAGGAAGTATGGTTGCTTTCTTTCCACTGAAGGTGAAATTTTGTATTAAAAACCCGTCACATAATCCTTCTCTATTTATGTTTAAATTAATTGCTCCAAAGTTTCTTAATTTACTAAAAATTGTTTATCTAGAAATTCCATGTATTATCAACACTAATTAAATAACTTCCTAAATTTCAGGTGTTGATTCATCATGTCCTGCTGTGGAGCTTGCTAAAGAGAATATTAATCTTAATAACCTTGATCCAAGAAAAATATCTTTCGTGAGGGAAGATGTAACAGAATTCATGAAGGATGCCCTTTCAAGAAAAGAATCATGGGATATAGTTATTTTGGATCCTCCTAAATTAGCTCCAAATAAGAAGGTATCATAACATGTATTTACAATCTTGCTCATTAGAACTTATGTTGAGTAAAAATTAGTGCAGAAAAATCTCAGTAGTTTAACCTAATATGCAATTGTTTGAGATTGGTTAGTTTCCTTATGTAGCTTCTAGCATGCTATGCACAAATAAAAACATAAAAGTTTGTATTGTTAACTTGGTATTAGTTAAGGCATACTCATGTTTAAGGAATTTTTTGTAGCTTGCACATTAGTTAGATATCTAATAATTCTTTTATATATAGTAGTCTCCAATCCTCTTTAGAAGATTTCATCAGGTGATAACCTATTTCCCTTAGCATCTGTAATATGTGGTTATCGCTCATTTTGTAGACTTACTAATTTAGCATTGTTGATTGAAGATAGTGTTCTTCACTTTTGTAGCTCTGTCTGCAGATATTCCATTGATTTCATATTGGAAAATGTCGTATTCTTGATATATAGTTCAAAAGAATCTTTGTTTACCTCACTTCTAAACACTCCAATGCCATTTGAATGTTCCTCATCTTTGTGATTGTGATAATCCTGTTGCCTTTTTTCTCCTGCCTAGGCATATGGCCTGTTGCTTTGGTGTTGTACTTATGTTGTCTAAGTTTTTCTTGGAGGTTGCTCCATAATATTGTGACTCTTGTTACTTAGGTTTTGCAAAATGCATCAGGCATGTACAAAAGGTTGAACTCTTTAGCTATGAAATTGACGAAGAGGGGTGGTCTTCTCATGACTTGTTCATGTTCTGGAGCAATGACCCAGAGTGGAATGTTCTTGCATGTCCTACAGGCAAGTGGTATTTTCAGCTATATCTGCATTATTATTGTCTAAATGAGACAACTACCCATGCTCCATTTGGTGGGAATCTTAGAACGCCATTAATATTGCCTTTTAGTCATTAATTATACGTCTTCTGTTTGAAAGTTTATGTGTTTGCCTCAATTCTCCTTTAGTTTGAAATGTTGTTAGTTAATGATGTATAATTGTTGTAAGATGTGAAAGAAAGTGCAAAATATTGAATAATGAAGCTAATATCTTTTCATGTATTTAGTGAGCTACAAGTGTTGTTCCTCCCGCGGTACATTTAGGTTCTATTTGACATGTGTGATATGCGATAATGTACTTGATAAATTCTAAGATGGATTTATATGGTATGACATCCCATCCAATTAGAGTAAGGTCATAAGTTGGCATCTTGTCCCTTTTCTTTTAAGTTAGGTAGTGAATTCGTCTTGTTTATGTCAACGACATTGGTTTGTCAATTATGGCTAAGGAATTGTTTTCAGTTTCGGTTATGCATTAATACACATCTATCAAAGGTTGATTTTATGCCTCATCAGAAGCACATTATGTGCCTTTTTTACAGCTATAGATTTGAAAATCTTTCCTTGAGTGGGATCTATATGTTTTAGATAGATATGTATATGATAATTTAGCTATTTTTAAGGCTTGAAATTTACCATGCACTTTGTATACAATGAGAGTTCTCCATCAAGAGAAGACAGGATTTTTAGGCCAAAAGTTCTCAAGTTGTCATGGTATCAAAGCCTTTTGTTCTAATTGACTCTTTTGTCTAATCTCATCCTAGTCCAGGCTTTTGTCCGTCTCAATTCTAGTTTCACTTTTGTTTATCTCAAAAATAGTTAATCTCCTAGTCTTTGAATATTTAATGCCATGTCTTTGTTGTTTCCCTTTTTTATATGAACTCTAGTCTCTCAACATCATGTCTTCGAATAAGTATTAAGCTGGAATTTAGGTGCCTTTTGTATTAGAAATTGAGGACTTCAATTATGTTTTTTATATTCCAATGCTCAATGAATAAAATAGACTACTTTTTGATCCGTGAGAGCTAGTCTATCTAGAATTCTTATATTTTAAGCGATCTTGGATTCCAAAAATGATATTTGAATAGTTTATTTGTTTTGATTCAAGGTGCAATTATTGCTCTCTACAAATCCTATATAAGTGATTCTCACATGTATTTTTTTTTAACTTTTTATTATACGAAGCTCGGATCTGAAATCCTAGATTCCAGCATACAATAAATTTCCAGCAGCTCTAGATTTTGTATACAACTTGTTTTTGTGAAATCGCCTTTCCATCATCAGCTCCATAATTACCGTGGGTATTGTTTAAATGTAAATTCCTGAATTCGTTTTATTCGAATTAAAGCAACCATAAACTCAGATGGGAAATGTAAATGTTATCTACATTAACCAGTTGTTGATGCTTTATTACTAACGCCTTAAGTTTTTCAATGGACAGAAGGCTGCATCAATGGCAGGAAGGAAAGTGACTGTTGTTCGACACGCAGGAGCAGCTTCTGACCATCCAATTGATCCATCCTACCAAGAAGGCACATATCTTTCAAACGTATTATTGAGAGTAATATGAATGACATAGTTTTGTACTAATTTTACCTTTTGTTAGAATTCATATGCCTTTAAAACATACGAGAATTACTCTGCAGCAGCAGCAGCTTGTATAATGTCCATAACTCTATTTCCCAAGCAAACAACATCCAGCAGTATACAATGTAGTCTAGATACATGGATGTTTAAGTTCATTATTAGGAGTTTTATGTATTAATTACATAATTAAATATTGGTCCATGTATAGTTTTGAGTTCATGTGGTTTATTTATTTGGGCTCATTAATGGGTTTATGTACTTAGATATAAAAAGTCATTTTTATACCTATAAATATCCTTTTGTACTTGAATTAAATTAGTCAAGTGAAATATAACATTTTCTAAACAATTCTCTCCTCTCTAAACTTCTTTACCTCTTAACAAAGTGGTATTAGACCCAAGTTCTTTGAGAAAAGGCAAACAACGGTGGAATGTACTCATTTTAATTCTACCGCCTTAAATGAAAATTATGAAATATGACATCTTCACATAAAAGCCATGCTTAGCTCACAAGATGCTTGGGAGATTGTAGAGAAAGGTTTTATGTAATTTTAAAGTGAAGCTGATTTGTCTCAAAATGAGAAAGATGCTTTGACAACGATCAAGAAGAAGGATCAACAAGCCTTAAATTCATCCATTAATGTTTAGATGATTTAATGTTTGAGAAGGTGGCCGATGTAACCACTTCAAAGGAAGCATGAGAGATTTTGGTAAATTCTTTTCAAGGAATTAATAAGGTAAAAAAGATTGGACTCTAATCATTGCAAGGTAATTTTGAATCTTTGAGCATGAAGGAATTTAAATCAATCTCGAATTATTGTTCACAAGTGAAGATCATTGTGAATCAAATAAAGAGATATAGAGATCAAGTTGAAGATGTTCGAGTAGTAGAGAAGATTCTTCATTCTTTGAACCCAAAGTTTAATTATGTGGTTTGCGTCATTGAGCAGTCTAAAGATCTAAACTCTTTTACATTTAAACAACTAGAGGCCCTTTACAAGCTCACGAAGACAAGATTAAGAAGAGGCAAGAAGAACCTTTGGAGCAAGCACTTAAAGCAAGGGTTATGTTAAAAGATGATGATGGAGAAAGCAATTAAAGAGGAAAAGGACGAGGACGTGGTCGAGTATGAAGTTATGGAGGAAGAAGTAAATGAGATTATAACAACGCCAACAATGATGAAAACAATCAATCATACAAAGGCCAAGGAAAATCAAGAGGAAGAGGTAGAGGAGGTTACAATTTTAGACAAAATGAGAGGAGGTATGATAAGTCTGATGTTGAATGCTACAATTATCATAAATTTGGACATTTTTCTTGAGAATGTTATGTTATGCCTAATCAAGTTGAGAAGCAAGTCAATATTGTTGATAACAAGCAAGGAGACGAAGAGCCCAATTTATTGCTATCATTCAAAGATAATACAAGTAAAGATGAAAGTACATGATCCTTAGATAATGGAGCAAGTAATCACATGTGTGGAGATAAAGGCAAATTTGTGGAAGTTGATGAAAAGGTAGAAGGAAACGTTTCTTTTGGATCAATGGTTTAGAAGTTATGGTTGATTTAGTTCGGCGTGTCTGGAAAGGTGTGACAACGGGATTGACCAAGAAAATGGATGACAAGGATGAGTGTTTTGTTTTTGGAAACAAACAAAACCCTATTAGTTTTTGGAAACTAACAAAACCCAAGGAAAGATAATAAATTGCAAAAGCAAATTCTCTCTTAATTTATGATTCATCAATTGTGTGTATCTTAGAGAGATTACAAATGCATATATAAGGAAATGTAAGGTAAACTAAGGGTCTTGATGGATAACCACAAATTTGGTTTCTCATCAGCCCATAATATTACCATTAAATATCATAAATAAGGAAATGAAACCTTCATAACTACTATCATAAAGGCTACAAATAAAAGGTATCTTAAAGGAAAATAGATCAATGCATAAAAGGAAAGTAAATGAGCAATTAAAGGCTCTTATTTTTCTTATCACTTTGGCCAGGCTTGAGATGTCTTTTGGGTTGCAAAACCATGTCAAAGAGTACAACAAAGACTCCCTTTGTTGGCCGAAATAGCTCCTTCAAATGGTTGGTTTTGGGCTTCATAAATCAAAGCCTAGCAAACTCCAAAGGGCTTTAACAAGATTTGCAGCTTCAAAATAAGATTGGGCTCCTCTTCAAGTTCTTCTTCTTCAACCATGCCTTCTTCATCACTACTTATTGGATTGAGGCCCATATTAGTAACGTCTTCTAATACTTGGCTTAATGGACCTCCATCATTCAAAGGCTTCTTCTTGGGCTTAGAGTTGGGCTTGGTCAGATTACATTTTGTATTCCACATACTTGGTTAAATCACAAACATTGAAAGGATTTGAAATGTTGTAAGTGTTTGGCAATTCTACCTTGTATGCATTTTGATTCACGTTTTTTAGAATTTTAAATAGACCCTCCACCCTTGGCATAAGTTTGTTTTTCCTTTTTATAGGAAACATTTCCTTCCTTAAGTGTGCCCAAATAAGATCACCTTCTTTGAATTCCACAATTGCCTTCATTTTTGCTTGCTTCTTGTAAGCCTCATTCTTTTTTTCAATGTGGGCTTTGGCTTTGGCATGGAGTTTGATAATTTCTTGAGCTCTATTTTCAACCTTCATGTTGGATGGGATGCTAGAATGGGTTGGACTCAAATTAAAAGGAGCAAGTGGGTTAGCTCCATAAATTAATTCAAAAGGAGTAAAATTTGTAGTCTTACTCTTTGAGTTATTATATGCAAATTCAGCATGGGCCAAAAGATTGTCCCAATTCTTCACTTTTCCCTTCAATAAGCTTCTCAAAATGTTGCCTAAACTCTAATTGACCACTTCTATTTGACCGTCCGTTTGAGGATGAAAGGTAGCGCTAAACTTTAAAGTAGTTCTTAGTCTAGCCCACAAATGTCTCCAAAAATGACTCAAAAATTTTACGTCTCTATCACTAACTATACTCCTAGGAATTCCATGGAGTTTTATTAGGGATGACAGTGGGTTTTTAACCCGATTAATATCTGCACTACCCGACCTGAAAAAATAGACATGGAGGCTAAAAAATAGGTTTTAAATGGATTTCAAATGGATGCTGAAAAATGGATTTGTATATGGGTGTAGTGATAACTCGAACCGATGGATACCCATATCCTACTCGTTTTTTACTAACTCTATTTTTTCTATTTTTTCTTGAATATTTATGGTTAAATATTATTAATATTTTCTGAGAAGAAACAACTTTAAAATCTCCACTTTACTCCTCAGTCCTCACCTTTTTCATCATATTTTATTTTCTTATAGGATGATAATAATGCAAACGATATGGAGATGGAGTTTTGAATGTTGTGAAGTTCACGCAAAGACAATTTGAAGCTTTGGATATTTCAGTCTTTGTTCTAGTTTTTTATTGTGAAAAATATATGTTGTATTTGCACTAAACATTATGATTTTTATTTTTCTAATTTTATGGTTTTTAAGGACATACAAATCAAAATCTTGACTTATTATTATTCAAGTAATTTTGATTTGAGTGTTTGCAAAAATCTGCTATTTATATTTTCTATTTAGAAGTTATATTTTTATGTGTTATACAACCCGGTGGATATCTAAAAATCCAAACAATCCAATGGATTTAGATATGGGTAGTAAATCGTAAAAACCGATGGATATGGATATGGGTAGAGTAATACTCGAACTGAACCCTACCTATTGCCATTCCTAAGTTTTACAATGTTTTCGAAGTATAAGTTTAGAATAAGAGATGCATTATTGGTTTTATTACAAGCAATAAAATGGGCCATTATGGAGAATCTATCCACAACAACCATAACAGAGTCATTATTTTTTCTAGTTCTTGGAAAGCCTACAATGAAGTCAATAATTACATCTTCCCAAAGATCATTTGGAATTGGCAACGGTAAGTATGGGTCGTGGGCCCTCCTTGTCATTTTGGCTTGTTGACATGTGTTACATCCCTCCATAAGCTTTGCTACATTTTTCCATATTTTGGGTCAATAGAAATTTCCATTAGCCAACTTATAAGTCTTATCTCTTCCAAAGTGACCGGCATGTCCTCTATTATGAACTTCTTTCAACATTGCTTCTCTCAATGAACATTTTGGAATACAACAGGCATCCAGTTTGAAAAGATAACCATCATGAATGATAAAATCCTTAAACGCACCATCTTTCCTAACCCTTTCCCAAATCTCATCGAATTAAGTATCTCCCTCATACAAATTCCTATTGTCCTCAAATCCTATTACATGAGCATGCATATTACTAAGAACATTATATCTCCTAGATAATGCATCGGCCACCACATTACTTGTACCAGCCCT
>JANSVA010000002.1:33273145-33309301 GCA_025504915.1 Erythroxylum reticulatum | reverse complement strand
CTCATAATATATTATTAATAAACCATAATGTTCGTACAAAAGTCACATATGTCCATTGGCCTAGGGCACACTACTAATATGATGTAATCTGATAAGGATAAGATATGATAAGATCATGATCTTAGCTAGAAGAGTTCTATTATGATTCTAACTTAGTCATCTAGAGAAGCCTATAAATAGCTCATTAGAGATGAGAGCTTTTCAATTCAATCATTAAGTCATTCACTCTTTTAGAAAAATCACTCAGAGGAGAGAGCTTTGAGAGTTGAGAGCTTTTTGAGGGAGTTCTCATTATAAGGGCTTCGAGTAAGGAATTCCTTATAAGGTCTTCAAGTAGGGACTTCCTTATGAGTGCTTCAAGAAGGAGGTACTCATGGATTGAGAAGGAGGTACTTGCACTATGAGTGAGCTTGATCATGGAAGATTGACTTATCTATCGATGTGCATTGATGGACTAATATATGAATAGACCTTGGTGACTTGGAAAACACATCAGTAGTGAAGTGGCGATTGTGAATGATGTGGCACATGATAACGTGGCATATAAGATCACAGTAGATGAACATCAGAATTAAGAGATAAAGATCATGTGGAAGGATCATCTGAAGATAGAGAAGATCTTTATGGATAAGGATAATATTTCCTAGATAAGGTAATCTTTTATCTTGTTAATGTGATTGAACTTAATCCTATTAGATAGAGTCCTAATTAGATGGGGATGTCATTTATTGGTTAGTTTGATGTAATCTAATAAGGATAAGATAAGATAAGATTATGATCTTAGCTAGTGGAGTTCTATTAGGATTCTCACTTAGTTATGTAGAGATGTCTATAAATAACCTATTAGAGTTTAGAGCTATTCAATTTAATGATTAAGTCATTCACTCTTTGAGAGAAATCACTTAGAGGAGAGAGCTTTGAGAGTTGAGAGCTTTTTGGGGGAGTTTTCATTTTAAGGGCTTAGAGTAGGGAGTTCTTTGTAAGGTCGTCGAGTAGGAGTTCCTTGTGAGTGCTTCGAGAAGGAGATACTTATATCTTTTTTTAATATTTTATTAAGAGTTAATGAAAGAGTAGCTTCGACTATATGTGTATATATATATATCTTGTTGCTTTCTTTACTCTGTTATACGTTTGTGTTATTTTGTGTATGAAAGAAACATTTTAAACACTTTTGTACGCATGAGTTGTTCGAGGGCTAATGGAATTATTTGGTGAAATTTACGTGGAAGGCTGAATCTTGCTTAAGCAGACCTAAGTGAGATTGTCGCACGAAGGTGGGCGCAACTTGGAGTAAAAGTTTGAGTCTAAAGTAGACCTTTGTGAAACCTACCATGGAGGGATATATTTTGGTATTTTATGGTCTATTAAAAATTAGGGACAATTAGAAAAGCACCATATAGTTTCTGTATTGATGAGAATTTCTATTTTTCAGGTTCATCCCAATTAAGGGAAGGTAAAAGCAAAATCTTTAAGTCTACAAATATTTACCATAATGTCAGTTTACCATTTCACTTTGTAAACAAATATGGTTGTCTATATAGATAAGAAATTAAAAAATAATGCAATTCCATATCCAAAACAATATGGGCATTCACTTAACACACTACTCACTTTTTATTTCCTTCTTTTGAACTGCAACTTTGATATCAATAAGTTGTCATTTTGTTATATGGTCAAAATAAAAAATAACAAATAAATGGCATGATTTATACTAAGCCCCTTATGGCATCATTTCTTTTCAACACCCTATGTTTTCAATTTCATCAAAGAGGCCTATGTGTTTGATAATTAATGAAATGAGATCTTTTTGTTATATTATTATTGTATAAACTTATAAAATTATGAGTAAAATATTGTAATTATCTGAATAATTATCAAATCACAAAGGCCTTTTTGATGAAATTGAAACCATAGGCCCTTTTTAAAAACCCAATGATACCATAAGAAGATGTAATATAATTAATCGAAACCATTGGGCTTGCATATAATCAAGATGAATAAGCCATAAGATCGAGCTTACCTAGTCAGTCATTTCTAGTTATTATGCAGGAACATTTTTAACACATTCCCCCTTTTAGTTGGAAATTTACAAACTTTCAACAAGTATGGTATCACTGCCTTAGATTTTTTATAGGATGGAGCCCATGAGGAGCTCTAATAGGAGCCACAAGGCATATACAATAGCTTAGGGCTTGTTACAGGGTCTTGATTTGGTGACTTGCTACTGTCACTATTAATATGGAATTGATAGACTTTTTGGCTGCTCTAATAAGCTTTTATCTATTATTAACATATTCTTTCACCTATACTACATTACCCAATTTAAATTTTATAAGCATGATAAGAAATCTGATCCTTGGTGTTGCTGTATAGTGAGTGCCAATTGGAATCTTATTGGTAGCATTTCATAACATAGAATGAGAAGGAAAAAAAAAAGATGCACAAAGAATGAAGAAACATACTTTTAGTCACCAAAAATTGATTCAAAATTTATCACTACTATATATGTGTAGTGTATATACCTTTATTGGGTCTTCAGGTGCCTTTGATGAACAAGGGCTTTTCAAACCAGAAGAGATCTTTATCTATCAATATTTCTAACTTCGAAGTTTCTTAATTCCCATCTAGATAAAAGGTTTCATAAACATGTCTATTTTTATAGTATGTCTCTTTAAAGTGAAAATGGAATTCATCCTTTGTTTTTTCCTTTCCATTCATTCAGATCTCTTCCGTTTCGTCAATTTTGTCTGGATCCTCCTTTTCTTCCAAAAAAGGGAAGAAGCAGGATTTTCTTCAGTGGATGCCTCCCTAAAAAAAATCTACAGTATAGGTAACATGTGATGTATAAGCACCAAGGTGGATGTGATATTGGTCAACATTTATGTATGAAAACTTCAAAATCTAGCAGAGTGTAACTAGAAATGCCAATATACAAGTAAAGTCAGTAAAAATTTACCATGTAAATATCTTAGCAATAGAGAGTAAAAGTTCAGCAAAATTAATACACAAAGAGAATAACTTCAAATGATAGCTCAAGTGAACAGTCTCAGGAAGAGATCACATATTTAGATGAATCTGCAAAAATAAAAAGTTGTACATAACTGTCAACTGAGAAAGTAGACTGGAAGATAAGTATGATTCATTATCGTAGACCTTAGTTCATATAAACCCATTCCTTACAATTGTAATTAACTAACTGTGGTTCTTTGAACAATGACTCTGGTGTAAACTTATCTTTCCCAAATCATGGTCAAAGCTATGTAAATGTATTTGCAGAGTTTTGATTTCAATTACAAGTTCTTTCAAAAATATGAAAATGAAAAGGATAACAGATCCTAAAATGCCAAACTTTTAAAAAAATTTCAATTCGTTACAAAACCTTTTAAATTTTTTAGTTAAGTGATTAATCTTTTAGAACCCTAATAACTTAGTTTTAAAAATTAGTTCTATTGGTATTTTACTAATAAGGGTAACAAAACCATCTTTGGTTATGACATGTAGGCATCTATGGGAAAAATTGATGGATATGTCAGCTTCCATATGGACTCATAACATAACCCATAGCACTACCCATAACCCATACACTATAATATTAGTCCACTTGGATGACTATGTATTCATTAATTTTTCATGTGGATGTCTAAATGTTATAGCCAAACGTGGTTTATTAGCCACATCAACAAAATATTAACATAAATAACATTCTAAACTGAATTGTTAAGGTTTTAAAAAGTAAATCACTTTATTGAAAAAATTAAAAAGTTTGGCATTAAATTGAAAAAATCCTAAGAAGTTTGGCACTTTTGAGCTTGTTATCCCAAAATGAACTGCAATGACTACTTATCTATTGACATAGATTCTTAACCTAATACAATACTACAAATGTCAACACATATTTAACCAACACTTCTATATGCAATGACTTTCTATAATTTGTATGTTTAGAAATAAGATTTTTTTTCCATACCAAATTGGGAAAATTATGGAACATAATGCAACTTAATGATACAGATAGTGAAATTGCAAAATAAAGATGATCAATATCAATAGATTAATACAACTAAGGTGTGGTATCTATTTGGATAAAGTAATTCACTTACTCATCCTCCGCATTAGTAAAAAGAATACATTTCATAATAGCTACAGGAGGTGGCTTATAGGGAAATAGTGCTGGATTAAATAACGGAATGAACCTTTGGGATAACTTGTTAATATCTTTAGGAACCAAAGCAATTGGTTGCTTCTTTTCTCACTAAACAATGGAAGTAGCCAATGTCTTTTTATTTTTTTGTTCACAAAGTGTAGGTGTCCATGGTGTGGCAATAATAAGGGTCTGCTCCTTTTTGAAGGTCATTATTTGACTAAGCCAATGATGGAATATTAGCAAGACAAAAGAGTGTTTTTTTTTCATATTGCACATCAAAGTTGGAGTTCATATGACGATGCCGATAATTTTGAACAGCTATAGAAGCAATTGTAACGATGATAAAAGAGAATAAACTAATAAATGAGCATACTACTAAAGCAATAAACAAAAACAATGCTCCAAATTACTAACCATTATAAGCATCATCTATATATTTTCTGACTAAATTAAGTGGAGTTACATCCAAGATGGACACTATTAGAGAACTTACGAAAGGTATCTATAAGGAACCCGGGGATTGTGATGGAGACATCTGCCCATTAAAGGCATAATTTTGGTTTCCTTTAGAAGAAGAAAAATCTTGAGAAGCTAACAAATGAGATTTCTGAGTTAGGGATGATGCAATAGTGTGTGCTGAGTTATTTAAGTTTAGAACTTCATTAAACACTGATGGGAACAAGTTTAAAAGGTTAAAGAAAATATCAGGCTACATGACCGTGCCTCGTTACGCTAGTCAAAATAAAATAACTAGACCTACAACTATAGTAGTGGTGAGTCTAGGTCAATCCCACAGAGAGTGTGTGTAAAGTTTATAAAATGAAACTAACTAGTGTTTAGGTTTAATTGGGGGTTTTGTTTTAAACAAAAATAAAATGAAACTAACTAATAAAATAAATTAAAGAAAACATTCAAAAAATGATAAAAGTGGGGAATTCAGTAAGGACCGTGTTCTTTTGTTCAATCTCAGCCTATACCCTAATTAAGCATATTTCATTAATTTGTTGTTCTTTAACCTCTGCTAGCAACTATTAATTATGGGTTAATAATTAACTTGAGTTTTCCCTTAGCTTTTTTTTAATCAAGATACGATCGTTAATTAAACCTAACCACTAAATAACCTAGGATACGATCTCTAGATTTAATTAGGCAGTAGCATTATGGATTAGGAAAATCGATTAATCAAGGAAACAACCACATACGATATGTCATTTAACCTAGGTCATGTTATCTTTAATGATTACGAATCATTAGTCACTACATATGAATTTCAACATAACAATTACAGATTATATCGAAATTCTAGCAATGGCTTTGCAATTAAATGATTCAATGAATTCATTAAAATCATCTTTTCATAATACCCAATAGGTTCATACACAAATAACCGAACATTAACAAAAATCCGATTATCCATACACAATACCCAAATCAATTACCATAGGATAACATAATCAATTTCTAATGAGAGAAAGAAACATCAAAACAAAACAAAATTAACCCAAGTCATCGACGTCGGCTTTGCCTTTGAACTAGCTTCGGGATGTCTAGCCCTTTATGAGTCTTTCCCTTAAAATTGGTTCATCCCAGCCACGCTATTGACTCTCTTCAAGCTTGCTTTCCTCGTCTGCATTTAACATAGTCTACTGCACTAAATGTAGCTCACTTAGCCCTCACTGCCGCCCGTCTCTGTTTACTATAGCATCCCCTCACTGTTGCTTGATGGGACAAATAAACCTTCAGGGTTTATTTTCCACCGCTAATATTTAGTGTTCATGCCTGCGCCACATTGTGTGCTTAAAGCACAACATCTGGGTTGCACACAGGCTTTTCTTACGTAACACATAATGTAGTACATGCTTGCCATTTTGATATTTGCTGCTATCATCCTACACTACGTTTTCTTCATCTTACACATCGTTTTTACCTCTTCTTCTTCTTTGTGTTAAATTTTTCTTGTCTTTTAATTTTCTTCTTCTTGCTTTATAAAGACATCTTTAGAAAATAACCCAAATGTAGTACTTTTGATTCATTTTAATTTATTTGCTTCCAAATTGTACCTAAAATTATAAATGAATTAAAGTGAGTGTCTTAAGTACTTTCATCTCAATAATCTCTAAGTATTATGGAATAAGTTCATAATCAATTAAGCACCAATCAATTTCCTCCACACTTAACTTTTGGTTATCCTCGGGCAAAACATTAAAATTAAATTTAAAGACCCCAAAACATTAACTCATTTCCTATATGTTCTAAGAATATGTAATCACAAGAAAAGATGAGTAACTCTAAAAAATCATAGCCAGATGTCAACATTCCAAGCTTTTACTCATGATTAATAAACATTCATCATCTTCAAAAACTAAGCAATCTAATGGTAAACTCAAAAACTATGTTTAAGTAAAATATATTAATGGGTACACTCCATACTATTCATGATCATGACAATTCATGACTTTGTATATAATTTCATTTCTCTTTCACTATTGTTCATATGCAAAATCACGAATCAAAGGACTTTTTAGGGTTGTAATGTCGGAAAAGGTAAGGTGAGATGTATTTGGGTCAAGTAGCATGAATGTCATCAAAGCTAGTGAAAAAAAGCAACACTTATCAAAAATTGGGTACCGTTAGCTATGATGAATGCAACATTTATATTTCACAACCCCATTCAGCTCTTATACACAAACTATATGAAGCATATGCCAATATGAAGGAATCACTTATACAATTTATGCCAACAATACATTGAAATCACAAGAGTGAGCCTTCCAAACGAACATCTATCTCATATTGAACATATTCAAATAATACATTCATTACAACTCTAGGAAGATGCATTAACCATAAACAACTTTTCAACATATATGCAACTCCTCCTTGATACATTTATTTTAAATATTTTTTCATTATTTTTCTATTTCTTCTTTCTTTCATTTTCATTTTCTTTTCTTTTTTCTCTTTTCTTTATTTCTCTTCCTTATAAAAATTAAAATAAACTACATTAATATGGGAATTTTAATGATAAGATAGAACAAAATATCTAAACATTAACCAACCCACACATATGTACATCCCCACACTTACATTTTTGTACATCCACAAACTCACAAATCACAAATGTTCCACTAACTTTATGGCTTGGGTCGGACATTTGGTTAAGTATAAAGCATGTAATATGGTTGATACAAAAAGAAAGGCTAATGATCTAAGGGGTTTATCATGGGAAAAATCTTGTCAATAGGATATGTTATTTGGCTAATGTAGTTTATGAAAAATGAAGACTGCCTAATCGTGTCCATGTTATTGCATGTGATAAAAATATGGTCTCGAATATAAATTCAATGCAAAATTGGGATGTACATGTCATGAAGGCAACACATTATCAAAAGGCAATGAGACTGATATGGATGTGCCAGTCAAATAAGACTCAAAATCTCACTGGCTTTGTTTACCATTAGTCACTACTCTTCCAAATATAATGTATATCAACCAATCACAAAAGCAAAAGTACATGCTAAAGTTGCTATGAAATTCTCTAGTTAATTCACACTCTAATCATGATTATATAATCTTAGAAGCAATGGAAAACAATAAAATGTTTGTTTCATTTGTTTTATTTTTTCTCTCATTTTGATTGAAAACTTAAAAATAAATAAAACAAAAAAATTCAAAACTCCCAAGAAGAGCCTTTGTTTAGGATCACTATCTCGGTTCCTTCTTCTCCTCACGTGATGAAATTGTGATCTTCGGTTATTATAGTTAGTGCCACTTCCACGCAAGGTAGCTCTGGATAGGGCCTTAGTTGATCATCATCCTCATTCTACGTCTTCCCTATCCTCAGATTCTTAATCTCGACTGAGTCCATACACTCTGGAAATATTTTGAACATCACTTTACCTTTTTCTTCTTCATTCAATTCCTCTAATCTGTTATGTAAACGTAAAGAGTTAGTCTTAAAAATAGTCATAGACTTAATACTTACCTCCGAGCTAAAAGGTGTGTCCCTTTTAGCTTCGAGCTCCTTCTCAATTTCTTTGAAACAAACAATTTGTTGAGGGTTGACCTTAAAATTCTCAAGCTCCCCATCACTTTGTAAAGTTTCTACAAAAACATCCATTAGTTGCACCTCGGGATGATATGGCTGCTCCTCTTTGCTTTGCGATTCTAAGCGATTGAGCCTTATTTCCATCTGACCCATTTGATGTTCTATGCTCTATTGGCTTGCTTTTATCTCCTATCAGAATTCTTGCAACTGCTACTATATATTCTGTTGTAATTACTGCATATCCTATTGAAATTCCAAATTGTTAGCAGTAAAATTCTTCACAAGTTCTTTTAAAGATGCAACTGAATTGTGTTGGCTCTCCAAATCTTGGGTGCTAGACCATGTTTTTTTTGAAAATTGCCATCCATCCTTCTAGAATTGTAGAGTATTCTGTTGCAATTGCAAAGTATTAGTTTTCACAATATTAATCAACTCTTCCAAAGATGGACGGGAGTTATGATAGGAAGCTTCTGGTCTGTTTGAGAATTGTTGTGCATCCTGTAAACTATCATGGAAGTAATTCTAATGATTATCCCATCCATAACAAAACTTAGGTTGATTAGTCCAAACAGTGTTATAAAATTGAGAATATGAGTTATAAAAGAAATTACTTCTGTCCATATGGAATTTTTTTAAAACATGAAACAAAAAATGAAAAGAATAGAAAATAATAGAAAAGAAATCAATTATGAACAAATATATACGTAACACCAACTAAATCATAAACAAAAACTAAAACACTGCACTCTTTGACAACGATGCCAAAATTGACCACGCGTCGTTACGTTAGTCAAAATAAAATAACTGGACCTACTACTATCGCAGTGGTGAGTCTAAATCGATCCCACAGAGAGTGTTTGTAAAGTTTATGAAATGAAATTAACCGGTGTTTAGGTTTAACGGGAGGTTTTGTTTTCCAAAGGAGAAAATAAAATAAAACTAACTAATAAAAATAAATCAAAGAAAAAATGCAAAAAATGATAAAAGTGGGGAATTCAGTAGGGACCCGATTCTTTCGTTCAATCTCGGCCTACACCTTAATTAAGCATATTTCATTACTTTGTTGTTCTTTAACCTCTCCTAGCAACTATTAACCTTAGGTTAATAATAAACTCGAGTTTTTCATTAGGTTTTGTTTAATCAAGATATGATTGTTAATTAAACCTAACAACTAAATAACCTAGGATACGATCTCTAGATTTAATTAGGCAGTAGCATTACAAATTAGGAAAACCGATTAATCAAGGCAATAACCACATACGATGTGTCATTTAACCTAGCTTATGTTATCCCTAATGATTATGAATCATTAGTCACTACACATGAATTTCAATATAACAATTATAGAGTATATCGAAATTCTAGCAATTGGTTTACAATTAAACGATTCAACAAACGCATTAAAATCATCTTTCCACAATATCCAATGGGTTCATACACAAATAACTGAACAATAATGAAAATCCGATTATCCATACACAATACCGAAATTAAATACCATAGGATAACATAATCAATTTCTAATAAGAGAAAGAAGCAACAAAACAATAAAAAACTTAACCTAGGTCGTTGGCGTCGATGTCACCTCTGAACCGACGTTGGGACGTTTGACCCTTAATGGGTCTTTCTTAGAAAATTGCTTTAGCCCAGCCTTGCTACTACCTTTCTTTATGCCTGCTTTCCTCATCTGCGTTAAATGTAGCTCACTCAACCCTCACTGCCGCCCCTCTCTATTTACTATAGCATCCCCTCACTGTTGCTTGATAAGATAAATAAACCTTCAGGGTTTATTGTTCACCACTATTGTTTAGTGCTCACACCTGCGCCCCCCATTCCTGTAGCTTGATGGGATGAATTAAGCTTGAAGGTTTTAATTTGCTTCCCACATCCCCTCTCTTATCTTTAACATTGTGTTTAATGCAGTTGTTTGTGTTATGCAGATGCGTTATGAATTTTCTTTGGTGCTGTCATCCTGCATTGTGTTTTCTTCATCTTGCACATCGTTTTTGCCTCTTTCTCTAGTTGCTTGCTTTTGAAATTTTCTTCTTCTTGCTCCATGAAAAAAAGTAAAAATTGATCTTCAGAAACTAATCCAAGTGCAATACTTTCAACTCACTTTAATTTATTTACTTCTATATTGTACCTAAAGTCATAAATGAATTAAAGTGAGTATTTTAAGCATTTTTATGTCAATATTTGCTAAGTATTATGGAATAAGGTCATAATCAATTAAGCAATAATCAGTTTGATATGGTCCTCCATGCTCTAACTTCATCTTGTTTGTAAAGCATTTCAAAGATCAATTTGTGAACTTGAGAGGCAATAAGTTGTCAAGAAGGATCAAGAATGCAAAGAGAGAATACTTGAATAAGCAGTTAAATATGCTCATGTATCAAACAATGTAACTAGCCTATCTATCGAGCAATAAATCCATTTACAAAACAATCTTCTATTGAGGACAACTGATACCATGAAGTTTGCATTATGCTTTCCAATAGATACCACACCATGAAGTTCTAAAAACCCATCCGCCCCTACTCCAACGATGCTACCTACTATTCTTCTTTTCCTTTCTCTCTTCATTTTCTCTCTCACAAACTCACACTCTCACAATCTCACTCTCTTTTATACAAAAAATCAATTTTTTTTGGAACCCTCTTCCCCTCCCCCACCCACTGACACTATCTTACACTTTCGCGACCAACACCGCACCCTAGCAACCGCCCAACCCCACCAACCCACCATCACACCAATCACAGTTATGGAGTCTCCTCAAAATCGCCATACCTAAAATAGATCCAAATCGAAACCTGATCTGACATGACATTGAATTGGTTTCTAAGTTTTTGGGTGTATTTTTTGCTCTTAAATTTGAAACCATATTCATTGTATTTTGTTGTTTATGTGTGTTTTGTGATAAAAATTGCTGGAAATTACTTGTATGTTTTGTGATGAAAATTGTTAGAAATGAAAATTGTTTATGTATGTTTTTGTAATTGTTGAATTGAAATAGTTGGACATTATTAGAAATGAAATTGTTGGAATTTAGAAATGGAAATTGTCGATAATGCAAATTGTTATGTATATTTCATTATTTTGTTAATTGTGAATTTATGATAGTTGAAATTATTGGTTGTTGGAAAGTAAATTCTTGGAAATTTGGAAATGGAAATTGTTTATGTATATTTTGTGATGTTTGAAATTTTGAATTGATTGGAAATGGAATTGCTCAAAATTATTGGAAATTGAAATTGTTCATGTACATTTTGTAATGGTTGAATTGAAATTGTTTGAAAATGTTATAAATGAAATTGTTGGAATTTTTTAAGAAATGAAAATTGTTGAAATTTAGAAATGAAAATTGTTAGAATTTTTTTAAAATGCAACTTGTTTATCTATATTTCATTATTTTGTGAATTGTGAATTTGTGATTGTTGAAATTGTTAGCTATTGGAAATGAAATTGTTGGTTATTAGAAATGAAATTGTTGGAAATTGGGAAATGGAAATTGTATATGTATGTTTTGTGATGTTTGCAATTTTGAATTGGAATTGTTCAAAATTGTTAGAAATTATTGGGAATGGAAATTGTTGGGAGTGGAAATCATTGAAAATGGAATTTGTTAGGAATGGAAATTGTTGAAAATGGAAATTGTTTATGTATGTATTATAATTGGTTAAATTGAAATTGTTGGAAAATGTTAGAAATGAAATTATTGGAAATTGTTAGAATTTAGAAATAAAAGTTATTTACGTATGTTTTGTGATGTTTCAAACTTTGAATTGAAATTGGAGAAAGTTGGAAACATAAACTACCATTTCTTTCCATTTAAACATTATGTAAAATACGTTTAATTATTTGGTAATATATATGTGTGGGCTATCATAAATATTTATAATAGATAATGTGTGAAAGTAGTGATGTATATGTGTTCAAAAGGAACTTTTCCCCAAATTGTGAACATGTTGTAGGCTAAACTTCAACCACTTACACTAAGACTTATTAATGTCCATTAAAAATTGTAGAAGCAACTTATATACTTAAGAACCAAATATAGAATGGTGGGTCTAATGTTATGGTTTGTTAGAAATGAAAAGAAGATTCAAAGCTTTAAATAAGAAAAAAACATTTCTAAAGAAGTTATATCCTTCAACTTAATCCTCATGTTATGAATAGATGTATATGAACAATTGTATAAGATATGTCATTCATTATTTTGTGATTATGTAAATCATACCCTTCAACTTGATCCTCGTGTTTGAAACTTTGAATTGAAATTATTCAAAATTGTTGAAAATAGAAATTATTTATGTATGTTTTGTGATTGTTGGAAATAGAAATTGTTTATGTATGTTTTATGAAATTATATTTGTTGAATAATTGAATTGTTAGTTTTTGACTTATGGTGAATTGTGCTCAATGAAATTGAATTGTGTATGACGTATAAGTTATATTATATCAGATGGACATGCGTATTGTGTAACAAAATTATGTATTCTTTATTTTGATATGTACACTCATTTATTTTTATAAATAAATGGAAGGAAGTTCAAGTACTCCTAATCAAACCATATCAGGAAGATACAATGATCCAACTTGGGCTCATATTGTATTAGTTCCTAGTAACTATTTGGTTGTTTTGTAACAATCGTTTAAAAGGTGGAGGAATAACATGATTAAAGAACCATTTAGCTAGGGTTAAAGGAGAAGTGGAATCCTGTAAAAAAGCAAGTCATGATGTGAAGTCACAGATGAAAATTTTGTATGAAGAATATCAATACGAGAAAGATAGAAAGGAAAGGTTGAATTTTGAAATTGGTAGTGGAAGTTCGTTTGATGGTTTTCGTGATGATTGTGGGAATGTTGAAGGTGGTAGTGCTAGTGTTCCACCTTAGGCCTAGCAAGAAATGAATGTTTCACCTGGACCTGATGATAAGGAATTTGTACTAAATGATAGCTGGGATTAATGTAGTTATAACGGGTATCCTCCTATTGATGATTAAATGAAGCTAAACGTTTTCATTTTTCTTCTTCTTTTAATTTACTTATATTTGATGTATATGTTAAATTCAATATATGCAATATAAATGTAAATGTTTTAATTACAAGTTTCACTTCTACCTGGTTGGTTCCTTATCACAAACTCTTGCCAAAAATTGAATTAGTATGAGAGCTGAGGATATTTATTATTCTTTTTATTTGATGTTTTGATGTAATTATTATTTATTATATAATGAAAGTGTAATGTTTAAATACTTTGTATTATTCTTAATTTTATATTTGTATGATGATAATTGTATTTTTTATATTAATTATGGTTATTATTTATATGTGAGATATCTGAAAATTATTGTTGATATGTGGGAAATGCATTGTGATATAGGGTATAGTTTGATATGTGTTTATCTGTTTATTCGATTGTTTAGTATGTGTTTTTGGTAGAATTGTGTTAGTTTGTGAATTATTTGTGTTTAAGTGTTTTTATTGGTTAGTACAAGCATTTGAGCTTAATTATTATGTCTCTGAGGTACCTTGATGAGTTTTTTAGTGTTTCAGGGTCAACAGTGAAGAACGAAGAAGTTTCTGAAATACTTAGACCGAAACAATGACCCACGATTGTGCTATACCCTGCCATGATCATGACTAAAGTAAAGGATCATGATAAAAGGGTTAGATTTACCTCACGATCGTGGCCTTCTTGCTGCGATCAGGATAAAGAGCTTACATTCGTGGCTTGCATTGGACAAACACGCAGACTTATAAAAAAAGAAGAATTTTAAAGGTTTTTTGGGACCTTTTCGACCCCATAGAATTCTATGGTTGCCACAAACAATTCAAGTATAAAAAGAACAAGACAAA
Organism: Erythroxylum reticulatum; assembly: GCA_025504915.1. Taxonomy (NCBI): domain Eukaryota; kingdom Viridiplantae; phylum Streptophyta; class Magnoliopsida; order Malpighiales; family Erythroxylaceae; genus Erythroxylum; species Erythroxylum reticulatum. The sequence continues at coordinate 33,295,250 of JANSVA010000002.1, read as the reverse complement.
AGAGGAAAAAGGAGCTTCTTGCATCAGCCACCATCAAGAATCCCTAGAGAGAGTTCATCGAGAGATTGAGAAAGAGACAAAGGAAGACAGAGGTGGAGAAGAAGGTGACGCAAAATATTTCCTAAAATAAGAGCTTTCCTGACATTGCTACCTTCGTCATCCGTCCAGATCCGGTTTCCATTGCATTTCAGTTTTATTTATGTATGGAATTGGGATAACTGTTAAGATAGGATTTTATGAATGTTGAGGAATGTCTAAACTCACCTTTAGGTTGTTTTTATCTTTGATTCAATAAAAAACTGATTGTTAATGTTATTTGGATTCATTGTGATTGATTTCTACACTTGCGCAATTCAGTGATAGGCTACGAGGGTGAATCAAATGAAAAATAATTAAATTTATCTAATGAGAGTTAGGTGATTTAATAAGAATATGGAATCAACCAAATCGGTAATTGGAAGACATACTTCAGAGTTGTGTGTTAAAATTTTCCGAAACTTGGGATAACTATCTTGCTCTGATGGAGTTTGCATACAACAACAGTTATTAGACTAGTATTCACATAGTGCCTTAGGAAGCCCTATATGGTGAGAAGTGCGTAGACAAAATTGAAAGGAAATCAAAATTTCTATTACCTGGAGAGGTTGAACTTAGAACTGGAATGGTTTTTTAATTATCATGTTTAGAGTTTATGAATTGGTATAAAGTTATATTATTGGATTTGATATCAGAATTTCATGATAGTTACACGTCTCATATTTCTTAATTAAATGAGAACATACTTAAGTAAGATGAAATAAATGATAGCGATATATATGGAAGTCATTAACATTAAGTTAATCAGTTATTGTGAGTACACATTTGATAGTGTGGTTACTTTGGCTAATGATGTTACTGAGCAAATATGTAGTACATGCTTGGATATGGTATAGGGAGTAATCTAGTCTTAAACCCCACAGTTAAAATTTTGAATGAATCAGAGTAATGCAATGGAAGCATGGATTTATGTGAATATTTTGAACTGGTGACTACTATTGATAGGTAACTTTTGTATGGTCATAGAATACTTAATTGTTTTTCAAAATTAATTGAGGTCAAGGTATCATTAGCTTAAGATATTAATTGGTGACTTTTCAAAAATAAATCTCTAGATAAGGTGCAAAGATCTTAATGGTACATACCAAGGCATAAGATTAAATGTATATGCTTATCGTTTCACCGAGCTTTAGTGCACAGAACATTTTGATATGTGATATATGATGGTAATTGATCTTATTGAGATATTGTAAATGGCCGAAAAGTAATGATGAACATAGTTAACTAAAAAGGATTTCATGAATAGTATAGATCACTGAGGAAAGAAAATTTTCTTTTTATAGGAACTTTCATTGAATTGTATCATATAGACCATATGTTCCATTTTTAGGAATGGATAAATATTGAACGAATCATAAGTAAATATTAGAGTCGGATAATTAGATACTCAGGCATGAGAAGCTATATAGGAAACGAAAGAGAACATAAGACAACATAAGAATTTTAAGGACAAAATTCTTCCAAGGGGGACAGAAATGTAAGGCCCCAAAACATATCCTAGTTGAAATGTTACATGTTAAAGAAAGTAAATGTGATGGGTGTTGAAATTGTGATATGATTGTGAATTATATATGTCTTGAATCTTGGTTTGATGAAACATGATTAGTAACTTGGAATTAATTGATACCATTAGAAAATTGATATGTTAAAATGTACATTTGGACTAGGAAAATTGTCAACTGGCAAGATAAGTTGGTATATACAAAATTTATTACGACTAAGACTATACATTGAATGACATTTGGCAATATTGGTTGCTTGAAAAATGGCCTAATAGAATTATGACATTTGGTAGCTTAAATGGAGGACAAGTAGCTCACTTCTATGTGTGACATTTAGGTTGATTCATTGAAGGACATGTGCCCTCTCAAATTTATGACACCTAACACTAAACAAGTACTGAATCACTCTAGCCCATTTGATGTTTTTATTGCATTTTCACTATCATTCACTCGTCTCCACAGAAACTTTCTTTTACTCTCACAAAACCCTGGATTTTTCTTCAATTGGGATCATCATCACTTGACATCTTTGCAAGATGCTACATTAAGGAAGCTAGACCTTGTTATCTTTTATATTGTGCCAAGATTTACACCTTGATCTTGGACACGTGCTGGTTGCCTAGAAAAGCTCGATTATCTAGTTCTTTGGAGTTGAAATTTGAATTTAAATAGGTAAAGAAATTCTAAACTTGATAGTATGTATTAATACAAGTTTTATGATGATTGAATTGGCATGGAATGTGTGTTGTGATGATGATAAATGTGTGTTGGAAAATTGATCCTTGTATGGCGAATTCTGTTTTGGTTTTGATATATGAAAAATAATGATTTATGAGTTGCCTAATGAGTGATTTTTGAATTAGATTTTGAAATGAATTTGATAAGGATTGAAGCTTGAATAAGTTAGAATTTAAGTGAAATTGATTGACTTTAGTGGGGGTACATTGGATGGAGTATGAAGAAGTTAAATTTGGAAACAAAATGAAGGTCATAGGTGAGTGAACCTTCAGTTCACTCATCCCACGATCGTGGGATTTATATGGCAGCTTCCTATGGTCATGGGAAATGATTTGGGAGGTAAAAAGGTTGGTTTTGTACATTTTTTGGACTATATATGGTTAGGGCACTTTTTAATGGTGTAATTAAACATGATTAAGGTGTAAAATGAACCTAGTTTGATGTGGAATTAGTTAAATAAAGGTTGAATAAGGTTTGGATTATTAGTTGAAGTAATAACTTAAGGAAGGTGTTATTTGATAAGAAAGTTTCTAATTTTGAAACTTATAAGTTGTTAAAGAATAAGAGTAATGTGTTAGTCATGAATGTTTGTGAATTGGGAACATGTATGAATACATGGAATGTGTAATTACTTAATGTATTCATTGATAAATTATTGCAAATGTTTATGTTTATAAGGCATGTTAAGTTTGATCAAACGTGAATGAATATATTAAATTTGAGCAAAATGGAATAAAGTCATATGTTATACACTACATCACTTACATGTGATTCTGAAATCCGAAATGTTTTGTTTTTAAAACTTCCAAGTCCTAGTCCTGGGTAAATAGGCATGCCTAGAAGGGTCTACAGTTTCTTTTGTAACTAGACACTAAGGTGTCTTCTGTATCTAGATACTTTAGTATCTTTTGTATTAGACACTCCGATGTCTTCTGGTCTTAGAGACTTCAATGTCTTTTGTTTCAGAGACTTACCAATAATCGGAATCCTCTATTCTGGTCCCGTTACCTAATTCTTTAAAAAGGAATAGCAGGCTAATCTGTTTATGTTTTGGTATATGTTCTAATCTGATAGAAGATAAGTTCTAATTTGATACAAGATATATTCTGATTTTATACAAGTCCTGTTATATTCTGACACAATTATATCCTATTCTGAGACTTGTACATTCTGTTATGAAGTAATGATGTTCTGTTCTGATATTTATATGTTTTGTTCTAATGCAAGAATGTTATGTACTAATGAATTACATTCTGTTCCAAGAAAAATAATGTTTAGATTGTTCTTTTATATGAACAATTAAAGATTGCTTATAATATGACCTGATTTAGTACATGTGAAAATTAGTCGTCTGTTAGAAACAATTGCTATTATGTATCCTGTTTAGTTATTCCTCACTAAGCTCTATGCTTAGCATGGTGGTTTTGCCTCCGTGTAGGTTCTAATAAGAAGACTTAAGGCTAGGACAACCACAGTTTCTAACAAAGGACTTGATACAATTTTGGAAAATGTTGTGTTTATGTTTTAAACAGTTTCTAATGAAGGACTTGATACGATTTTGGAAAATGTTATGTTTATGTTTTAAGTTATATTTCAATGTGTTGAAACATATTATGTTTTGTATAAATGGTTTGTAATAACTCTAATACAAGATGGATTTGTATGTAAGGCTTGTGTATGATGAGTACAATATGTACATGATGTTCTGTACATAACTCAACAAAGTATGAATATGAAGTATGTTATCTTATTTTTAATAAATTTCTGTAATATCTTGGTATGTTTTAGGTTTGTTTTATTTGGTATTTGTATATCCTCTCAGGTGATATTTGGGTGTTACAAAGTCCATAAAATTGTATTTTCTACTTCGATAATTGCCCAGGCCAATGAAAACATTCCTCCATCACCATTTCAAGTGCACTTAACAATTTCCCTTGAAATTCTGTCTTCAAAAGGCATCTATAAATCCTAAAAATTGGTCTCAAATGCTTCCATCCTCATTTGATGGTGTCAAAACAAATATACAGTCATTTGAAGTATTAATATAAAAAAATATAAAGAAGTATGAATATACTACATAACACAAAATAATGAAGTACAACATAAACTTTATAATATAACTTACCTATTGCAATGAGCTCTCTTCATTTCTTGATAATTGGAACTCAATTTTTGACCTACGATTGCTTACCTTTAACTCGTGTATATATCCTATATTTTCTACATAATCAACAATAGAATCTTTAAATTCTTTTACGGTCCCATACTCGATTCCCAACCTTTACTCATGTCTAACCTCTATAGGATTATCCTTAAAAGATGAGCTAGGTCTACATAAAGCTTCACCTACCTCCTCTCCACTAGGATAATCATTGGTACTAATAGGACTACCAAAATTCTCTAAATCAATTTCAATTGGATGATGGTCATATGGAATGTCAAAATAAAAGTTTGATCCAAACTGTTCACTATGTTCCTCTATATTCAGTTTGTGCACCTTCGCCTTCCGAATTCTCATCCATTTGTGAACCTTCTCCATCTAAATTCTCTTCCAATTGTGCACCTTCTCCATCCAAATCCTCTTCCATTTTTGTATCTTCTACCTCCACATTCTCATCCCCTTTTGCACCTTGACACCTCCATGTTCTCATCATCATCATCAATATCAAGGATCAGTGTGTGTATGTTATGAGTTACATATACATCAACAATCCCATGTTTTTGCATTAGGTTTGCCAACCTAATACAACTTCCATTTGAATCAATAACTTTCAGTGAGTCCTTAAAGTTAACACCAGGCTCTCTATAATATGCCTTATCAATTTTATTAGACCCTAACCCCATTCCCATCTCATTTATTTGTCTGTTACTAACAAAGTCAACATAAAATTTGTTAAATGTAGCAGCATCCCCGCCAACATATATCAATTTAGGCTTTACCATAAATTTTCCACAATAAAAAGCCTTATATTCCATATGGAGCCATTACAACCTATAAACCTAAGCATACATGCAAGTTTAAATGAAAAAAAGCAATGCAATGATTAAAAAAACAACAAGTTGATTATCATAATATGTAAAGCCAATGTAATCAAAACTATAACAACACATGGTGATCTCAATTTCCACTAGAATTTCTATGGAATATGGTTTTAGATATGACTCTGGTTTGAAACTATGAAATTCAATTCTAAAATACAACTTTTTATCTGAAAACACGCTTGAAGACTTTAAGTATGTGCTACGAAAAATCAATATACATACATATATGCTAGTAGAAGTTGAGTAAAATGATCCATACACTCTAGAAGACATTAAATGAGCTACCAAATTTTGTTTTCCATGAAAGACTATATGAGCTACTATTTCAATACTTGTAAGAGGATGATGGCACTTGTTTGTATGTCCTCAATTTAATCACTACCTATTGCCATGTTTATGAAATGAGAAAATAGAATGGACTTGCCATATAAGTTTCTTCCTTCTTAAAGAGTCTCTACTATCGAATTGTAAAAGTTTTCTCCCTAGCAATCCACAGTTTAATAATGATTACTAGTCCATTTCTAGCAAATAACATAGTTGTAGTATAGACAGACAAAAACTTAGCATTTTTCACGCAATTTTCAATCTTTAAAGCAAAAAATGTTAAAAATATATAAATTTTGGGCAAGTTCATTTATTATTTACCTTAAAGAATTCTCAGCTATATATTTTTGTTTCAATGCAACCATCATGATTGAATCATTTCATTGCAAGCCCTTATGTAAGCTACTACTACAAGTGCCATAATCATTCTATCCCTTTTAGATTCTTCCCAAATGTCAATCTCCTTACCCTTTCAATGTAATTGGATAATGTATGGTGGAAAGCTAATGGGATCCACCAATGAAGTCATGTCCCTCCATTTAAGTAGCATTCTCAGTCAAATGCTTAAGCCCTACTAAGCTTTATCTTAAACATTTGCTATGATCCCCATTCAAGTTTGGAAGAATAAAATTGACTTGACTAGTCTAATTTGGTATATATAAAGTAGCCTAAACTATTTGAGTTTTAGTGCTTATATAGCCTAAACTATTTGAGTAAATTCAAATTTATGACATTTCACCATCTGTAAAAGTTTGTAATTAAGCAAATGAAGAACTTCTATTGCACTTCAATGGTGTATACGGAACATTAAAACCTTGAACCATTTTTATCAAATTTCTACTAATATATTGAATTACACGTAAATGCTTAATTGGTCTTATCTGTATATGATTCCCTTATTATTCTTTGATACAAATACAAATTGCAAAGGTTGGATTCTTTAAACAAAAGAAGAATTAAGATGTATTACATAATTGTCAATGCTAAAGAAAATTCTTAATGGAAGAGTCGAAAAATGAAATTAAAGAATGGATGGACAGTAGATGAACATCCAAGACATTAACTTTTATAAGTCCTTATTGCCTTCTTCCATTTACAAAAAGCTTACAAGGAAAATATTTCCCTTAAAAGACTTGTTTGCTAGAGTACTAGGTTACCTAAAACTTGCAAAACCTAAACATCCAGAGCTAAATACATGTGTGATGTAGCGTGATGATTAAAATTTTAACTAAAGCTAACAAAAAAACATAAAAATCACAAGAAGAACAAGACCACAATAGGGATCAGAAAGAAAGCAGAAAAACAAACATTTGTGACCACACCCAACACTAAACTAATGATAACATCCATTATCTAACACACACTGACAAGAAGGAAGCATCCTGATGCACAAACATATCTAATAGACACCAATAATAAAACCTACCACACCTCAGTTAACTCAAAAAGTTTCGATGCTCAACAAGGAAGATTTCTCTTGATGATTATAGACCACTATGTTATGCAAATGGCACTTCCCTCTACCAACTTCACCGTCGGTGACCAATAATACTGGAGAGTGAAGATTATGATGAGATAGTAACAAATACACTATCGTTTCCACATCTAATATGTTTAACTAATTATCGAAATTATCTTAACTAATCCTTTATTAACTTAATAATTGTTTAATTAAATTAATCATATGATTAAGGTTTAGATAATTATTAGACATTTAATCTTAAAGTTAGCCATTTAAGTTTAAAGATAATATAAAGGTGGGTCCTATTATTTTAATAAAAATTATTTTTTAAAAATGTAATTAAAAAGTGGGCCCTGCTTGCCCTGTTAGCGATACCATGGTGAATGAGCTTACTTACTTGAATAAAATAATAATTTTGCCCATTTGAATTTTCCATTAAGGTAGGGTTATAATGCAACGTTTTTTAAATGTTAAGGTTAGAATTGTTAACGTCTAAAGGTTTAGGTTTAACTTGTCAATTGGTGTAAAACTTTGGGTCAAAAGTGACCCTTTTGCTAAAAACTGTAAAGTTTAAATGATTTGAACTATTAGATTGAGGCACATGCTTATGTACTAAAAAAACTTATAAAAATGCACATTATCATAATTTTCTAAACTATTTTACTGGGGGAGAACTTATGAAAAAGACATAACACTCCTTTAATTAATACTCCTTATTGTTTATAACATTTTCATAAATTTTAAAACTATTTTAGTGACGGAGAACTTATGAAAAAGACATAAAACTCTTTCCTATTGGTTATGAGAAATAGTATCTAATTTCTAGGAGACTTAATACTGAACAATTTTTTAAGAACTTGTACAAACAAACATTATTTCTACTAACACAAATCAATAAACTAAATGTGCAAATCAATAAACACAAATCAATAAACTAGAAAGAAATAAGTAAAGAATCAAGATATCTAACAATATGACATATTATGCCATTTCACAAGGGCAGGGAATAATGTTCACCCTCCACTTCTTGAATGTCGTGTTTAGTTCTCCATACAACATCCTCAAGACAAGTTGATAGGTTCTTGTAGAACTGTACCAAAGAAAACATAAAATAAGCAATTTGATTACACCAACAACAACACTCACGATTTTTAATATTCTTGTAGTCTCACAATAATATCACTCCTAATTCAAATCCATATCCACTCATCACAATCAATTATCGACTAATCAAGTAAATGGTCCCTTTGTTATTGATTTTCAAACAATCATAAACAAATGCTAAAAAAATGATTTTTAATGTAGATGATATGTAACCTAGTCTAGTTTTTACTAAGAAATTGGAATAATGTAATTATTGATTTTTTGGATACTGTTGTCCTTCAATTAATGCATGAAGTTATGTATTCATAACATTTACAGGACAATCAACAACATCGAAAACTACTATAAGTCTGCATTGCAAGTGACTAACTATGTTGTTTTTTATTGTTCTTTATGGTACTTCCATGATGTAGTATGCCATTTGGCTAAAATCGGAAGACTCCCACTATTTCTCTCATAATAAATTCTAATGTTCTTAGGTTCTTTTCAACAATTAGCAGCTAATTCACTACTTCTTTTTTACATCATCTGCTTAACATCCACAAACCATGTTTTACTAAGTAATATGTTGACCAATAATGTATTATGCAAGAATATTTCTCAAGCATCAAATATGTGTTTTAAGTCTAGGTGTTACTATTAAAATTTCACTCGCACAATCACCAAATCACTAAATTTTAACTAGCCAACCCTTAGGTCATATTACACCAACTAACCAACTTGTCCTCTCTAAACTTCTAAAGAGGAGTACAAGTACTGGTCCAAGATTATTTGTATATGATTTATTGATGGAGTGTGGTGGTCTAAAGTGCCTGGAATTGGTGGTTATGGTGTTGAGGTATGATGGTTGAAGTTTTGTAAAAAATTAGAATTCCCGAGTACAAACAAAAAGGAAGATTGTAAGGTAAATTTCGGATAAATGGTTTAGAATTTAGAGGTGATTCTTGAGGCAAAATTGTAGAATAGGATGTGGGCTACAACTTTGATGAAGGAAGGTATTTAATTGGATCAATGGTTTAGATGTTATGGTTCATTTAGTTCGGTGTTTCTGGAAAGGTACGACAACGAGATTGACTAAGAAAATGGATGAAAAGGATGAGTGTTTTGCTTTTGGAAACAAGCAAAACCCTATTAGTTTTTAGAATCTAAAAAAACCCGAGGAAAGATAATAAATTGCAAAAGCAAATTCTCTCTTAATTTTTGATTCCTCAATTGTATGTATCTTAGAGAGATTGCAAATGCATATATAAGGAAATGTAAAGCAAACTAAGGGCTTGATGGATAACCACAAATTTGGATTCTCATTAGCCCATAATATTACCATTAAACATCATAAATAAGGAAATAAAACCTTCGTAACTGTGCAATTAAAGGAAACAAATAAAAGGTTTCTTAAAGGAAAATAGATCAATGCATAAAAGGAAAGTAAATGTGCAATTAAAGGCTCTTATTCTTCTCTTCATTTTGGACAAGCTCGAGATGCCTTTTGGATTGCAAAACCAGGTCAAACTATACGCAAAGATTCCCTTTGTTGGCCGAAATAGCTCTTTCAAATGGTTGGTTTTAGGCTTCATAAATCAAGGCCTGGCAAGCTCCAAAGGGGTTCAACAAGATTTGCAGCTTGAAAATAAGATTAGGCTCCTCTTTAAATTCTTGTTTGACCATCCCTTCTTCATCACTACCTTCATCATTCTCCTCTCCTTTAAAGGCTTCTTCTTAGGCTTATACTTGGACTTGGGTTTGGTCGGATTGCATTATGTCTTCTGCATACTTGGTTAAATCACAAACATTGAAAGTATTTAAAATATTGTAAGTGTTTGGCAAATCTACCTTGTATGAATTTTGATTCACTTTTTGGGAATTTTAAATGGACCCTCCACCCTTGGCACGAGCTTATTCTTCATTTTTATAAGAAACCTTTCCTTCCTTAAGTGTACCTAAATAAGATCACCCTCTTTGAATGTGGGCTTTGACTTTGGCATAGAGTTTGAAAATTTCTTAAGCTCTATTTTTGGCCTTCATATTGGATGGGATGTTAGAATGGGTCGGACTCAAATCAAAAGGAATAAGTGGGTTAACTCCATAAACTAATTCAAAAGGAGTAAAATTTGTAGTCGTACTCTTTGAACTATTATATGCAAATTCATCATAGGCCAAAAGATTATCCCAATTCTTCACTTTCCTCTTTAATAAGCTTCTTAAAATGTTTCCTAGACTTTGGCTGACCACTTTCGTTTGACCATCTGTTTGAGGATGAAAGGCTATGATAAAATTTAAAGTAGTTCTTAATCTAGCCTACAAATGTCTCCAAAAATGGTTCAAAAATTTTACATCTATATCACTAATTACACTCCTAGAATTCTATGGTGTTTTACAATATTTTCGAAGTACAAGTTTAGAACATGAGATGCATCATTGGTTTTATTACAAGCAATAAAATGGGCTAGTTTGTTGAATTTATCCACAACAACCATAATGGAGTCATGATTTTTTGTAATTCTTGGCAAGCCTACAATGGAATCGATACTTACATCTTCAAAAAGGGCATTTGGAATTGGGAAAGGTAAGTATTGGTCGTGGGCCCTCCTTGTCATTTTGGCTTGTTGACATATGTTGCATCCCTCCATAAGCTTCGCTACATCTTTTCACTTCTTAGGCCAATAGAAATTTCCATCGTCTAACTCGTAAGTCTTGTCTCTTCCAAAGTGACTGGCAAGTCCTCCACCATGGACTTCTTTCAAAATTTCTTCTCTCAATGAATATTTTAGAATATAAAGAGCATCTGGTTTGAAAAGATAACCATCATTAATGAAAAAAATCATTAAACGAACAATCCTTCCTAACAATTTCCCAAATCTCACCGAATTCACTATCTCCCACATACAAATTCCTAATGTCCTCAAATCCTATTACATGAGCATGCATAGTACTAAGAACATTTATCTCCTAGATAATGCATCGACCACCATATTACTTGGCCCATCCCTATACTTCATTATGAAATCAAAGGATTGCAAATATTCCACCCATGGTGCATGTCTTCTACTTAAATTGGATTGTCTTTGAATATATTTCAAAGCTTGATAATCAGTGTACAAGATAAAAAGAATTTGCCAACCAATATGCACTCCAATGTTTAAGCACACAAACTAAAGCATAAAACCCCAAATCATAAGCAAAATATTTTTTCTAGTTTCATTCAGTTTTTCACTAAAGAAAGGAATAGATCTACTCAAAACAGTTCCTATTCCTACCCCGTTTACATCACACTCCAATTCAAAAGGCAAGCAAAAATTAGGCAAGGCTAACTGGTGATTTAGTCATGATATTTTTCAGGTATTGAAGGAATTTGTGGTTTGTGGAGTCCACTTAAACATACCTTTTTTCATACAATCCATTATAGGGCAGGTTATAGTACTAAAGTTCCTAATGAACCCTCTATAAAAAGAGCAAAACCCATGAAAACTTCTTACTTGAAACAAATTACTAGGAATTGGCCATTCTACAATTGTTTTTATCTTGGCTAGGTCCATGCTAATTCCCTCTCTAGACATAACATATCCTCAAAAACTAATGGTGCTATCACAAAAAATGACACTTCTCCATATTACCATACAATGATTCATGGTCCAAAAACTCAAAAACAAGTCTCAAATGCATGCAATGCTTATGTAAACTATTACTATAAACTAGGATGTCATCAAAGTAAATTGCCATAAATTTGTTATGAAATGGTTTAAGTACCTCATTTATAAGCTTCATGAAAGTTGAAGGTGAACTGGAAAGTAACATTGACATGACTTACCATTCATAGAGTCCTTCATTTATTTTGAAAGTTTTCTTCCATTCGTCCCCTTCTTTTACACATATATAAGGAACCCATTAGTAAGATCAAGCCTTGTGAAAACTAAAGATCCATGAAGCCTATCTAGCATATCATCAAGTCTTAGAATAGGGAATCGATTCTTAATAGTGATTTTGTTGACAAGTCTTAAATCAATTACTATCCTCCATTTTCCATTCTTTTTAGGAAAAAAAAGGTGGGAGTAACACATGGTGAAGTACTCTCTCTAATGAAACCTCTCTTTAACAACTCACAACTTACTTTTACAACTCATCATTTTCTTTTGGGCTCATTCCATAGGAATGTTTGTGGGGAATTGTGGCTCCAGGAATGAAGTTTATTTCATGTTGAATGATTCTAAAAGGGGGTAGGCCATTTGGTAGTGCTTTAAGGAAAACTCTAACAAACTCATTAACTAAATATTGTACCTCACTTGGAATTGGATGGTTTGACTTAGGCTTATCATCAATGTCCATGGGAATATAATTGTATAGCTCCTCTATGATTGAACTCTTCTCCTCATTTGAAAGCAAACTAAGTGAGCCAACTTCTCTTTTCTTTCTCCTCTTCTCAGGTAGAAAAGGATTGAGTATAATATTTTTACCTACATGAAACAATATGTAAGTATTTGTCCTTCCTTGGTGATGTACATCTTTGTCAAACAATCATGACTTTCCAAATAGTAAATGGCAAGCCGTCATGGGAATTATATGAAACCAAACTTCATCTTCATATTGACTTATAGGAAATGGAACTAGACTTATTCTTGCGACTCTAATTTTATTCTCTGAATCTAACCAACTCAACTTGTAAGGAGAATCAAATGGCTCAGTTTTAAGATCCAATTTATCAACCATCTCACTAGATACAACATTCTCACATGCTCCACTATCTAGTGCAACTTAACACAATTTTTTTGTTGTCAAACACCTAGAATGAAACAATGATTTTCTTGTCCAATCTTCCTCACTTTCTCATAATTTAAAACTCTCAACAACACAAGCATCTCTCCATCTAGTACATTTGCATTATAAACAAGTGCATTATTATCATACAAATCTGACTGTGAGCCATCATCAATATCATTAATATGAAATAAATTATTTTCAAACTCATTTTTTATCTCTCAATTTCTTGGGTAGTCATAACTTTTTTTGTGGGACATTCGGATTGGAAACGACCATATCATTGACGTTTGAAACATTTGAGGTGGGTTTTGGACACAATTTTTATTGGAGGTGCAGATTGGGTGTTTCTTAATGTGAAAGAGGTATTTGGAGAGTTTGCAGATGGCTTTAGAGGTGGTGAAAGGTTCGGTTTATATAGGTAAGGGGTGGATACACTAGCAGGTGGGTTTAGTTTTGAGGGTGGAGTGTAGTTTGATAGGGTTAAAGCATATGAAGGCATGATTTTTTTACCGGGTTTGTTTTAGACTTGTTTCACTTATTAAAGCTAGTCTTTTCAATTCAAAGAAAAGAGTCATAGGAATAAATTTTTTTATTGCTCCACAGTTTTCAAATCTTGTGTAAGGCTCAGCATTTGTTCAATCAATTTCTACCTATAGTGTGGAGGCAAAAATACATAATCCATCTCTTCTTTCATTCTGTGCCACTCGTTGATTCTAGGTCTTCCTTCTTTCATTCTTTTTTTTTTGTAAATTCTCCCACCATAGGGATGCATACCCTTTTAATCTCATGGCAACTAGTTTCAATTTCTTCTCTTCAGTCACCTCACTTAATTCAAAGGCTCTTTCAGTTGTATAAACCCATTCAAGATAACCATTGACATGTATCTTACTACAAAATTATGGCAATTCAACTTTGTAATTGAAGAACTCCTCTTGCCTCTCTTATTTTCGAAGTCACAGTTGTCTTTCCTATGCCATGGTATTGCCCTCTCCCTCTTCCTCTTAGTAGTTCTCCATGAGCTATAACAAAGGTCCTTTCATCTTCTTCATCTTTAACATGTTCTTATGGAGTCTTCGTAAACCTAGTGACTAATGGAGTGTTGTGAACAAGGGCTTATAAGGCTTCATTCTTTGCCTTAAGAGCCTCCATTTCTAGGTGCATAGTTTCAAACTTGACTGCAAGATCTTGATTGTTGGATGTGATATTGTTGTTTTTTTGTTTAATGTTGTGATGGAATCTTGGGTCATGCAATGGACATTTGAAAGGAACCAGGCTTTAGTAACTTGGTTCTAATACCAAAATGATGGATTATGGTGTTCTAAAGTTCCTGGAAGTGATGGTTATGGTGTTAAGGTATGATGGTTGAAGTTTTGTAAAAATTGGAATTTCCCAAGTACAAACAAACAGGCAGGTTGTAAGGTAAATTTCAGACAAATGATTTGGAATTTGGAGGTGATTCTTGAGGAAAAATTGTATAACATGATGTGGCTTACAACTTTGATGGAGCAAGTTCTTCAATTGGATCGATGGTTTAGAAGTTATGGTTGATTTAGTTTGGCATGTTTGGAAAGGTGTGGCAACATGATTGACAAAGAAAATGGATGAAAAGGATGATTATTTTGTTTTTGGAAACAAATAAAACTGTATTAGTCTTTGGAAATTAACAAAACCTAAGGTAAGCTAATAAATTGCAAAAGCAAATTCTCTCTTAATTTTTGATTCATCAATTGTATGTATCTTAGAGAGATTAGAAATGCATATATAAGGAAATGCAAGGCAAACTAAAGGTCTTGATTGATAACCACAAATTTGGTTTCGCATCAGCCCATAATATTACCATTAATCACCATAAATGAGGAAATAAAATCGTTATAACTACTATCATAAAGGCTGCAAATAAAAGGTCTCTTAAAGGAAAATAGATCAATGCATAAAAGGAAAGTAAAGAGCAATTAAAGGCTCTTATTCTTCTCGTCACTTTGCCAGGCTTGAGATGCCTTTTAGGCTGCAAAACCATTTCAAAGTGTACATCAAAGACTCCCTTTATTGGCTGAAATAGCTCCTTGAAATGGTTAGTTTTGGGCTTCATAAGGGCTTCAACAAAAGTTGCAGCTTCAAAATAAGATTAGGCTCCTCTTCAAGGTCTTCTTCGACCATGTCTTCTTCATCATTACTTGTTGGATTGAGGGCCATATTAGTAACATCTTCCAATCCTTAGCTTGATGGACCTCCATCATTTATATTCATTATAGTAGAAGAAACTAGGTTTTAAAAGAAAGGATACCTTATGGAAATCTAAAGTATCTCCTTTGGCTTTTCTCACTTCAACCATAGGAATAGAAGGGACCACTTGAAATATTTGTAGAAATATAAGAAGAGAGGGGAATTAATAGAAAGAAAAACTATTAAGCTCCACCTTAATTTTTTTTGAAACCACAGACCTTAGTGGCAATGTTAAGGTTTCTCTTTCTTCCTACTTTCATGTTCTAAAGCCTCATCTAACAAAAAACAAGTGAAAAATAAAGAACAGTTCCACCCCTCCTGCTTCAGCTAAATAAAAATAACAATTATCCTCTAAAAGCATCACTGACCTTGTAGTTTTTCTTTCTAACGTTAATACCACGTGGCTTTACAATTGCTTCAATCTTGTGAACTATCTTATAGGTAGGACATTTAGATGTGAACCTCGTTTTCTATTTAAAGCCCTGTAGTTGATCATAAATCATCAAATCAAAATTAGAGGATAGCATGAGTTTCAGTATTCATTTATAATCCAACAATAATATGTCCATCATAAAACATTGGGATGTTCATGGGAAAGCCAATGCTATTTGTGCCTAAAACGTTTAAATGACCACTACAAAGTTATTTCTCATTCTAACAAAAGATCCTTGGTTTGTTATGTAAAATGTGTTTTTTAATACATTCGAGAATTTTGTCTCATTGGCTTTGCAAATTGACATATCTAGAAAACTTGAAAGATTAGGGGATAAGGAAAAGGATACATCTTACTTTGAACATGGAATCATAAGATCATCCACATTAATATGTACTAAATTGGTCCAATCACTCTATAAAAGTCAAGAGCATATAGAAGATGTTTTAATCTTCCATCCAATTGCACACTCACAACCCAACAAGCTAACATACATGTGAGAAAAGAAATTTTATTATAAAAGAAGCATTAAATAAATGAACCTGTTCCAAGCGAAACAAATTTCTAAGATTCAGTCCTTTTGACAAAGCAATCAACTTAAACGTATTCATAGTTGTTGGTTTTTCTTCCTTCTTATCTGTGATATGGTGCTCATGTTAAGTAGGTGAGAATGCATATCAAAAGAGATTCCCACCAAATACAAGAAATTGTCTCTTGAAATAGATTCATTTAAGCTTCTTAAAATTTGTCACAAACTAATTTTAAAGTTACTTTAGGGTCATTAAAAACTACTTCAACATCATCTGAGTTGGTGTTTTCCTATACATTGCCAATCAAAACATAAGCTTATGTAACCAGCATCACCAGACACGACGAAAACATGAAAATTATTACTTTTTTAACAAAAATCAAATTATGAAATGAATAAATCAGAACAATGAAAGATAAAAACCTTTGACCCACGAGTTACTTCAATTTTGAATGAACTCGTGGTTCAACTTTGCAATAAGAAACTATTAGGGGCGGCTACTCCTCACTGTCACTCTCCACTATCATCGCACTGAATTTGGAGAAATCTGGCACAAGTTTGCCTATATAGCATCATTTGACATGAGCTCCGAAACTGTTGAGCTCTTTGGAGGAGATGCCATTAAAGAAGGATTGAGATTTGTAAGACAACATGAGAATGAGGAGCTAGAAAGAGAGAGATAGGGAGAGAGGGGGAGTAAGAAAGAGAGGACTTTAGAAGCCTTCATGTTCTAGTAAACCCTAGAGAAGGTTCATGTTTGGATCATTGATAAGTATAAATTGCATCATGATTTAGGGCATAGTTTAATATGGGTTTAGCCATTAATTCAATAACTTAGTATGTGTTAGGTTATAATTATGTTATTTTGTTAATTATTTATGTTTTTAATAGGTTAGTACAAGCTTTTGAGCTTAAATAGTATGTTTTTGAGACACCTTAATGTGTTTGCTAGTGATTCCAGCTTAGTATTAAAGAACGAAGGAGATTTGGAAGACATTTGGGCTGAAACAATAACCCCATAATCATGTCCTAATGTAGGGCCTCGGTCATGGCCTATGTTAGGCAAGCGCATAGAAACTCATGAACTTCATGTTTCAAGGGATTTTTTAGACCTTTCAGAGCCAAGAAAAATCCTAAGGTTACCCAAAACATAAAGAAGTATAAAAAGAACATAAAGAGGAGAGAAAGATAGTTTTTTGCATCAGCCACGTTTGAGAAACCCTAGAGACAATTAATTGAGAGATCGAGAAAGAGAAGAAGGAAGAGAGAAGAGGAGAAGAAGCTAACTTGACGTACTTCCCGAATCAGGAGTTTCTCGATGTAACTGCCTCCCATCATCCATTCATATCGTATTTTCTATTTATTTTCAATTTTATTATTATATAGAATTGAAATAACAGTTGATGATAGGATTTTTGAATGTTGAAGATGTTCTAAACTTACCTTCTGAGTTTTATCTTTGAATTAATGAAATCTAATTATTTATGTTTTAATGGATTTATTGTGATTTAATTATGTGATTGCATAATTCGATAATAAACTAAAAGGGTGAATTGAATGAAAATAATTAAATTGGGCTAACGAGAGTTAGGTGATTTAATATATCAAGAATTAAATCAAATCAAAAAATTGTGCAAAGAGAGATCTTATATAGGCTTCCACTAGTTTATTAGACAACTTCAAAACTAACTAGGGTTTTGGATAAGTTGTTAATTGAGAGATTGCAACTTCAATAATCTGATTAGGGTTTATGATTTAGGGTTAATGGTTATGGCTCGAGAGAGAGTAATCAGCCTTAGGATCATCTAGAACCAATAATCTGGTAATTCATAATCAGTTAGGTTAGCGTTAAGGATATGTAAAATTCCTTTTCTCTCATTTCATAATTACATTAGGTTGATTCTTGGTTGTGTGTTGCAACTGTTGAATAATTAATATTGTCATGTTCGATTCTTAACTTGAATGATTGAATTGAATTTTCATTTTGGTTTCGTTATACTTTAAATTTCTACAATTTGTTCTAGCCTTAGATTTTAGGGTTAGATTATCACTCCTTGTGGGATTAACACCTTAAGTACTATGTTAACGAACCATGTGCTTAAAGATTATTAAGGGTTTTATTAAAACTTACACACATCAACACTCGATCAAGTTTTTGGCATCGTTACTGGGGAGACAATTAGTCTAATTCTTATAGTCTAAATGAACATTTGGGCTTCTAACTAACCATTAATTAGTGCAAGCCCAAAGTTCAATTATGGGATTTTAAAACCTCCATTTATATTTCTTACTTAGCTTGATAATGTTCCTTAAAGCCAAGTGGGGAATCTTATTGAACTTTAATAATTCAAGCTCCAACAAGCCTAGAATTAATTTAATCTCATTAGAATTGATTCTAGCTTATTAAATAAATATCATCACAATAAAGACAATTAGTTGAACTCCTGAATTGTTAAATATGATGAGAACACATATTTTATGTCTAACTGCAAACCTTATTTAGAATCTTATTATAGCCATTCACACAACAAAGGGTAAAATTACTGTTTTGCCCTTGTGTTGGTTTTTCCTTCTAGATCTCCCGTTTTACTTTATATGGTGATTAACACATAAGATCTCATCTTGGTGTATAGCTAGTCCATCAAACTACTAGCTCCAGTTTAATCACCAAATCTCCTTAAAACATCTAGAAGTGATGATATAACTATAAATTCTTTATTTGAGTGAATGTTCCCTGATACATGTTTCAATTAATAAGTCTAACATGCAGACATTGGATTAATACTCTATAAAAATTCATTCCGATCATATCAAGAATTATAATGAAACACATACAAGTTCACCACTCATCAAGATTGTGGTTCATAATAAGCAAATGCTTAAGTTGTATGTTTTAAGATTAAAGTAATGACTCACTTTATTCTTGAAAACATACTTGATTCTAGATTCAATTAATAGTGCCATTATCGATATTCAACTACTATTATGATATGAACCTCATCATTCCCTTGAAGTAAACTCTTTTACTTACATGGAGATAAATCGCAACACTACAGTCTAAACCATAGTCAAGTGACCAACTTGATTATTCAACTGTGAGTCCATTAATTTAGATTCTAATAATATACATGTTTCCCATACATCTCTATGTATATATATATATATTACTTACAAAAGAATCTTGGTACCTTTTGACTAGATATATAATGCTCACACAAATAAAACCAAACTCTTTTGTTTTATTAATATTAAATATTTCCATTATAAAACTGTAACTGAAGAAGATTAAGGTACATGTAATTACACTTGCTTTCTAGGGCACTATATTTACATAACTCCAACAATCTCTCATTTTTCCTAAAGCAAGTTTGACATATCCCTCATTCCTATCCCTAATAGGTGACCCTCAAAACTCTTTTGAGATAGCATCTTCGTAAACGGATCAGCAAGGTTTTGTTCCGTCGGAATCTTTACCACATCCACCTCTCCACGTTGTATTGTCCCCTTTATAAGATGACATTTTTGCTTGATATGTTTGGTAGCTTTCTGATTATGAGGTTCTTTAGAATTAGCCACTATCCCACTATTATCACAATAAAGTGTAGTAGCTTTTACTACCTATGGAACTACCTCCAAATCATTTAGGAACTTTTGGAGCCAGATTGCTTCCTTTAATACTACACAAGCAACAACATACTCAACCTCCATTGTCGAATCAACAATATAAGATTGCTTGATTGTCCTCTAGACTATGGCTCCTAAAGTAAATATAGAACTAGAAGTTGATTTCCTTTAATCAACATCTAATTGGAATTCAAAATCTGTATATCCTGTCGGAATAAGATTACTTCCAAAGTAAACAAGCGTTAAGTTCTTCGTCCTACGAAGATATTTAAGTATACACTTAACCACAGTCCAATGTTCGATTCCTAGATTAGACTGAAATCTGTTTACTAGTCCTACTGCGTAACAAATATCCTGTCTAGTGCAAAGCATTGCATACATCAAACTTCCAACTGTCAAAGCATATGGAATGTTACGCATGCATTCAACCTCCTGTTGGGTTTTAGGTGCTTGTTCCTTTGAAAGTTTGATTCCAAGTCTAGTAGGTGTGAAAACCCTCTTCGAATCTTGCATGGTGAACTTATTGAGAATATTCTCAATGTAGGTTAATTGAGACAAGTCTATTTTTTTTTCTTACGATCCCTTATAAGTTTGATCCTTAGAACATAGTTAGCCTCTCTTAAATCCATCATTGAAAGCTGGTCATTCAGCCATCCCTTAACCGTAGATAACATTCCCACATCATTCCCAATGAGCAGAATGTCATCAACATATAGGATTAGGAAAGTAACCCTACCTTCTTGTATTCTTTTATAAACACAAGGCTCATCTAGGTTTTGTATTAACCCATAGGTTTTGATAGACTTATCAAACCTAATGTTCCAAAACTTAGATGCTTGCTTAAGTCCATAAATTGACCTTTACAACTTGCATACCTTATGCTCATTACCTGGCTCAATGGAACCTTCTGGTCAGGCCATATAAATGGTCTTCTCAATATTCCTATTAAGAAATGCGGTCTTGACATCCATTTTTCATATTTCATAATCAAAATAGGCTACTATGGCCAAAAGAATCCTGATGGACTTAAGCATTGCAACTGGAGAAAAATTCTCCTCATAGTCCATACCTTCTTTTTTAGTATAGCCTTTAGCTACCAATCTAGTTTTAAAGGTCTCCACCTTTCCATCTGATCCTTTTTTCCTTTTGTAGATCTTGTTACACCCTATAACTTTTATACCTGGTGGTAGATCTATAAGGATCCAAACTTTATTGATGTACATGGAATCTATTTCCGATTTTATCGCTTTAAGCCATTTTTCTGCATCAACATCATTAATAACCTGAGTATACATAATGGGATCCATTCCTTCTTGATTTGAGATGGCAATTAAGCCTTCTTCTAGACCTAGATACCTATCTAGCTGTCTCACAACCCTCCCACTACGTCTAGGCACAACTTGATGTTCAGGTTCCACTTCCAATTCAACTCTTGAATCCATTTCGACATCTTGTTCTCTTATATCCATATCAACTCTTGGTTTGGATGAAATAGCTAACTCCTTTAGTACTACTTCACTTCTTCCTTTGTGATTTCTCATAAACTCTTCCTCTAAGAAGGTCGCATTCGTCGACACAAATGCCTTCCTACCTTGAGGACTGTAAAAATAGTACCCTCGAGTTCCCGTAGTATATCCTACAAATAAATATACTTCTAGCCTTGATTCTATCTTTGTGATTTAGGCTTTAGAACATGGGCTGGGCAGCCCCAAGTCCTTAAGTGCCTTATTGAAGATACTCGGCCATTCTATAACTGTTGGAGTTACGTAAATATAGTTCCTTGGAAAGCAAGTGTATTTACATGTAACTTTATCTTCTTCAGTTACAGTTTTGTAACAAAAATTTTTATTATTAATAAAACAAAAGAGTTTGGTTTTATTTGTGTGAGCGTTATATATCTAGTTAAAAGGTACCAAGATTCTTTTGTAAGTAATATACATATACATATACATAGAGATGTATGAGAAAAATGTATATTATTAAAATCTAAATTAACTGATTCACAGTTCAATAACCAAATTGGTCACTTGATTATGGTTTTAGACTGTAGTGTTGCGATTTATCTCCGAGTTTACTTCAAGAGAATGATGAGTTTCATATCATGATATTAGTTGACTATCGATAATGGCACTATTCAATGAAGATAGAATCAAGTATGTTTTCATGAATAAAGAGGGTCGTTACTTTAATCTTAAAACATACAACTTAAGCATTCGCTTGTTATGAACCATAATCTTGATGAGTGGTGAACTCATATGTGTTTCATTATAATTCTT
>JANSVA010000002.1:33250882-33273045 GCA_025504915.1 Erythroxylum reticulatum | reverse complement strand
ATGATCTAAATGAATATCTGTGACTTAGGTGTTATGTGTGTTGTGATCCGGTGAAATCATCAATGATGGTTCACTCAATAAGTTCACAAACTCATTAAAAATTGTGATGTGGTTTTTCAGGTATGAGATAGGAGATCTAATGCTTTAGACAGGACTAAAAGCCCCTTTGGATTTTGTCATGTCTTAGAGGCCTGTCAGTTGACACTAGAAGCGCCGTAGCATTTATTTTGTAGCTTTATTTAAACCTATAAGAGGTTTTGTAAATACTTATATGATGCAAATAGAGTAAGAATTGTGAATGAATACAGTAAATGGTTCTAAAGTTTAGTGATCTTTGAGTATTGTAGATGATGCCATGTGTCAGTTGGATTTACTTTTGGTATACTTGAATGCCCTTCGGGTATTCGGGTATTTGCCTTATGGTAGTGGGATGTTACAAAAATGATGTGCTTACATATATGCATTAGAGAATGTATGGTTAGGAGAATGTGTAGGGTTGCATGACGGATAGCTATGAGCTTAGGCCCAATTTGATTGGGTAGTCCATATCATACATATAGTTATACACACATACACATCACACACACACACACACAAGACCATCTAAGTTAAAGGAGACCTTAGTCAAACCCCTCACTTATAATATTAAAACTAACACCTCTTTTAATGTGGCAAGAACTAAAGTCCTTTTAACGTTAGGGTTGTTGGGTAAACCTAAACCTAATCTATACGGATATGTTTGAACCATAAAAATAGGATTTCCATATTAATGGGTTGGTTTTAACTAGAAGCGTTGGTTTGTTGGCCGAACCCAAAATCAACGTGGATAAAGGCGAAGTTGGGTAGTGTACATTAGATGTACATATGTAAAGAGTTGATAGCCCAATGAGTGTGCACACATCAACAGTTGATAAAACTAGATTTGATAGTTACATTGGAGATGAAATTGGTATGATTGATAACTACCAGTTGAACTAAGGTGGGTTGTTGGGAAAACCCAAGGTCATTCTTAGGGATATTAGATATCAACCTACTAGAAGAATTTCTCTACGAGTTCTCTCCGATTTATATTGAGGGTTATAAATTTATAAAAATAGTGGGAGTTATGATGCATGTTATTAAAGTCCTTATAGATATGCATTTAAGTACATTCTAATTTTTCTTTATTTGATGATAGGTTACTATTGCCTAACTTAACACCATGAGTACTAGTGTTAATCTAAGATGATTGATGGAAGATAACAAGTTGACTAGACCAAACTTCCTTGACTGGCTCAGGAACTTGAGAATAGTTCTTAAGTATGAGAAGCTTGGTTATGTCTTAGAAGAACCACTTCTCGATCCTCCTGCTGCTGATGCTTCTAATGATGATCAGAGGGCATAGAGGAAGCATCTCAATAATAGCGAGATGACTAGTTGTATTATGCTAGCCATTACGTCAATGGAGCTGCAAAAGTAGCACGAGGCTATGGATGCTCATAGTATAGTCTATCATCTTAGGGTGCTCTTTGATGAGCAAGCAAGGTCTGAAAGGTTCGAGACTTCGCGGTTGCTTTTCTACTCTAAGATGGTTGAGGGGACATCTCCAGTGCAGTACACACTAAAGATGAACGGCTACATCGAGCGGTTAGCCTCCTTGGGTTTTCTTTTAGATCATGAATTAAGTGTTGACTTAATTTAGACGGGCTTAACCGATAGTTACTCACAATTTATGCTTAACTATTGGATGAACAATATATCTAGCATAATTACCGAGCTAGTTAATATGCTCAAGGCAATTGAGCATTTGTTCCCAAGGACAAGGTTGTGATACTGATGGACTCTTTTGGTTTGAAGAAAGAGAGTTAAAAGAAGAAGAAGTCTGTAAGGCCTAAGGGAGGTGTCAAGAAAGCAAAGAAGACTGTCTAGAAGGAAACTTGCTTCCACTGTGGTAAGGATGGCTACTGGAAGAGAAACTGCAAGGCCTATCTGGTGTCCTTGAAGTAGAAGAAGACATCTGATGCCCTATCTACTTTAGGTATTTATGTTATTGATATTCATACTGTTTCTGATAGCAATATATAGGTATTAGATACCAGTTGTGGCTCACATATTTGTATTGACATAAAGGGCCTTAGGAATAATATACGACTCAATAAGGGAGAGTTAGACCTGCGAGTGGGCAATGGAGCAAGAGTTGTTGCATTAGCTGTAGGCATATATGTATTGATGCTCCCTAGTGGGCTTGCATTAGAATTGGAATATTATTTTTATGTACATACTTTGACAAAAAATGTAATGTCTGCTTTTATTCTTAATAAAGCTGGATTCCATTTAAATTTCAGTAATAATGATTGTTATATTTATTTAAATGGAATATTATATGCTTTGGAGGTACATTGTGCAATGGTATATACATATTGGATATGTCTAATTCAGTTCTAAATGTCAATAGTAACAAAAGAATAAAATAAGATAATGTGGAATCGTCTTACTTATGGCATTGCCGCCTTGGCCATATAAGCGAGAGACGTATGACTAAACTAAACAAGTGTGGTATTTTAGGGTCATTTGATTATGAATTTTATGACACATTCAAATCTTGCTTATTAGGCAAGATGACTAAGTTACCCTTTAAGGGAAAGTGTGAATGAACTAGTGGACTTTTAGACCTAATACATATTGATGTATGTGGTCCGATGTCCATACATGCTAATGGTGGTTTTGTATACTTAATAACTTTATCAATGATCATTCTCAATATAGGTATGTGTATCTTATGAGATACAAGTCTGAAGCCTTTGAAAGGTTCAAAGAATTCTAAAATTAAGTTGAGAAATAACTTGGGAGAAGTATTAAATCACTTCGATCGAATTGAGGTGGTGAATACTTGAGCTAAGAGTTTTTTGGATTATCTTAGGGATAATGGAATATTGTCCCCGTAGACTCCACCTTACACACTACAACACAATGGTGTGGATGAGAGGAGAAACCGAACTTTGTTAGACATGGTCAGGTCTATGATGGGTTTGGCAAATTTACCAAAATCTTTTTAAGGGTGTGCACTCGAAACTTTTTTTTTATGTATTAAACAGAGTCCCATCCATGTCAGTTGATGTTACTCTATATAATATGCGGACTAACAATAAACCTATCTTTCTCATATGAAAGTCTGGGATTGTCCTGCTTATGTAAAGCAGATTTAATCAGATAAGCTTGAAACTAAATTTGACAAATATTTATTTGTAGGATATCTTAAGGAAACTATAAGATATCAATTCTGCCATGTTTCGAAACAAAAGGTGTTTCTTTCAAAACATGTTGTCTTTTTAGAGAAAGAGTTTCTTCTAAAAGAAGACAGTGGGAACAAATTTGAACTTATGGAAGTTCAAGATGCTTAAACAGACACAGATCAATTGCCTAGACCCGAGACTATTGTTTATGAAGATGAAACAAAAGTTCAACCTTTTGACACACAAGAAGTGCGTAAGTTAGGTAGCATACGTCATGTTCCCGACAGATACGAATTTCTCATAAGTGAACTTAACGACGTATTACTTATAGAAGATGATGAGCCTACTACCTACGAGGAGGTTCTTAAGAGTTCAAAATATGATAAATGGCTTCAAGCTATGAAATCTGAAATGGATTCCATGTATGAAAACCAAGTATGGACTTTGGTTGACCTACCTGAAGGGATAAAACACATAGGATGTAAATGGGTTTTCAAGAAGAAAACTGACATAAAGGGTAATGTAGTTACCCATAAAGCTAAGCTTATAGCTAAAGGTTATTGTCAAGGCAAAGTGTTGACTATGATGAATCGTTTAGCCTAATAGCTATGCTTAAATCCATTAGGAAACTCTTAGCTATTGTTGCTCATTATGATTATAAGATATGACAAATGGATGCGAAGATGACTTTCCTTAATGGAAACCTAACCGAGGATGTGTATATGACACAACTTGATGGTGTCATATCCATGAATGGAGAAAAGGTATGCAAGCTTCAGAAATCCATTTATGGATTAAAGCAAGCATCCAGGAGTTGGAATATATGATTTGATGAGACAATGAAAGAGTTTGATTTCTTACAAAATTCACATGAGTCGTGTATGTGTAAGAAGGTCAGTGGGAGTGCAATTGTATTCTTTGTACTGTATGTAGATGACATATTGCTAATAGGAAACAATCTCTCAGCTTGGCAATCAGTAAAAATTTGGTTAGCTAAGAACTTCTCTATAAAAGACCTTAGAGAAACAACTTATATTTAAGGGATAAGGATCTATAGAGATAGATCAAAGAGGTTGTTTTGTCTTTCTCAGTCTATATACATAGGCTTTATACTAAATAGGTTTAGCATGAAGCAATCCAAGAGAGGTTATCTTCCTATGGTATATGAGATTACACTCTCTAAATCTATGTGTCCAAAGACACAAGATGAGAGGACTTACATGAGTTTGATTCCTTATGCTTCAGGTATAGGATCAATCATGTATGATATATTATGTACTAGACCTAATATATTGTATGCTCTATGTGTTACGAGTAGATAACAGTCGGACCTTGGTAAGGGTCATTAGGTAGTTCTCAAAAAATCCTTAAGTACTTGAGAATAACTAAAGATGTATTCTTAGAGAAGGTGATCTTGTGGTAAGCGGGTAAGGATGACTCTAAATCCCACTGTGGATATGTATTCACATTGAATGGTGGTGTAGTTAATTGGAAAAGTTCCAAACAAGAAACAACTGCTAATTCAAGGACAGAGGCAGAGTACGTTCCATCTTCAGAAGCGGTAAAGGAAGCTGTTTAGATCAAGAAGTTTATCATGGAACTTAGTGTGGTTCCAAGCATCACTGACCTAGTTTAGTTGTATTGTGGCAACAATGGGGCTATAGCACAGGCGAAGGAATTGAGGTCTCACTAGAAGTCCAAACATGCACTCAGGGGCTACCATTTGATTAGAGATATCATTGGTAGAAATGATGTTAAGATAGAGAGAGTTCCTATCGATCAGAATATAGCTGATCTATTGACTAAACCTATTTCCCGAAAGAGTTTTGTGTCACATGTACATGCCTATGGTATTAGATATCAAGGAGATTGGCTTTAGTGCAAGTGGTAGTTTGTTAGAGAAGTGCTCTAAAGGCAATCACCTTAGTAAAGGCATTTTTCATTATTTTGATGTTCATAGGTTTATGGATTTGATGTTGATCTTAAATTGATTTAATGAAGTCTTTGAGACAAAACATAACATGGAGGAAATCATGATGAGATCATGATAATGAGATTCCTATTATGTGTAATTATCTTAGTCTCCAACTTTCCTTAGTCGTATGATTAATGAGATAGGATATGATTAATTTGGATAGACTAGCACATGTTATACTCCTTAATTAGATCAAACAGTAGATCTCATAAGCTGTAGACATGAGTTGTTTATAGTTAACATGTGGATGATTACTAAAGATAGTAAGTACACTGGGTTGACCTACTATAAGACAATCATATGGATATTTTATTATAGTGTCAATGATAGTCTCATCATATCAATGGTGCAAGTATCATTTAACTTAAGGTGCTCAAGGATATCTCAGATACTGATCCTGTGCTTTGACTCCATTCATCGGTTCCTTTTAGGGGTTACTCATAGGGTGGTAATTGGGTACAACTTGAGATATTCAGAAGTAATTAAGTAGCTAATAAAGGATTCACCACTCTTGATAGAAAGAGATGATACCTATGGCCTTTTATCGGGGTCATTACTTAGGAGTCTCTAGCTAGAGTAGATATGTGTCATTAAGAGAATATTTAATGATACATAAAGTAATGAGATCCTCAGGATAAGATCTAATAACACTTGGACTAGATGTGACATAGTCAGTTTAGTAAGAGTTGACACTATGACCATACTCTGAACCAAGTAGGGTATAAATGGTGAAAGGACGAATTGTATGGCAACATTGCATATGATAGGGTTCATAGTCAAACCACTAACTTTCCAGTCAATTGGGGGTCTTGACATGTTGCTAGATACCGCTCTTGACTTACTTAAATTAAGTATTAATTTAAATGGCCAACATAACTAGGAACCGAATGGGTCACACACATAGGAGATCTGAAGGATGAGTAGAATGGTCTTGAATGGTGATTCAAGATATGAGAGAGTGTTTCAAGATTGTATCGCGATGTGATCATGGTAGAAAATGTTGCATGGAATGGATTAGAAACAAGTGTTGTTGGCTTCCATTAATTCATGTTATTCATGGTCATTAACTTCCCATAACTTCCATTAATGCATGTTATTCATGGTCATTAACTTCCTATAACTTCCATTAATACATGTTATTCATGACCATTAACTTCCCATAACTTTCCATTAGTGATGGGGGTTATGGAAGGCCAAATGGTGCAGAAAATTTAGATGATTTTCATGCATCTTGTGTAAGACACATAAAAAGAAAAAGAAAGGTTCTTTTTACACACACACTTTTTCTCTTTAACTCTCTCAAGAGTTCTTGTTTTTGCTTGCATAAAGAAAGGATTCTAGCCAACTCCTAGTGAGGTTTCATCCTTTTATCTTCGTATGGACTTTCATTAGAGACATTCTACGTTGATCATTGTGGTTTATGACAACCCAACACAGAGAAGATTAAAGAACGAGGAGATTACCATAAAGGTATGTAAACATCTCACATCTCACATTTCATGTTTTTGTTTTTCTATATCTATATGCACAAGTAGATCTAGTTTTTGAGGTTCCATTTTATTTCCGCTACGTATATTTGATATATATTATGTATGAGATGGATGATCGGAACCTAACATAATAAACTTATGTTATTAATAAGAAGAGGGGTGTTAGAGGACAAACCACATTGAGTGGTATTTATATTTTAAAATTTTCCTTAAAAGTTAATGAGAAGCTTAAAAGAGTTGAACTCACATCATGATAAGAATATGTTGTCAATGATTATCTAAATGCAAAAAATGAACTACCATATTTTTGGTGTATATTATGAACATGGTTATGAAAATCCTATAATAGATAGTGAAGAATATGAATTTATTATCGGTTATAACTATGAAACTAGTACACAACAAAATATGAGTGCAAATAAAGAAGAGTTATTCCAAATTTAAATGGAACAAGATGATGAAGATATCTTTGTTATGGTAATTATTGAATCTAGAAATGGTTCATTTTAAGATAACGTGATAGAGTGTGGTGGTCGAAAGTGACTAGAAGTGGTGGTTATGGTGTTGAGGTATGATGGTGGAAGTTTTGTAATAATTTGAATTTCCTAAGTACAAACAAACAGTCAGATTGTAAGGTGAATTCTAGACAAATGGCTTGGAATTTAGAGTGAGGAAAAATTATAGAACAGGATGTGGGCTACAACTTTGATGAAGGAAGTTCTTCAATTGGATCAATGGTTTAAAAGTTATGGTTAATTTAGTTCGGCATGTTTGGGAAGGTATGACAATGGGAGTGAATAAGAAAAAGGATGAAAAGGATGAGTTTTTGTTTTTGGAAACAAACAAAACCCTATTAGTTTTTGGAAACTAACAAAACCCAAGGAAAGATAATAAATTGTAAAAGCAAATTCTCTCTTAATTTTTGATTCATCAATTGTGTGTATCTTAGAGAGATTACAAATGCATATATAAGGAAATGTAAGGCAAACTAAGGGTCTTGATGGATAACCATAAATTTGGTTTCTCATCAGTCTATAATACTACCATTAAACATCATAAATAAGGAAATAACACCTTCATAACTACTATCATAAAGACTGCAAATAAAAGGTCTCTTGTAGGAAAATAGATCAATTCATAAAAGGAAAGTAAATGAGCAACTAAAGGCTCTTATTCTTTTTATCACTTTTACCAGGCTTGAGATGTTTTTGGGCTGCAAAACCATGTCAAAGTGTATAGTAAAGACTCCCTTTATTAGTCGAAATAACTCCTTTAAATGGTTGGTTTTGGGCTTCATAAATCAAGGCCTGGCAAACTTCAAAGGGGTTTCAACAAGATTTGCAACTTCAAAATAAGATTGGGCTCCTCAAGTTCTTCTTCTTTGACCATGCCTTCTTCATCACTACTTGTTAGATTGAGGCCCATATTAGTAACATCTTCTAATGCTTGGCTTGATGAAACTTCATCATTCTCCTCTCCTTCAAAGGCTTCTTTTTAGGCTTGGACTTGGGCTTGGTTGGGTTGCATTATGTCTTCCACATACTTGGTTAAATCACAAACATTGAAAGTATTTGAAATGTTATAAGTGTTTGGAAATTCTGCCTTGTATGCATTTTGATTCACTTTTTTGAGAATTTTAAATGGACCCTCCACCCTTGATATGAGCTTGTTCTTTCTTTTTATATGAAACATTTCCTTCCTTAAGTGTACCTAACTAAGATCACCCTCTTTGAATTCCACAATGGCCTTTATTTTTGCTTGCTTCTTGTAAGCCTCATTCTTCTTTTCAATGTGGGCTTTGGCTTTGCTATGTAGTTTGACAATTTCTTGAGCTCTATCTTCGGCAAGAAGTTTGTTAGCTCTATAAACTAATTCAAAAGGGGTAAAATTTGTCATCTTACTCTTTAAACTATTATATGCAAATTCATCATGGACTAAAAGATTGTCCCAATTTTTCACTTTCCCTTTCAATAAGCTTCTCAAAATGTTGCCTAGACTCTGGTTGACCATTTTCATTTGAGGATGAAAGGTCGTACTAAAATTTAAATTAGTTTCTAGTCTAGCCCACAAATGTCTCCAAAAATGGATCAAAATTTTTACATCTCTATCACTAACTATACTCCCAGGAATTCCATAAGTTTTACAATATTTTCAAAGTACAAGTTTAGAACATAAGATGTGTCATTGGTTTTATTATAAGCAATAAAATAGGCCATTTTGGAGAATCTATCCACAACAACCATAATGGAGTCATGATTTTTCCTAGTTCTTGGCAAGCCTACAATGAATTCGATACTTACATCTTCCCAAGGAGCATTTGGAATTGGCAATGGTAAGTATGGGCCATGGGCCCTCCTTGTCATTTTGGCTTGTTAACATGTGTTGCATCCCTCCATAGGCTTTGCTACATCTTTCCACATCGTGGGCTAATAGAAATTTGCACTAGCTGACTCATAAGTCTTGTCCCCTCCAAAGTGACTGGTAAGTCCTCCACCATGGACTTCTTTCAAAATTATTTCTCTCAATGAACATTTTGGAATACAACAAGCATCAAGTTTGAAAATATAACCATCATGAATGACAAAATCCTTAAACGCACCATCTTTCCTAACTCTTTCCTAAATCTCACCGAATTCACTATCTCCCTCATACAAATTCCTAATGTCCTCAAATCCTATTACATAAGCATGTATAATACTAAGAACATTATATCTCCTAGACAATGCATCGGCTACCTTATTACTTAGACCATCCATATACTTTACTACGAAATCAAAAGATTGCAAATATTCCACCCATGATGCATGTCTTCTACTTAAATTGGATTGACTTTGAATATATTTCAAAGCTTGATGATCAATGTACAAGATAAAAGAATTTGCCAACAAATATGCACTCTAATGTTTAAGTATACGGACCAAAGCATAAAACTCCAAATCATAGTAGAATATTTTTTTTAGTTTTATTCAATTTTTCACTAAAGAAAGCAATGGTTCTACGCTATTGAATCAAAACAGCTCCTATTCCTACCCCACTTACATCACACTCTAATTTAAAAGGCAAGCAAAAATTAGGCAAGGACGAATCGGAGCTTTGGTCATAGCATTTTTCAAAGTATTAAAGGCAATTGTGGCTTGTGGAGTTTACTTAAACATACCTTTTTTTCATTCAATCTATTATAGGGCAAGTTATAGTACTAAAGTTCCTAATGAACTGCCTATAAAAAGAGCAAAACCCATAAAAACTTCTTACTCGAAACAAATTACTAGGAATTGGCCATTCTACAATTGCTTTTATCTTGTCTGGGTCCATGCTAATTCCCTCTCTAGACATAACATATCCTAAAAACTAATGTTGTTATCATAAAAATGATACTTTTTCACATTAGCATACAATGATTCACAGTCCAAAACCTTAAAAACAAGTATCAAATGTATGTAATGCTCACATAAACTATTGCTATGAACTAGGATGTCATCAAAGTAAACTACCACAAATTTGTTGAGAAATGGTTTAAGTACCTCATTCATAAGCTTCATGAAATTTGATCAATATGACTAACCATTCATAGAGTCCTTCATTTGTTTTGAAAGTCGTCTTCCATTCATCCCCTTCTGTTACTCAGATTTGGTGGAATCCATAAGCAAGATCAATCCTTGTGAAAGCTGAAGCTCTATGAAGCCCATCTAACATGTCATCAAGTCTTGGAGTAAGGAACTGATACTTAATAGTGAATTTGTTGATGGATCTTGAATCAATTACCATCCTCCGTTTTCCATTCTTTTTAGTAACATCAAAGGTGAGAACAACACATGGTGAAATACTCTCTCTAATGAAACCTCTCTTTAACAACTCATCAACTTGCTTTTGCAACTCATCATTTTCTTTTGGGCTCATTCTATAAGAATGTTTGTGGGGAATTGTGGCTTAGGAATGAAGCTTATTTCATGTTGAATGCTATAAAGGTGTAGGCCATTTTGTAATGTTTTAGGGAAAACTCTAACAAACTCATCAACTAAAGATTGTACCTCACTTGGAATTAGATGATTTGGCTTAGGCTCATCATTAATGTCCATGGGAATGTAATTAGGCAACTCCTCCATAATTGAACTCTTCTCCTCATTTGAAAGCAAACCAAGTGCGTCAACTTCTCTTTTCTTTCTCCTCTTCTTGGGTAGCAAAGGTTTGAGTAGAATTTTTTTACCTCTATGAAACAATGTGTAAGTATTTGGCCTTCCTTGCTAATGTACATCTTTGTCAAACAACCACGTCCTTCTAAGTAGCAAATGGCAAGTCATCATGGGAATTACGTGACACCAAACTTCATCTTTATATTGATCTATAGCAAATGGAGCTAGACATCTTCTTGTGACTCTAATTTCATGCTTTGAATATAAACATCTCAACTTATAAGGAGAATTAAGTGGCTCGATTTTAAGATCCAATTTATCAACCATCTCACTAGATACAACATTCTCACACGCTCCACTATCTGTTACAACTTCACACAATTTGTATTTTGTCATACACCTAGAATGAAACAAAGATTTTCTTCTCCAATCTTCCTCACTTTTCTCACAATTTAAAACTCTCGACAACATAAACATCTCTCCATCTAGTACATTTGCATCACAAACAAGTGCATTATCATCATCATACAAATTTGACCGTGAGCCGTTATCAAGATAATCAATATGTAACAAATTATTTTCAAGCTCATTTTCAATCTCCTCAATATCTTAGATAGTCATAACTTTTCTGGTGGGGCATTCGGATTGGAAATGACCATATCCTTGATATTTGAGGTAGCTTTTGGACATAATTTTTGTTGGAGGGGTAGATTGGGTATTTCTTGGTGTGAAAAAGGTATTTGGAGAGTTTACGGGTGGCTTTATAGGTGGTGTAAGGTTCGATTTATATGGGGTAGGGGTGAATGCACTAGCATGTGGGTTTGGTTTGGATGGTGGAGTGTAGTTTGATGGGGCTAAGGCTTATGGAGGTATGAATTTTTTTTGTCGGGTGTGTTTGAGGCTAGTTTCAGTTCTTAAAGTTAGTCTTTTCAATTTAAAGAAAGAGTCATAGGAGCAAAATTTACCATGCCTTGTATGTCAATTCTCATCCCTTTAAGGAATCTTCCCAGGATCATCTCTTCAGTTTCTTCATGCTCACACTTCATCAAAAACTCTTCAAACTCCATAGTATATTGCTCCACCATTTTTGAATCTTGTTTAAGACTCAACATTTGTTCAATCAATTTCTGCCTATAGTGTGGAGGCAAAAATACAACATTCATCTCTTTGTTCATTCGATGCCACTTATTGATTCTAGGTCTTCCTTCTTTCACTCTTCTTTTTTGTAAATTCTCCCACCGTAGGGCTGCATACCCCTTTAATCTCATGGCAACCAATGTTAATTTCTTCTCTTCGGTCACCTCTCTCAATTTAAAGTCTCTTTCAATTGTATAAACCTATTCAAGATAAGCATTAACATCTATCTTACCATGAAATTCTGGCAATTCAACTTTGTAATTGAAGAACTCCTCTTGCCTCTCTTGTTGCTGAATTGGTGTTTGTGGGAGGTTCCTCACGGCTGTGCTTCCTATGCCATGGTATTGCCTTCTCCCTCTTCCTCTTGGTAGTTCCCCACGGGCTATAACAAAGGGCCTTTCCTCTTCTTCATCTTCAAAATGTTCTCGTGGAGTCTCTCTAGACCTGGAGGCTAATGGAGAGTTGTTAACAAGGGCTTCTAAGGCTTCATTTTTTACCTTAAGAGCGTCCATTTCTAGGCACATCTCAAACTTAACAGCAAGGTCTTGATCGTTGGACATCATATATATATATATATATATTATGGTGTGATGGAATCTTCGGTCAGGCAATGGACATTTGAAAGGAACTAGGCTTTAATAACCTTGTCTCTAATACCAAAATGAGGGGGTGTGGTGGTTGAAAGTGATTAGAAGTGGTGGTTATGGTGTTGAGGTATGATGGTGGAAGTTTTGTAATTGGAATTTCCTGAGTACAAACAAACAGTCAGATTGTCAGGAAAATTTTGAACAAATGGCTTGGAATTTGGAGGTGATTTTTGAGGCAAAATTGTAGAACAAGATGTGGGCTACAACTTTGACGAAGGAAGTTCTTCAATTGGATCAATGGTTTAGAAGTTAAGGTTGATTTAGTTCGGATTTCTAGGAAGGTGTGGCAATGGGATTGACTAAGAAAATGGATGAAAAGGATAGGTGTTTTGTTTTTGGAAACAAACAAAAGCCTATTAGTTTTTGGAAACTAACAAAAACCAAGGAAAGATAATAAATTGCAAAAGCAAATTCTCTCTTAATTTTTAATTCATCAATTGTGTGTATCTTAGAGAGATTATAAATGCATATATAAGGAAACGTAAGGCAAACTAAGGGTCTTGATGGATAACCACAAATTTGGTTTCTCATCAGCCCATAATACTACCATTAAACATCATAAATAAGGAAATAAAACCTTCATAACTACTATCATAAAGGTTGCAAATAAAAGGTCTCTTAAAGGAAAATAGATCAATGCATAAAAGGAAAGTAAATGAGCAACTAAAGGCTCTTATTCTTCTTATCACTTTGACTGAGCTTGAGATGTCTTTTGGGCTGGAAAACCATGTCAAAGTGTACAAAAAAGACTCCTTATGTTGGCCGAAATAGCTCCTTCAAATGGTTGGTTTTGGGCTTCATAAATCAAGGCTTAGTAAACTCTAAAGGGCTTCAACAAGATTTGTAACTTCATAATAAGATTGGGCTCCTCTTCAAGTTCTTCTTCTTTGACCATGCCTTCTTCATCACTACTTGTTAGATTGAGGCCCATATTAGTAACATCTTCTAATGCTTATCTTGGTAGACCTCCATCATGAAGTATATACAACTATCGATGAAAAATATCTTAATATAAAGCAAATAAGAAGAGATATGGTAAGAAGAATTGGGTTAGAAGTAGTGAGAAAGATTGTAATGAAGAGGTAGTTTATTCAAAAAATTCATAAATATAATAATGGAGTTTACATAATTAGGTTAATGATATGATTATAGTGATGTTAAAGTTTAATTAGTAGTTTGTATTAAAGATGGATGGTGCAAGAAATATATTACAAAGAAGATATACATTGTGATTAATCAAAAAGTGTATATAAAGGATTTTAAATTTGAAATTAGCATTAAGTTTAAGAGTTAGAAGTAGTTTAAGGAAATAATAAGAAATTATACAATAACAAATAGATATAATGTTTTAATGGCAAAATCTGGCATGTAAATGGAGGGTGTTTGTGAGCCATAGTATCCCTTTAGGGTATATGCCAGATGGATTAGAAATAAAGAAAACATTTGTTGTTAAGATATTAGGGAAAAAAAAGCATAGTTGCAAGAAAGTGCAAAGAAATAAGTAAGCTAACA
The DNA here is from genome assembly GCA_025504915.1 of Erythroxylum reticulatum. NCBI lineage: Eukaryota > Viridiplantae > Streptophyta > Magnoliopsida > Malpighiales > Erythroxylaceae > Erythroxylum > Erythroxylum reticulatum. Next base: position 33,258,942 of record JANSVA010000002.1, on the reverse strand, counting down.
AGAAATGGATAGCAAATGAATTTTTACACAAGTTTAGGAGGAAACTAATTTGGAAAATTACTAAAATGACAGATGATCTTCAGAGAAAATATGTGTTATAAATGACTAAATGCTAATGATATAAGGCTAAGGTGGAAGAAATTGTGATGCTACAAGGATATATAGATGGTTATTATGCAAAGTTGTGATCTTTTAGGCATGAATTATAACAGGCTGACAAAAAAGGTTAATTCCTTAATTAAACAAAACTTGAACCAAATTCCAAACAAGTAATGTATAAGAGGTTTTATGTAGGATTTAATGCAATCAAGTATGGTTTTCTCAATGATTATAAGAAAGTAGATGAATGTCTTTTTAAGATGTTCCTTAGAGATGCTTTGTTAGTTGTAATTGGTTATTATGGAAATAGTCAGATATTGCCTATATTTTAGGCTATGGTTGAGAGAGAATCACTAATCCTTGCATTTTTCTTAAAAATCTTCTTGGTGAAGATCTAAATATAAATGGGAATGCATAAAATAAAAAGGTTCTCTCTAAGAATTCATACTATTTGTATTCATTTCTATATGTGCTTTTAGTTTTTCTACTTACATTACATTATTTTTTACTTTCTTTTTTTTTCATTATTAAGGTTTAGTGGATATATTGAAGATTCCCTTCCTAAAAGTTGAGCATAGAAAATGTGTCTATACAAATTTGTTTGAATTATACAATGACCACATATATAATATTTTATTTTAGCAAGCGGTGAGTTACACAATGGAAATTGAATTTCATGAGATAATAGAGCAATTGAATAATTTATAAAAGAAGGCATATGGTGATTTCAAAGTAAGGGAACATAAGAATTTTATGAAGGCATTTATAAGTGCAATACCAAAGTGAGAAATTATTTATAATATCATATTAAATACATTTAATTAATTTAGTTGTAAAGTTGTGTACTACTAGACATCCCCCAGATCCTGTGTATCAGCGAGATTTCTACTAGTTGTTATTATTATTGATGTTGATGTTTATTTATAAAGTATGCATAAAAATTTTAGTCAATATGCTAAAGGATATTCAAGTTGCTTTAATAATTAGATTCAAGAAAAAAAGGGATATGATGATTGAGTCTAAAGAAGATATATGCCCAAGGCTAAAAATGAAGATAGAGGTTGAACAATAAGATATAAGGAACTATATCACTCAGACTAATGGGAATTTAAAGGTCAAATTCATGCATTTTACAGACAAGTTCATTGTCAATCCACAAGCAAAAAACTGTCAGTATAGATTTTAGGATTTAATAGGGATCCTATGTAAACATGCAATAACTTGCATATGATATCAAATGGAAGATATTGATGCTTATGAGATTCGACACTATAAGTGTGAATGCTCTTTGAAAGGTTATCAGTATGGTTTAGAACCCATTAATGGTTCATCGAATTCTAAAAATGTACAACTTATATCACCTCCTTTAATTAAGAAAATGTCTGAAAAACCTAAAAAGATTAGAAGAAGAAATAAAGGTGAATAACTATAAATTCTAAACAAATTAACCAAGGTAGAAGTAGTTATGACAAACCAATATTGTTATGCAAAAACAAAGATTCATTTTTTAGACAGACTAAAATTGTTAATGTGAATGTATACCTATGTTATTTTCACTCTCTTTAAATATTTTTAAAATTTCCAAGTATTCATTACAAATATATATGTTATAATGCAATAAAAATAAGAAAAACCAAGTAACTGTATCTAATACTGCTAGTTGTCCAATTAGAAGATATAGGTAATAAAGATCTATAGGGTCAAATATGACATTATCTATCTTAAGAAGGGAAAAGAAGGTAGTTAGTAAATATTCACCTTATTTCCTAATTGGCTCTAAATCATTTAATATTGTAATTATTTAAATTTCTATAGGCAACTCAAAGATATGGTGTAACATTTGAAAAAGTTAATGGGAACACCAATTTATGATTTTATCACTTAAATATATTTGTATGCTTGTCATGCGTAATTATATATTTAATTTTAACATTGTATTTTATGTTTATTTTGCTTTGTAGATGGATGGAAGTCAATTTCAAATACTTGAACCTTTAAGGAACAATATAAATACAGTTTAAGCTTCTTAAAATATAACCGATACAAACGCATAAGCACATATTTAAAATATGAGGAGGATCAAGTTCAGGGTGAAATGATTAGCTCTAGAAAAGTAAACATTATGTTCCTATAAATTTCTTATCAGACTTATATGAAGTTCCTTTTGATTCTTAGTGGTTTATTATTAGTGCTATTACTTATGTTTCCAATATGATGCATGATTTCTTATAATCTAAACTATAAACCCAAATGAGAATTTTCTTTTCAGGGAAATCCATATGAAGGCTCTAATTAAAGGGATAAGGACTTATTTTTTAATCATGAGTTTTGGTCATCGACTAAATCTTTTGAAAACTATTTATGTACCTTTAATTTATAGGAACCTAACCATTTCAAAACTTAGAAGATTTTGAACATAGTTGTTTCAATTATTTAAAAAACTTTATTTATTGGTTATGTTGTTCTTACTAATGGTTTTTATAAATTGAAACTTGATAATGAATTTGTTAAATCTTTGCTTTATGTTCATGGCAATGTTTGAATTAAACATAATTTATTAAATGAAAATATACTTACTCATGGCATACATGATTAGGTTATGTATGCAAAGAAATGTTGGAAACATTAGTAAAGAATAAGGCTTTTTTTAAAAATCTAGATTTTACTTATCTAAGTATATGTATATATTACATTAAGGGAAGGCAAACCAAATAATAAAGGAGTCATAAGTAGTTCCCTTTTTTTTGAGATTATACACACTAATATTTGTGGATCTTTGAATGTTTCATCTTTTAGAGAAGAAAATAATTTATTTCCTTTATTTATGACTTCTCATTATATGATTATGTTATTTTCTTAAGGGAAAATATCAAGTAATGGCTACCCTTAAGGTATAGCTTACTAAGATTGAAAGGCAATTAAATAAAAGGATGAAAGTTATAAGATTTGATAGAGGGGATGAATCCTATAAGAAATATGATAATTCATGACAAATTCCAGGTCTATTTGAAAAGTTCCTTAAATGACATATGTACATAGTATAGAAATACAGTTTATGCAACAACCCTTCCTATATGATAGAAAAGGATCCCATAATCCTGAATCGATCTTACCTGGGATCGCATATCTCAAGTTTATCTTTAAAGAGCAGATTTAATTATATTAGTGTCTATAATTGATTTCTTCTATGTAATACTAATCAATAAGACCTCATTGGTAAGTGTTACAAGATCTTAGACATTGGAACCCATGGTTATAGACCCAAATCCATTAGTATGGAACATACTATATCAGACACACCTTAACAAAATGATGTGGCAGAAAGGCATAATAGGATATTGATGGATATCATTAAGAGTATGATGAGTAACTCTTCACTACGTAAATCTTTATTGATGTATTCCTTTTAAACTGATATGTATTATTGCATATAGTTTTTAGTAAGGTAGCTTTAAAAACTCCTTTTAAACTATAGATTGTAAGGAGAAATAGTTTAAGACATATGCATATTTGGAGTTGCCCAACAGAGGTAAAGATCTATAATCTACATGAAAGGAAATTAAACTCTTTAATAATTAATGGTTACCTAATAGTTTACCCTGAGAAATCTAAAGGATTTAAGTTTTATTTTCTAGATTATAGTCTTAAAATTATGGAAATTGGAAATGCTAGATTCGTTAAGAATGACGAAGTTAGTGAAATTAATAAATGATAAAATATGGATATCAGGGAAGTAAGGGTAAATGTTCCTATATCCATAAATGCTCCGTCATCCATAGTCAATCCAAATATTATTATACTAATTGATAACAATTTAAATAATACTGAATAATAATTGAATGAAGAAATGCACTCACAAGAGAAGAAATGCACTTACAAGAATCTAACTCACGACCTCCTATTGTATATAAACCATAAGAAATAATACCTTTGAGAAGAATTAAAAGAGAAAGAAAGTCAATTATTTAAAATGATTATATGGTTTATTTATCAAATTCAGAGGTTGACATTATAATCAATGAAGATCTAATTTCATATAAAGAATATATAATTTCATGAAAATTACATTTAAGTTATGTATGTTTTCCTTTTTTTATGTTTTTCTTTTTTCTTTCCTATTCTTCTTGTTGAAAAAAATTGATGAATCATAAACAAGAAACAATTGATTAAAACATAAGTTAAAAAAATATGGAACATACATATTAGTATTCGTGGGTTATCCCTTTTGTTACACTTCCAGTCCCTATGTCAATAAGAGCAGGATTCCTCCTTTTTTTAGCAACAACAATAAAAATTCATCTTTTTATAAGCTATAGATTATGTAGAGTCTAAAAAATGAATTGATGTTATAAAAGATGAATTAAAATCTATAAAAGAAAATAAAGATTGGGATCTCATTGAATTGCTTTAATGTTCTAAGTGAGATAGGTGTAAATACGATTTGAAAACTAAAAGTGACTCGGATAGCAACATTAAATGATATAAATCTAGATTTTTTATCAAGGGTTATATTAAGAAAAGTGGTGTTGATTATAAAGAGAAATTTTCACCTACCTCAGAGAAAGACTTATTAAGGATTATAATGATATTAGTTTCTTAATATAATTTAGAGTTACACCAAATAGAAGTGAAGACAACATTTCTTAATAAGGATCTTGAAGAGGATGTAATTATAGACCAAATTAAAGGTTTTCAGTTAAAAGGTCAAATGGTGTGGAAACTCAAGAAGTTAATATAGGAATTTAAATAAGCTTCTCAATAATGGTATCTTAGTTTCAATGATACTATAACATCTTTCAATTTTTAGGAAAACAATATTGATCGATATATATACGCAAAGATTAGTTAGAGTAAGTATGTTTCCTTAGTTTTATATATTGATGATATTTTACTTGCTACTAATTATTTAGGTATAATACATGAGACAAGATATTTTCTCTCTAAGAATTTTGAGATGAAAGAGACGGGAGAGATGCCATATAATAGGAATTAAAATTTTCTATGATAGATCATAAGGATTGTTGCGAATACCTAATACTTATATTAAAAGAATAGAGAGATTTTATTCAATAAGTATTTAATATGTGTTGTTCTTAGTTAGAAAAGGGACGAGTTTAGTTTCATGTTATGTCTAAAGAACAATATAGAACAAAAATAGATGGAAATAATTTCTTATGCTTTAATTATAGGCAATTTAATGTATTTACAAACCAATACAAGGCCATATATCAATTTTGTAATCAGAATGTTAGGAAGATATCAAATCATCCTTGGAATTATTTATTGGAAAATACAAAGACAGTATTAAGATATCTATAAGGAAAAGAACTATATTCTTATCTATTTAAGGTTTGATCATTTGGAAGTAATTTGATACTTAGTTGCATTTTTTGTTGGATACCTTGATAGTAAAAAATCCATATTTGGTTGCCTATTTCTTTTAGTGAATGAAGCAATATCATGGAAGAGTGCTAAACAATCTATTATTACTTGATACACTATGGAAATAGAGTTAGTTGGATGTTTTGAAGACATTGTTCATGCATTGTAGCTGGGAAATTTTATTTTAGGACATATGATTTTTAACACCATTAGCAAGCCAGGGAAAATTTATTGTGATAATTCTACAACATTTTTTCTTCAAGAACAACAAATATTGAAAAGGTGCTAAACATATAAAATTAAAGCTTTTTCGCTTAAGGAGGAAGTTTAATAACAAAAGTGTCTATTGTTTATGCTAATACTAATTTGATAGTAGTAAATCTATTAACTAAGAGTTTACAACCAAAGATCTTTACAACCAAACATGTACATAGAATGGGTCTTGGTTGTACTATCGAATGACATTTATTTATGATAATGCTAGCACTATAAACTCATTAATATGTTTCATATTTTGCATTAATGATTTCTTTTTTATAACAGTCTACATATTTTTTCTTGATATTTTAACAAGAAATTCTATGAAATATAATCATAAACCATGACATAATTTATTTATATCATTATTTATAGACCTATTATGGTAAATAACAAATGTTACAATATAAAAAAGAAAGTGTATTGCATAAATAATATACAACCATGATAACTCACATTTGTTATTTTATCACACAAAGTTACTTACATAGATTTTTTTTAGATATAATTTCGTTCACTTAAAGTTATGACACTACAATAAAAAATGCTTTAGGCAACATTAAATTTGTAACGTTTTAAAATGTGTTGCTTAAAACTAATATGATGCAACGATTTTTAAAACATGACCTTTAATAATATTAATTGGCAATGGTGACAATAATTTGTTGTCATATATTTAAAAAGACAACAAAATTAAAATGTCATCGGTATAAAATTTTATATAAGCAACAATTAAACTATTGCGACTTTAAACAATAATTAAAGGTTATAATAGGTAGCATCGGACTTAGACCCATTAGGCCCAAGCCTTACCTGAAAATTTGTATTTAAACTCATGCTTGACTTAAGGCTTCTAGTCAGAGCTTGAACACAATTAAGCCTAATCCAAACTTGATTAAATATATTATTTAATTTTTAAAGAAAAAATAGCATCATTTTCTTTTAAAATTTTAAACTTTGGATCATATTGGACTAGACAGTTTGAGCTCGATTTGAAACCTAACAAATATTAAAAAATAATCGTTGCCTAATATTCAATCAACTAGAGTTAAGTCGACCAAATCAGATTAGAATGGGAAAACTTTGTCATAGCTAATATCAATTAAAAGTATTATTATTTTAAACTATACATCATAATATATACATATACATATATATAACAAAGGAATAGTTGTATGCATATGTTATACCCTTTATAATAGTTTAGGGAGAAAAAAGTGATATATAATAAGATTTATGAGAGGACTATACATAGATGCCAAAACATTTTTGACTTTTAACTTTTTCTTTGTTTTTCAGATGAAATTGTTTGGCAATGTCATGGAAGGATTATCATTTTCGTGAAACAATTTCCCTTTGTTTTAACTCACTTACCCTATTGTTCTTCTTACTAATGTAACGACTCTATTTATGGCGTCAATCTCTCTCTATCTTCTTGTGTCTGTCGATCTTTTTAAAAGTGTGATTGTCTCGCTTTGGGTCTCTTCTTATAGTGTGATTGAGCGGTAGGAATAACAAGCGAAACCTAAGTATGTCCCAACATTAGAATAAATTATTATTTATTATGTATCTTATTTTTTGGGTTTAAAAAATATAAGGAATCTGTATAACTGTTCATAAGGAATCTGTATATCTGTTCATGCTTTTCGTCCACTGAGGAGGCAATATTGAGCATACTTTTGCATTTTTGTATCAATGTGGTCCCAATTGTTTTAAAAAATATTTATGTATTAATGTCATTCAGTTGGGAGTTATGGCTTTTAACATATTTCATGTTTTGTTTTCTTCTTTCTTCTAATATGTCTAATACTTCTCATTTCTAAGCGACACTATTGATGTGATATTTTCTGTGCATTTATGTCTTTGCATGACCATGACACTCTTCTTCAATCATCGCCTATGCTAAGTTGAATTTACTTAAAAATGAGTACTTAGGTGGGTTGACTTTAAAACATATACTGGTAGATTATGGGAATGGTGAGTGATGGTTGGAGGCAATAAGTTTAGGAATTAATGTTGTGTTACAATAGGATCATGGTGAAAAGACATGGTGGTATGGAAGTGTAAGATTGTTCTATGTTAGAGGTTTAAATTAGGTATTGATTTAAGTTACAAAAGATGTTCAGTCAATATATTTGATAAGGTGGACATATAGTCAATAGAGAAGCCAAGACAGTTAATATATTTAATAAGTTAGACATGTTGGAGTTATGCAAATATAATGCCCTGGAAAGCAAGTGTATCTACATGTAACTTTATCTTCTTCAATTACAGTTTTTGTAATGAAAATATTTATTATTAATAAAACAAAAGAGTTTGGT
>JANSVA010000002.1:33231594-33250782 GCA_025504915.1 Erythroxylum reticulatum | reverse complement strand
CTCTATCTGTTCCCTTAGTTGATAAACTAGACATGTCACCTCTAGTTGATCCACCTGATAAGGTAGAAGATATTCCTAAAAACTTTAGTCTTAGGAAATACTGGAAGTATAAATCCTCTCACCCAGAAAATCTGATTATAGGCGAAACTTCAGAAGGAGTGAAAACTAGGTCTAAATTTAGAAGAGAGGCAAATGTAGCTTTTGTTTCTAAATTAAAAACCTAAGAAAACTGATGAAGCCTGGATTTTAGCCATGCAAGAGGAGTTAAATCAATTTTCAAGGAACAAAGTTTGGTCTTTAGTTCCTAGTCCATCCAATAAGTTTGTCATGGGAACCAGATGAGTATTCAAAACTAAACTAGATGAATCAGGTAGAGTAAACCGTAACAAAGCTAAATTAGTAGCTTAAGGCTATAATCAACAGGAAGGAATAGACTATAATGAAACATATGCTCCTATAGCTAGACTAAAAGCTATTAGGATTTTGCTTGCATATACTGTTTTTCATGATATAAAACTGTTTCAAATGGATGTGAAAAGTGCCTTTTTCATTGGTTTTATAGATGAAGAAGTTTATGTAAAGCAACCTCCTAGTTTTGAAGATACTAATAAACCAGAGTATGTCTATAGACTTTATAAAGCTTTGTATGGATTAAAACAAGCACCTCGTGCTTAGTATAATCGTCTAAGTTCATTTTTTATTGGAAATGACTTTATTAGAGGACAAGTAGATAAGACTCTACTTAGAAAATGTATCAGAAATGATTTCATTATAGTACAAATATATGTAGATGATATTATTTTTAGTGCAACTTCTAAGAAGCAATGTTCCAGTTTTGAAAATCTTATGAAAAGTGAATTTGAAATAAGTATGATGGGTAAATTGAAATTTTTCCTTGGTTTACAAATTAAGCAAACTAAAGAAAAGATTTTTATTCATCAACAGAAATACATCAGTCAAATATAAAACGAAAAAGGTTAAACCTATGTCAACTCCTATGCATCCTTCAATCTTTTATTTAAGGATGAAATAGGTAAGAAGGTTGATCAAACCCTTTTTAGAGAAATTATTGGTTCTTTACTTTACCTAACTGCAAACAGACCTGATATATTGTTTAATGTTTGTTTGTGTGCAAGATTTCAAGCAGATCCTAGAGAATCTCATTATATTGCTGTTAAAAGAATATTGAGATACTTGGCAGGTTCTACTAATCTTTGTTTGATGTATGAGAAAGCTAAAGATTTCAGGTTAATTGGCTACTGTGACGCTGATTATGCTAGAGATAGAATTGATAGAAAGAGTACAAGTGGAGGATGTCACTTTGTTGGTCATAATCTAATTTCATAGTCAAGCAAGAGGCAAAGTTCAATTACTCTACTACTACAGAAGTTGAATACATGTCAGCTACAAGTTGTTATTCACAGACGTTATAGATTAAGTATCAGTTAGAAGATTACTCCACACAAGAAGATCAAATTCTAATCTTCTGTAATATCACAAGTGCTATCAATCTGGAAAAGAATCCAATACAACACTCGAGGGCAAAGCATATTGAAGTTAGACATCATTTCATACGAGACTATGTACAAAGAGGAATCATCACTCTACAATTTGTTGAGACGAATCAACAATGGGTGGATATCTTCACTAAACCTTTATGTGAAGATAGATTCAAGGAAATTAGATGGAACTTAAATATGGTAATGCTAAATGACCATTCGTCTGAAACGTCATGACCCAGACAATTTATACAAGAAGAAGATAAAAAGTCGTAAGTTTTCAAGTAAATAGTAATGGTAAGTTATGAACGGTAACTTTTCAAGAGTAGGTATAAGAAGGAAATCTTCTCAAGATTCTAAAATGCCTTCTACTCTAGAATTTTCTTGAAATACTTTGAAACTGACTTGTTTAGTGCTCTCAACTAAGACGATTCAATACTCTATTCTAAGCTTTAAGTTCATTTCATCTTATATTCTTACTTTTAGAGACTAACATCACTACTTTGAGCGAAATACTTTTATGTGTTTAGTTTTTATTGGCTATAGATTACAAATGGAGCAATCACTTATCTATAGGAGACACGTTGATTTCAAATCATTGAAGGAAAATTAGATAGACATTAAACCAGAGATTGAAGCAGTTGGCTGGAAAAAATTCTTCAAGGTTAGTGAAAAGGTCTATTTGAATAAGATATATGAGTTTTGGAAGAATGCAAAGTTGGTAGACGATACCTTAGTATCAATGTTTGTCGGTTATCGTAACTCAAGATACTATCGAGAGGGTCAGTGGGTGTCCTAGTATTGGAGTAAAGCTGTTTAACAATACAAAATGGATTACTCAAGGTCGTGTAGATAGATTGCACATTAATCGACAACTCTATGAAAGTAGTGATCCTGAAGTTAAGAAGGCAGTACCTTTGTTCCGAAGGCTAGGATTCTATAATCACTGCTTCTTTACTGTGTTCTACCAAGATTAGGATCGAAGGACCTTGTGACAATGAACAATGAACATTGTCTATATCACCTACTAAATCACCAACCCATTAATCTTCCGTACTTGATTTTGAAGTACATGATGAAAGTCAAAAGGGGATTCTAGCTCTTTACTGTATAGAATGCTGTTGACAATGATTTTTAGAGAATCTAGAATCTTTCTCAATAGAGGTAACAGAGTAAAGATGGATGTGAAGAGTATTATTAACACCAAGACTGTTTACAGGATAGGGATAAAGTTTTATGATGAGGCGGATATAGGTTCTACACCCAAAGCAAGGTCTAAGGGGGGGCTTATAGTAAGACGAGGCAGAAGTGAACGTGGTATGTCTACAAGAAAAACAAAACCTCGATCAACAGGAAGAACATGTGTAAAAGAAAAGACTGAGAAATCATCTGATGCACCAATAAATCCTAAAACGATACTACAGAAAGAGGAAAGCTTAGTTCAACAATCATCACATCAAGTGTCATTGAAGAGAAAGGCGAAGACACTTCAATTAGAAAAATCCAAACAGTCAAGAAGGTCACCAAGACTATTGACCTTATAACAACAAGAATAGAAGAAGAGGAAATCTCTGATTCTTGATGGAGATTCTGAAAAGCAAGAGAAAAGACAGCAGCCTACCAGATCAATTGTCTCTATTTTGCAAAGCCAATAAGAAAAATCATCTGGAGAGACAAAAATTAAAAGGAAGTTGGTATTTGAGATGAAGAAGCCTCAATAGCAACTTTCTTCTATACCGACAGAAGAACAAAAGAAGGTGAAGCCCAGTCAGAAGAAGGTTTCTTCATCGGATGTTCAACATAAGGCACAAATATTTGAACACCAAGTGGAACCTTACAATCCTTCTCAACCAATCAACAAAAAGGATTTGAGAATGAAGATTATAGAAGAATCAATACCTGTTTGAAGTAAAAGCTTAATTATTATCAGAGAACCTTCAAAAAAGTCAGTCAAGGTACTAGTCGAACCGATACCGATTAATGATCAGACAATACATCTTCTAAATCATGAAGAACGAAGATTATATGGTATTCTACGAGATGAGAAGGCAAAACCATATCTATTAAAGATTTCAAAGGATCAGTATATAATCTATCCGATTACGAGTAGAAAATTAATAAAATTTGTGCCAGACATACAACCAAGATGCTCAACCCTTGTGAGAAACGAAGAAAAAGGGAAAAAGAAGAAGGGAAATAAAGATGATCTTATAGAAGAGCATATTCAAGTAGTTGTGAAGAACATAGATGATGCATACAATGCAGCTCAACCAGGAGGTATCTGTGTTTCACACCACATTTCAAAAGCATCAAGAAGTAAATTTGGAGTTTCAACCACCAATGAAAATTTTAAAGTAGTTGGAAAAGTGAAAGAAGGAAAGTGCAGAAGTATCATAGTTGAAGGTATTAATTTCAACTTAGAAACCTTTGTGCATTTGGTTATGCATTTTAGACCTTTAGGTTCAGTCAAAGATGTGTTATACCTTTTTGGGCAACCAATTCTGAAACTACCTAGATCTGATAATCTTGATCTCCCAGAAGAAAAACAAACCTTCAGTCTACCCTTTATCAAAATTATAGAGATAGACATTTTACCTTCAGAACTATTTGCTGTAGAAAACCTTCATCCACTTAGTGAAATACAACAAGATCCTACTAATAATCCACAGTTCTTGAAGCATTTCATAAATTGGATGGTAGCAAGTCATAGTCAGAAGGAAGTTCAGGAAGCATTAGCAAAAGAAATTGAGGAAGTTCATACTAAGGTTGATGAACTTGTTGACTCAATGGGTGATCTTCTTGAGGAAGTAGCATTACTATGGGTTACTATTGAACAAGACCTCAAGACGATCTGCATTGACATGCAACGTATGCTTTTTTAAGTTCTGAAGCATCTACAATGAGCAATCTTTTTAATTAATACCAAATAGGGGAGAAGGAGAAAAAGAGGAGAACCAGAAGAGAAAATGGAAAACAGATAGAAAGCATTGTATATATATAGTATGCAATTCTTTTCTTATGTTTTTGCTTCATTATTCATTAGAATACTATTTGTCTATTAGTCTATAAATATCATTTTATCTTCTAAAATTATGATTATTTGTTATCATAAAAAAGGGAGAGATTGTTAAGTCAAGAGGACTTCACTTCTATTAATTTTGATGACAATCAAATAATAATAATCTTAGAATTGTATGAACTATTTTGATAAATTTGTTAAGTATGCAGAAAAATATAAGTAACACTTAGTCAACAACACACAAAGGACAACAACAGACGAAGCGCAACAACAGACGAAGTGCAACATCAGACAAAGTACAACAACAAACAAAGTACAACAATAGATGAAGCAGAATAACAGACGAAACGAAGTAAAAGAAAAAGCATTATTCCAGACGATACAAAAGGAAGACATTCTAGAACATCAGACAGTTAGTTAATTGGAGTTAGTTACAGGACTCAACTAATGACCGTTTTTAGAAGATTCAAGAAGCAGTTTTCAAGAAGACAATTGGAGACTTAGGCTATAAATACTAGTTTTAGTCGAAGACTAAAAAACGAATGCTTTTACATTAGAAAAAATTTTGTATTCAAAGTGTGGAAAAAGTGAGCGAATACATCTGTAACCAAAAGCTTAAAAATACTTTTCTTAGAGAGAGAAAGGAAGGCTAGAGCTTGGAGAGACTAATATAGCTGATAAAGAATACTTTGTGAGAGAGACCTGAAGAGGCTCTGCAAGTATAGAAAGAATACTTGTAAAGTTGGAAGAGTATAGTGAAATCTCATACTAACTCTGAGGACTGGACATAGCCCAAGGGTTGGGGTGAACCAGTATAAAATCGTAGCATCTATTCTCTAACCCTTATCTTTTAATTTTCTTGTTGTTAGACGAGTAGATAATATTACTTACAATTGTATTGCTTATCAACTTTAGCAAAATGTTTTAATAATCATTTGAATTTTCGTAAAGAAATTCAAGAAGTCTCAAAAGATTAATATTTTCAGAAAAATTATACAATTCAACCCCCTTCTTGTGTAGTTTACATATTATATCAGATTTCTCTATTAACAAGTGATTTACTTCAGATACAACATTCTCATACGCTCCACTATCTATTATAACTTCACACAATTTGTTTTTTGTCATACACCTAGAATGAAACAAAGATTTTCTTCTCCAAGCTTCCTCACTTTTCTCACAATTTAAAACTCTCAACAACACAAGCATGTCTCCATCTAGTACATTTGCATCACAAACAAGTGCATTATCAGCATACAAATCTGATTGTGAGTCATCATCAATATCATCAACATGCAAAAAATTACGTTCAAGCTCATTTTCAATCTCCTCAATTTATTGGGTAGTTATTACTTTTCTGGTGGGACATTCAGATTGGAGATAATCATATCCTTGACATTTGAAACATTTGAGGTAGTTTTTGGACACACTTTTTATTTGAGGGGCAAATTGGGTCTTTCTTGGTGTGAAAGAGGTATTTGGAGAGTTTGCGGATGGTTTTTGAGGTGGTGTAAGGTTTAGTTTATATGGGGTAGGGGTGGATGCACTAGCATGTGGGCTTGGTTTAGATGGTAGAGTGTAGTTTGATGGGGCTAAAGCATACGGAGGCATGAATTTTTTTTGTCGGGTGTGTTTGAGGCTAGTTTCACTTCTTAAAGCTAGTCTTGTTTATTCAGAGGAAAAGTCATAGGAATAAAATTTTACCATGTCTTGTATGTCAATTCTCAGCCCTTTGAGGAATCTTCCCATGATCATCTCTTCGGTTTCTTTAAGCTCACAGTTCATCAAAAACTCTTCAAACTCTATAGTATATTGCCCCATAGTTTTCGAATCTTATGTAAGGCTCAGCATTTGTTTAATCAATTTCTGCCTATAGTATGGAGGCAAAAATACAACATCCATCTCTTCTTTCATTCTATGCCACTCATTGATTCTAGGTCTTCCTTCTTTCACTCTTCTTTTTTGTAAATTCTCCCACTATAGGGTTGCATACCCCTTTAATCTCATGGCAACTAGTTTCAAGTTCTTCTCTTCAGTCACCTCTCTCAATTTAAAGGCTCTTTCAATTGTATAAACCCATTCAAGATAAGCATCGACATCTATCTTATCATGAAATTATGGCAATTAAACTTTGTAATTGAAGAACTCCTCTTGCCTCTCTTGTTGCCGAAGTGGTGTTTATAGGAGGTTCCTCACGGTTGTCCTTCTTGTGCCATGGTATTGCCCTCTTCCTCTTCGTAGTTCTCCACGGGCTATAACAAAGGGCCTTTCGTCTTCTTCATCTTCAACATGTTCTTGTGGAGTCTCCGTAGACCTAGAGACTAACGGAGAGTTGTGAATAAGGACTTCTAAGGCTTCATTCAGTGCCTTCAGGGCCTCCATACTAGGTGCATAATTTCAAACTTGATTGTAAGATCTTGATCGTTGGACATGATATTTTTTTAATGGTGTGTTGGAATCTTCTATCATACAATGGACATTTAAAAGGAACTAGGCTTTAATAACCTGTCTCTGATACCAAAATGATGGAGTTTGGTGGGCTAAAGTAGCTAGAAGTGGTGGTTATGGTGTTGAGATATGATGGTTGAAGTTTTGTAAAAATTGGAATTTCCCGAGTACAAACAATTAGGCAGATTGTAAGGCAAATTTCGAACAAATGGCTTAGAACAAGATGTGGACTACAACTTTCATGAGGAAGTTCTTCAATTAGATCAATGGTTTAGAAGTTATGGTTGATTTAGTTTGGTGTGTTTGGAAAGGCGTGGCAACGGGATTAACTAAGAAAATGGATGAAAAGGATGAGTGTTTTGTTTTTGGAAACAAACAAAACCCTATTAGTTTTTGGAAATTAACAAAACCCAAGGAAAGATAATAAATTGCAAAAGCAAATTCTCTCTTAATTTTTGATTCATCAATTGTGTGTATCTTAGAGAGATTACAAATGCATATATAAGGAAATGTAAGGCAAACTAAGGGTCTTGATGGATAACCACAAATTTGGTTTCTCATCAGCCCATAATATTACCATTAAACATCATAAATAAGGAAATAAAACCTTCATAACTACTATCATAAAGGCTGCAAATAAAAGATCTCTTAAAGAAAAATAAATCAATGCAAAAGAGGAAAGTAAATGGGCAATTAAAGGCTCTTATTCTTCTCATCACTTTAGCCAAACTTGAGATGCCTTTTGGGTTGCAAAACCATGTCAAAGTGTACAACAAAGACTCCCACTATTGGCTGAAATATCTCCTTCAAATGGTTGGTTTTGGGCTTCATAAATTAAGGCCTAGCAAACTACAAAGGGCTTCAACAAGATTTGTAGCTTCAAAATAATATTGGGCTCCTCTTCAAGTTCTTCTTCTTTGACCATGCCTTTTTCATCACTACTTGTTCGATTGAGGCCCATATTAGTAACATCTTCTAATGCTTGGCTTGATGGACATCCATCAGGAAGTTCTTTGGGAACACATTTTTGCCAAACTTATCAGCACTTAAATGTGAGTTGTTGCATGGTAAACTGTCAAGTGTCATTAAACAAACTCCATGTCCAAGCCATTAGACCACAGGGTATAATCGCAGTCCCATTTAATGCATCGTCTTGTTTACACATGCTTGTATCACTCTCACCACTCAAAACTTTTCAGTTGCTAATTACTTATGCCTTTCACATACCTTAACTATGAAAATATGGTTTTATGCAAATAATCACTATATGAAGTCCAACCAATATGCTTAAACTTCCAACCTGTAAGCTTTTATGGTGCAAAAGCCAAAGTGAAATTTTGTAAAAGAATATATCAAATTCAAGCAGGAAGTAAATACATCTGTTTTGTCTTTCCTTAGTTATTTAATTATCTTTACTTTTTGATAGTAATAAGTTCCATCCTTATTACAATTTCTCCCTCACATAGAACACCTCACATAAGAATCAGGAGTTATCCATCATCTATAAGTAAAACTACTTTAAGTAAGCGAGTTGGTCACAATTAGGTAAATGTCATAAAATCTTCTTCTTTCCTCTAGGAGTAACAGAATTCTTTACTCACGAATATTTGATAGTAGCATGAAATCTAAAAGAGGTAAATGTCATATATCATATGTCATAAGCTGTTGATCATTCCTATAATCATTCCAATATATTCTAGCTATAGCATTCTTTAAATTCATGGTCAAATACAAACATATTGATATTTCAAATGAATGGCTAAAAATATTGCAACTTTGAAGTCACTTTGTGTCAGAGATCAAGAATTTCCTGGTTGAAAGGGGGTTATGGAAACACTACTTAATTTTATCAGAGGGTCATCTCCAAGAAAAACAACAACATAATCATCTCCTTAATGCATAACAATCAGTCATTAACCTCCCAAACCTCCCTACTACATGGGGCATATGATTATTTTTCTCAGCTTCTAACAGCCCCTTCACAGGCTACATCTTCTCATCTAAAGGAACGAATGCAGTGTCAGCTATCACATATTAAAGCTAAAGGGCTTACTCCCCAGTCAGGAGATTGATGCATTGTTGAAAACCTTAAACCCCCACAAAGCTCCTAGATTAGATGGGTTTAATCCTATGTTCTTCAACAAGATTTGGCATCTTCTTAAGCCTACAATAATAGATTTTGTCATAGAATTCTTCAACAAGGGAAACCTCTTGACAGAATTTAATAGTACCTTTATTACAATGGTTCCTAAATCTGGTAGGCATATCACTTTTTCTAATTTTAGGCCCATATCTTGTTATAATACCATACACAAAATTATCTCAAGGGTGTTAGCACAAAGGTTGAAGAATGTACTATCCAATTACATTGATTTATCATAGGGAGCCCTCATTCTTGGATGGATTATGGGAGATAATATACTCCTTCTGCAAGAACTTATCAAATCATGTGGCTCCATGAAAGGTTTAAAGAATTGTTTCCTTAAGGTAGACATCAGAAAAGTGTTGATAGTGTTGACTAGTAGTTCATCCTCAATACACTAGGAGCTATGAATTTTCTTCAAACTTTCATACAATGGATAGCTGAATGTATCACCACCCCCGCCTTTAAAAAACTGGTGAATGGACAACCTAGCATGCACTTTAAGAGCTCCAAGTGGATTCAATAAGGTAACCCCTTATCACCATTTCTTTCACTCTTGTCATGGAAGTATTTACAGCACTTTAAAGGCTATAGTTGCAAGCATTAAAGCTTTTAAATATCACTTTAAATATACCAACTTGAGGATTATCAACCTTATCTTTGCAAATGACCTTATTTTACTTTCAAAAATTGATCAAATTTCAATCTCTAATTTGATGAAATCACTCAAAATCTATCACAGACTCTCGAGTTTGGAGGTTAACTCTACAAAAAGTAGCTTCGTATTATCCAAATCTACTTTGGGGAGTGCAAATGAGATGAATTATATTACTGGTTTTAGATATCAACTTGTCCCATTAGCGTACGTCGACATTCCTATTATCAGCTCTAACCCTACTACTACTGACTTTTACTCACTGGTTGAAAGGATCAAATGTAGGTTGCTAATTGGAGCACTAAAAGTCTAACAGCAGCATAAAGATTACAACTCATTTCCTCAGTATTGAACTCTATAAATGTGTTTTGGGCTACACATTATAGTCATTCCCAATAAAATTATCAAAACCATTGAGAGGCTATTTAGTAATTTTTTATGGAATAAGGATGAAGATTTTATCAAGCAAGCTAGAATGCAATGGAAGTATATATGTCTACTTAAAGAAAAGGGGGGCCTTGGAGTCATCTCATTGAAGCTGCTAAATACAGTGCTGTTGGTCAAAAGATTGTGGAGGCTGAGGATGGATAAACAAGCTCTTTGATATTAATAGATGCATAGTATCTTTATAAAAGGTATAAGCATTTGGAGTCTTGAAAGCAAACCCACCTTCTCATCCACATGGTAAGCCATCCTAAGAAAACGAGAACTTATGAGGCAAGGATTTATCACCCTTATTGGAGATGGCAACACAATTCATTTCTAGTTTGATATTTGGTTGTCTTGTGGCCCATTACACAATCTACTGGATATGGAGAGACTCAAAACAACCCTATATTAAGAGATAACTATGGCACAGACTTTAGGGGATAGGAGTATATTCAATCACCGTGTAGTGCCCACTTCCATCTACCTTGCGCTACTCCAAATCAATCTATATAAAGATGTGAACAAAGTTATCTGCTAGCTATCTAGGAATAGCATCTTCTCTAGTAAATCTTGTTGTGAATTACTTCAAAGGCAGCATAGCTTTCTTCCTTAGACTATAGTGATCTGGGTAAAACATCTTCACCTGAGGGCTGCATTTACTTTGTGGTTGGCTATAAAACTACGCCTACCAATAGTCGATAAGCTGAAGACTTTCCTTTACATACCAAATCGATGCATACTTTGTCAAAGGGAGAAGGAAAACCATGAGCATCTATTCTTCCAATGTGATTTTGTAAATGCTAGTTGGAAAATGATCCTACATCAATGTCATATGTTGAATGTGCCCAACAACTAGAGCTCATTTACTTCTTGGTGTTACCAATTCGTGCATAAGGATGACCTTGCCAGCTGGAGCTATGTAGGATTAGAGGAATCTTCAAATTTTGCAGAATAGAGGCTCAACCTAGAAACAGTTACTCAACAATCTATACATGAAAATCAAAAACTACTTCAGCCTTCACAAGCTCAACTTTCATAACCATAAATATTGGTCTAAAATATGGAACGTTTAAACATGCTAAAACTAGCTAACTAGCTTTCCTACTTTTGGCCTTTAGTTTCACTGAGAAACTCTATAAAGCTTTTCTTATAGCTTATCTAAAGCTCTTGATTGCCTTTAAAGCTTAATTTATTACATTTTATCAAAAAATATTTAAATATCTTAAAAGAACTTCATACATAAAATTATTTCCACATAATTATAGCATTTATATACATAAAAATTAGTTTAAAATTTAAATAATCAAATATTTTCATAAATAATCATAAATTAAATATAAAAAAGACATAATAATTTATAAAAGAGAAGAATAATTATGTATAAGACTTATATACATTATTTTAACTTAAAAAATCAAAGGCCTATTTAGTTTTATTTTTCATTTTAATTTTATATTTTTATTTTCAAATTTGGTATAAATTTTTTTATTTAAGTTTCTATTTTTGTTTTTATTCATAATTTAAAATTCATAAACTAATATTTATTTTATTATTTTATTATTTAATATTAATTGCTAATAAGAATGACCATACGTCAGTCATATTAAAGATACTAAAGAATTTCAACATTTATACTGAGAAGCTCTCTCTTATCTTTTGGCATCCCTACTTCCTGGTATAATCTTTGCTTTTTTGTTTTTGGTTGGAGTTAGTATGTTTTTGGCGTATTTCTTTCACCATTTAAGGAATTGTTCTTTAAACTTTTCAGTGGCCTAGATTGTTCCTTTTTTCTTTAGCATTATGTCCACTCCTTTATTGAATCTTAACCAGACTAAGATACTTGACAAGTTATATTTGAAGGCTAATTTGCATAGATGAGGAAACAATTTTAAAGAAAATAATAGGTTATACTAAACTGTGTTGTTGCGAATTTGTAACAAGATTTGCCAAATCTAATTTCTATAATGAGGCTAGGGGAAAATGATGTTATGTTTGCATAATTATTCAAGGTTTCTTATCAATGGAGACCATCTCTAAGCCATTAAGGAAAATAATTTTGAGCTGATGGGATTAGAAATTGTGCTTATAGAAGAAACTGTGAAAAAAGATTGAACTAATTATATAAGTACTTTTAGTGAATCATAAAATAGCAAATTCAAAATCAGAAATGGATAAGGAGGACTTTGTTAAGGAGTAGGGTAAGGGGGAATAAAATTACAATAAGAATGATTCTTTGAAGTTAAGTCCAATATAAGTTAAAGTTCCATGAGGAGTTGTTGGAGGATTTGGTTCTTTGTTGAAGAAAATGGACACTAATCCTCAATCTAACATATCTACTAAGGATCACATGTATCTTAATATGAATAGTTTTATAGGATCCTCACAATGAGATCAAGGAGCATTAGCTCTTATAATGGAATATTTCAAAGTGGATAATAAAAGAAGATTTGGTTAAAGGAATAGAGCTAAGAGCCCTAAGCTTGAAATGCTTTATTAATGTTTATCCTCTTAAGGAATGTTAGGTGCTTTAATTGCCCTAAAAAGATACGTGTGATTCAAGATCATATTTATTAAATAAAACCTATGTTAATGGGTATTTTTTAGACTAAAATTAAAGCAGATAATTGCAAGAAGTTAGACTTTTGGAGAAGCATTGGCAACTCATTACCAATCATCAAGTTCATTATAACAAACACTTAGTTATTGCATATGATTTATATAGAATAGAGGTCTCACATTTCTTTTCTATAAATCATATTATTAATCTCTTAGTGAAATTGCTTCAAGAGAGAGTTAAAGCTTTTATTACATTTGTATACGACTCTAATCATGCATTTCAAAGAAGCTCCTTATAGGAAAAACTTAAAAAGTTATCCACTCATTTATTGAATCTCCATAGATAATTATAGGTGATTTTAATATAACTCTCCTACATTTTAAAGCTGAAGTAAACATATGTTTTGAGGAAGTTTAATGAAGATGTCAAGAATTGGTGGGTCCTCTAGATGGTGTTGTCCCTATTGGATGCAAGTGATTTTTAAAGAGAAAAACTGACATTGATGGTAATGTGTGTGTGTGTGTGTGTGTGTATAGCAAGGTTATATAAAGGAATTGATTTTAATAAAACCTTTTCAACACCAACTAAGCTTAAATCCATAAGGATATTATTAGCTATAACAACATATCATGATTATGAAATCTGGATTAACATTTCTCAATAGGAATTTGTTGGAGGAAGTGTACATGAAACAACCTAAGGGTATTGATTCCAATAGATTTCCTAATCAAGTATATAAGTTACAAAAGTCTAGTTATGCACCTAAGCAAGAGTTATGGAGTTGGAAAATCCATGTTAATGAGACAATCAAATAGTTTGATTTATTAAAAATGTGGATAAACTATGTGTCTATAAAAAATTTAGTGGGAGTGTAGTTGTCTTCTTAATGCTATATATGGATGACATAATATTGATTGGAAATGACATACTAACGATCCAATCTGTAAAGATTTGATTGTTGGATATGGGTAAAGTGGACTAGATTTTAGGAATAAAGATCTATAAAGATAGATCAAAGAGGTTGTTTGGCCTATCTCAATCCATGTCCATAGATAAAACACTAAAGAGGTCTAACATGGAGAATTCATCAAAGAAGGGATTCTTACTCATTATCACATGAGATTTCTCTCTCATAGAACATATGCCCAAATACACAAGAGAGAGAGAGATAAGATGGATTATGTTCCATATGCTTCGATAATTAGATCAATTATGTATGTAATGGTTATTTGGAAATTGGTAACGGATCTAATCATGACCGCAACAAAATAATTACAAAAATTTTTCATAATTTGATTTCCCAAAAATCAAAGTTATTTTAATTCTATAAAACAATTAACAATTAAGTCATAGTAAAGCATAAATCTTAGTTCGTACTTTATTCTGAAGTTTGATAATTTTCTTATTATCTACCTCAAACTGTTTCCAAAATTGCTTCATCTTAACCACTGAAGCCAGACAAGTGTCCATCCTTTAATGGTATCCACAAAATAGATTGAAAAAACTTTGTAACTCTTACAAAGAGGGTTAAGCAAGAAGTGCTATCTCCGTTAGAGTTTAAATCTATTTATAATAAGTTTTGGACATTTTAGTAATTTAATTGAAATTAAATTTTAATTTCAATTAAAGTTAAATTTTAATAGGTTAATTGCCAAAAAAAGCCCAAACTTTTGTCAAATTTTCAATTATAGCCCAAACTTTAAAAAGTAACAATAAAATGTTCAAACTTTCAATTTTTTGCAATTTTAGCCCAAACTTCAAAAAATGGCAATAAAATGTTCAAACTTTCAATTTTCTTCAATTCTAGCCCGATGTTATCTATTTTTCTCCTGATGCCCTTATCCATTTGTTTTCTATTTGTTCTTCTAACGCCCCAAACTATTCTCACATAACAACTTACTGCATCAGTAAGATCGTCGGGGTTGAGCAATCTAATTTAGGGCTTTTTTAAACTTAACAGAAACACTAACATCGGGTTAGAATTAAACAAAATTGAAAGTTTGAGAAGTTTATTGCTACTTTTTGAAGTTCGTGCTAGAATTGAAAATTTTGAAAGTTTAGGCATTTATTGCTACTTTTTAAAGTTCGGACTGTAATTGAAAAATTGACAAACATTTGAGCTTTTTTATGTAATTAACCCAAATTTAATTTCAGAATTACAAGTAATCCTAATTAAATACAAATTATGCCTAAATTAAGATCTAATATCTCATATTGATCCTTATTTATTAAGTACCTCATGTTTAATTATAAAGTTTCTGAAACTTTACAATCAAGTCTAAATTGACTAAAATATCTTTGCTCTCTTTAACAGATTCTTTATGTGAGACCTATTAGGTTACCAAATATGTTAGCAATTATTATAAATTATAATTCTAATTCATAATTAGATTTAGATAAATTAAAACTCCTTTTGGTTTATCTTTAATTTTCTAATTAAACAATTTATAATCATAGATCAAGATTGGCGTCTAGCAATACATTATGATCACCCAAATATTTAGGAATGTTAAAGTGATTTTGAGTAGCCTTTCTGTGCTTAAATTTTCCGTATAATTTAATTTTTTCATCATACAATGTTTTGATTAGACATAGAGTATGAAATTAATTTCTACTTTATTTTGAGTCCAATCATATTAATTATCTGCCATTAGCTATTGATTCAACTAATGACATTTACAAACAACAACAACAACAACACCTAGTATAAATCGCATTGAGGCGCGGAGTCTAAGGAGGTCTAATAGTATGTAGCCTTACCCCTATTTAGTAATAATGACATTTATAAACTATTTACAAAACACTATTCCACCTTGGCCAAGGAATTTTTGAATCAATACAAATTGAGAACAATAGTACATTCTCCTTAATTACTTTAGGATAATGAATTCTATCTTAATCACTCAATTATCTCTATATAGTTCATGCTAACATCCACTGACTACCAACTGAATGACCTATGATTAAATTTGGTCATAAGTAGTATCAAAACATAGCAATTCCTATATAAGATAACTTTGGAGACCTCAAGTCAAAGGATCAATTATACAATAATCATAATGAGAATTTCTATAGACATGTAAGTAATGTTAATGTTCCAAATAGATTTCTCATATTAGGTTAGTTGGTGAACTTATTCTTTAACAAGCACCCACACATTTGTTTGAACATCTCCATACTTTAGTTGATCGAATACTTCCTTTATAAGAAAAAACATAACATATGCTAGTCTTTTTATGTTCTATTAATGTCCAATCTTAATAGAACAATAACTAGGAATAATTAAGGGATAATACATAAATACAATATGAATCTCATAATTATAATCTCATTATAATTTCATATGCAATGTATAATTATCTCATGGATTGTATCATATACATTTAAACATGTACAGGATAAAGAATGCCTTTAAATGATTGTCACTAAACTATAACCAAACCGATAGGCTATAGGGCATAAAGCAACGATCTCCCACTTAAAATAAGCCAATCTTTTAAGTATCATATACCATATTACCATATGATGATCATGTTATTGCTAGTATAGTGACTTAATGAGAGAATTTTATAAAATTCTCTATGGAGGTCACTTGGCTAAAATCTACAATTTTCATCTTAATTATCATCATAATTAAGAAAATTTGCCTAAATTCATCCATAGAAATTTGATGTCACCTAGACTCCTTTTACATGCTTAATGTCTCTAATGTTCCACAGTACATTACTATCTAGAACAATGCAAAGAACTATATAAATATCAATAAAGAACTTATTGATTCAATTAATTATTTCCACTAAATGAAAAATGTATTATGGCTTAATTAGCAACCACTGCTACATTGGAACCTTTCTAATCTTGTAATATATTATTTTAAGTAAAATAGACCTTAATTAGGATTTACTTCTAAAATAATATCCTTATCATCTTAAACTAAAACATAAACTCATACATAGAATAATGGATATTTTTAATACCTCACAAGTATCTAATATCTTAAATACTAAAAATATTTAGTACATTATCTATATACTTGCACTTTAAATAGGTGAACAATTTCCAATTTATCTTTATAAATCTAATTCTCATAATTAAGTTGTTATCTTTCCATATCCAACAAGAATTGGTCTTAGACAATTATATCTTCAATAAATGAAAAATTAGAATTGTTGTTCTCTATGAGCAATATATCTCTACTTACTCTTACTAAAGAGGACAAATATACTCCCACTAAACTTTTTGTAGACATGATAAAACATCAAATGTATCATCAAAGGCACTATTTGAATTCTTTAAGAAGTGAATCTTTCAATGTCTGATAACCTTTCAACTATACATCAAATGTATCATCAAAGGCACTATTTCTAGTTGGATGTATCGTCATAAGATTTGAACCTTTCAAATTTCATCTTACTCCCACTACTTATCTTGAGAATCATTCTCCTATAAGTATTCATTGAAACAAATAATTTACTCAATAGGTCTGTAAGATTATATCCAACCTATTGGATATCTTATAACCTTTTATTACCCAATTTAGTCCTAAACTTAATGGATAATGTATGCTTCAACCAAGCATCACATCTTCAAATTATTAATTTTGACTCTTTCAAAAACTTAGCATTTCATATATTATATGAAATCTTGCTAATTGATTTACTCGGAACTATTGAAGGTAAGTCATTATACTAGGAATAGTTATAGAAGAAATAAATATTGTATTATAAAATATTTCATATTTTCTTTTCTCCTTATATAAATATGTACTCTTATGGAATTTTTATTGTGAAGGTATTCACTAGAGAACCTCATTACCTACAGATATCCAAAAGTTTAAAACTCACCCAATTGATCTCATCGAAGTGCTTCAACATTCTCAATGTTGAATTTCTATTTAGATTTAAGCTATTTGAATTTTCAAAATTTTAAATCAAAATTTCATTCAATACATGTTACTATATCACATAAAATCAATAGTAATCTAATGAAATATAAGTATTATCATTTTGTAAATTGTTATTCGATCTAATACATCACATGTATAAGATTTAACAATTCATTACTATTATTATCCTCTAATAAAAGGATGATTTGGTTATTCTTCAACTTGACAAGTTACACAAGTTTCATATGATTCATAATTAAAAGGATACACATATCCTTATATGTAACTTTATGATTTTCATTATGTTGATTTAACCAATATGACATAAAAGGATAGTCTCTGTTATCCAACTTTGTATTCTTGCCATTTATGTTAAAGCATAAGTCTCTTTGATTCAACATATACAAACTATTTGCATAAAATTGGATAAACTACTTTTACTTAACAATTTATTTCTTATTATGCTTTGAACATTATAATAATGTTGAACCTATCTCGTACAGGCTAGAAAAGTTATGTAGTCATTTTCTTCTTATGACAATTATTATCATACTATAGCAAAGCATTTAATTGTCGTCCATAATTATGCTTTAGTAGAATAAATTGAATGAAACAATTTCATCTAGGTATTATATCATTTAGCTCTACTTTTTACAACTTCTTGCATCTTGCTATAATGGTGTTGACATATATATTACATATTGTCATTAAAGTTTATGAGACATTAATCAACTCGAAATCCCAATACATTTGACATTTATATGATTTTGACATGTCTTTAAAACTTTTTTCACCAAATCCCCAATTGATATTATAGAAAAACTGCATAATGGACATACAATTTTTATTTTCTAACATTAAGAACTCTTCTCAAACATAACCTATGTCTAAGAAATTTGGTTCACTAACTTAGTATCAATTATACTAAATAAGGTAAATTCCACTCATAATAGAATATAAATGTAAGAAAAACAAGTAATTAATTATATATCATTACCACCAAATGAGAATAAGACTTTAATAATGTATTTGGATACTCCACTTTTTTATTCGAAATAATAGCCTCACTATCATTCGAAAAGATTACGGTAATCTTTCTAGTAGGCTAAGATCCCATTCAAATATACTTGATCTTGAGTTTGCTGAAGTAATCAACTAAAATTAAATTAGGTAGATAATAATTTTATTAATCACATCTCATTTGACTCCTAGTTCTATTAAGTGATAACGCTTGCCAAAACATATCTTATATGTTATTCCTAATCCTGCCTCTAAATTTATGTGATCATAAGTTTGTTTATCAAAATCACACAAATTTAGTTAAGTTGAACTCATTTTATAAAAGTAAATATATTCAGGTTAAAGTAACCTCAAGTTTACTTAACAAATCTAACAATAAATAGAACTCCGGTTTATCTTATAACCATTGATTTGTATTTCGTACCGTACCGGCCGGTACCGGCCGGTACGTACCGTTCCGGCCGGAAACCGATACCGGTACGGGTATATATGGTACCGGTTTTGAATACCGGTCGGTACCGGCCAATTTCGTC
>JANSVA010000002.1:33216095-33231494 GCA_025504915.1 Erythroxylum reticulatum | reverse complement strand
AGTTATTGATCTTCATAATCAAAAATAATATTTCCAATACCTTGGAAAAATTAAATTAGATTTGACCATTGATTCCTAAATGAATTGAATTCTTATTTTGACTCATTTAACAAAATTTAATTAAAGACAAATTTCAGTAAATTGTGCTTTTTACTTATTATAATTTAGTAAAACTCTTTTTAAAAATTACACAAATAACACATTCTAATCCAATTAAAAAATTATTTCTAATCTAATTAGAAATTATTATTTCTAATCTCATAAGAAATTACTTTTCCTTAACCAAAAAATTATTTTTTGATATTAAAAGGAAACTATTTTTAAAATTAAATAAAATATTTTTAAATTTAATTAAGAAAGTCCTTTATATTATTGATTTAAAGATTGATTTCTTAATTAATTAGAAAATCTTTCTTTAATAAATTAGAAAACTATTGTCAAAATATTAAATAAAGCACATTTTCTTAATTAATAAATGAAAAATCTTTTCAAATTTTAACCAAGAAAAATGCAATTTCTAAAAAATCTAGAAACTTATTATTCATAAATAAAGAAACAATTTCTAAATAAATTGAATAATAATTCTCTAAACAAATGAAATCATAAATTTAATTTATTTCAATCATATTGAAATAAATAAATTTAATTAAGAAAAATCTTTCTTAATTACTTAAGATTCTTAATTTTAAGAAGTCTAATTAATTAATTTCGATCTAATTGACACTAATTAATTCTAAGTTTATAAACTAATTTTCTAAAATTAATTAGAAATCAATATAATCATTAATCTTAATCATATTAAGAAAAATAATGATTTTAACTTTTGAATTAAGTTTTAGATTTTAAAATAATTTTAAAATTTATGTTTGGAGTAGGTCTTGGAATACTTTATTCTAAGCCGAGGATTGGATTACTTTAATCCAATGGCTAAATAAGTCTTATTCTAGGATTAAGATATTATTCTCCTCATACCCAAACAGTGCTTATTCTAGCCTTAGGATAAACTATCTTTGTTTCCACGTAGTGCTTATTCCATAACTAGTAGAATAGTCTTAATTCCATGTCTCAACATTAACTATTCGGACCTTATAATACTTATAGCTTTGTATCCAAACACCCTTCTTTAAGTTTAGAATCCCTAACTTTAAAAGATGACAAATCCTTGGCCACCAGCATGTTGCAGCCGCCGCCTTGCTCCTACTGCTAGCCAGTCCTTTGCATCACACATCCTGTCGTCGTCGTTAACCACCGCTAAAGTCTCCTTATTGTAGGTCCTTGTTGCTGGTAGCTGGACTATGTTGTTGCCAACTTTCCAATCGTCAGCCGCCGTGTCTCAAGAAGCATTATTGCTTGTATGCAACTCTAACGACGCCTGCTGTCGTGACTATTGTAGGAGAACCTCGCCAGCAGTTGCCAGATGCCAACCATAGATGTAGCCTCCATACATTTGGAGCCAACTGACATCACTAGTTGTCTTGCGGTGTTTCATTGTGCCGTCAACAACCTTCTCCTTGCTTTCATCACTGGCGATATGCCTAGCTATGCCATAAGGGGCTTGTTCCTCACCAGAAAGGTAGATGGTGTTTGATGGTCCTGTTTATTCCTGTGAAATTTGTGATAGCAATTGGGTTCATAAATTCTAAGCTTCTTTACCTTCTAAGATACGAGCTCGTCACTTGAACTCGCAACATCATCATTCTTTAATCCTTCAAACTAGTAAACTCTATCATATATTTCATAAGAAATATATTTGTGATGGTTTTAGGGATATCAAAACAATTCCTAATTATTATGAATGTGCAGAATGTGGGTTGAAGCTGGATTCCAATTGCGCTCTTTCACGAGATAATGCTAACTTCTAATAAGTCACAGCATCACTTTCTCCAAATACGAAAACTCATATTTCCTGTGACAATCGTCACCATACGCTCTTCCTTTTCAATTCCAAATCTAAAAGAAATCAATTTTATCTTCTTATAGTTGTAAGCTATGTGAAAAGGAACTGGTGGATCTAATATATTGTTCCTTTCACTGTGATTTCTTATTCCACCATAAATTTTAGCAGTCGCGTGCCTTATTCAAATCACACACTGCTGCTAGATGGAGCTATAAATAGATGCTTTTTTAGTAATCGCAAAAGCCACAATACTAATGCCCAAACCAAAACACCATCCTGTACGACAACTTACTACAATTTCTAGAATTCTCAATTTGGATTTCAAATTCTGAGTTTCGATTGAACTTTCCATGTATTGTTTAATATATTGTTTAACTCTTATACAATTATTAATCATATTTACAATTCAAATTTAAATCGAATTAGTTCTAAAGTTCTGTGAAATATCAATCTAAACCTTTTAGATTAAAATAATCATATCTAAATATGATTTTTAGGGCTTTAATTTCAATTTCAATTTCAAAATTCAAGATCAATAATAGTCAAACAAATTATAGAATTAAAATTTACTCTAATACCACTATTAGAAAATTTGGATGGGATTGGATCCCAACCACAACAAAATAATTTTGAAACTTTTTTATAATTTTGATTTTCTAAAAATCAAGATAACTTTTATTCTTTAAAATAATTAACAATTAAATCATAATAAAGCATGAATCTTAAGTCATACTTTATTCTAAATCTTGATTATTTTCTTGTCGTACTCTTTAAACCATTTTCAAAATTTATCTATATTAACTACCGTCGTTGTACAAGTGTTTATCCTCTAATGATATCTAAAGAACTGGTTGAGATAACTCTATAACTCTTATGGAAAGGGTTAAGCAAGAAATGCTAAGTCCATCAACCTATTTAAACCTCTTTAAACTTGTTTAACCCTCTCTGTAAGAGATAGAGTTATTTCAACCTATCTATTTTAACCATAAAATTTCTTAAACTTTACAATTAAGTCCAACTTGATTCAAATATCTTTGCTTTCTTCAACTCATTCTTCATGTGAGAGTCATTAAGTTTCTAAATATATTAGCAATGATTATAAATGATAATTATAATTTGATAAATTAAACTTTTTTATTTGTCTTAAATTCTCTATTTAAACAATTTATAATTATAAATCAAAATTGACATCTAGCAACACGTTATGACCACCCAAATATTTAGGAATGTCAAAGTAGTTTTGACTAATCTTTATGTGCATGGTTTTTTCGTATAATTTAATCCCTTCATCATATAGTGTTTTGATTAGACATAGAGCATGCAATTAATGTCTACTCTATTTTAAGTCCAATCATATTAGCTCTCTGCCATTAGCAATAAATTCAATTAATGACATTTGTAAACTATTTATAAAACAACATTCCACCTTATCTATGGATTTTTTGAATCAATACTAATCGAGAACAATATAACATTATCTCTAATTACTTTAGGGTGATGAATCTTATCTTGATCACTCAACTACCTCCATATAGTTTATGCTACATCCAATAGCTACTAATTTAACGACCTATGATTATAATAGGTCATAAGTAGTATAAAAATATAACAATTCCTATACAAGATAATTTTGGAGGCCTTAAGTCAAATTATCACTTATACAATCATCATAATGAGAATTTCCATAGACATATGAGTATATTTTCAAATGGATTTCTCATATCGGGTCAGTTCAATGAATTTGTTCTCTAACAAGCACCCTCATGTTTGTTTAAGTATCTCAATATTTTATTCTATGAGATCAACTACTTCCTTCATAAGGAAAAGCATAACAAGTGCTAGATTTTTTACTTTCTATTAATTTCTAATCTTAATAAAACAATAATCGGAAATAATTTAGAGATAATACACAAATGCAATATGAATTTCATAACTATAATCCCATTATAATTTTATTTGAAATGTATAATTATCTCATAGACTTTAGATAAAGAATATCTTTAAATAATTGTTATTAAACTGCAACCAAATCAATTACTATAAGGCATAAACCAATGATGGTATATACTAAACTAGATGTCTCATATGCTTTGAGCTTAACAAGTGAGTTTTAAGCAAATAATGTGATGGTCACTAACAGGTTGTTAAAAATATAAAGTATTTGAAAAGGACAAAATATTTTTTTAATGTATCGAGTAGTTAAACTAAAGCTACAGAGCATTCAAATGCTAGTTTTCAATTCAATACAAAAGATAGTAGATCGTAGTCAGGGTATATCTTCACTTAAAATGGTGGTTAAGTTGGAATAGTTCCAAATAACTAATAATTATGAATTTTACGAAGGAAGCAAAGTACACTTTAGTGTCAAAGGTGGCAAAGGGAAACATTTTAGATTCAGAAGTTAATCATCAAGCTTGGAGTAGTTTTTAGCATTGTTGAGCCAACGGTATTGTATTATGAAAATAATGATGCCATCGCACAAGAAAAAGGAACTAATTTTTCATTAATGGTCTAAACATATACTAAGGAAGTTTTACTTTATCAGGGAGATAATGGAGTAGAAAGACATATCATTAACGTAAGCTCTAATTAAAGAGAATCTTGCAGATCCTCTTACTAAGTCATTGTCTCATAAGAGATATGATTGACATATGAAAGAACTGGATTTAGTGTAAGTGAAAGATAGTTTATCCGTTTGTAACAAATTAGTGAGTTACAATTTTTTGTATGAGATTAATATTTTACTTAATAAAGGCAATTTGATCTTTATATATAATAAAAATATAATCCCTAAAATAATTAGTGTGCACTTGAAATTATAATGAGATCATAATTATATGATTTAATTTGCATTTATTTATTATTCATAAATTATTCCTAGTTGTAGTTTCATTAACATGGGATAAGACTAAATGGTAACACTAGCCTAAATGTAATATTATTAATATGTTTATGAATTTGACATGAGCGGAGTCTAGCATTGTCAGACTAACTGTTAACATCAAATAATTTCGAAATTAAGTACCATTAAGATGGTGCAATAGTCTTTTCAATTTGATGGGCTACAAGATAAGGATCTTAATGAACATATCTCAAACTTTTTGGAGGTTTTTAATACTTTTAAAATTGATAGAGCCAATGACAATGCAATCATGTTACGAATATTCCCATTTTCATTGAGGGGCAAGGCAAAGCAATGATTGAACTCTTTGCCTAGATCATCACTTACGACGTGGGATAACGTAGTAGAGAAAATTCTTTTGAAGTACTTTCCCCCAATAAAGACTGCTAAGTTGAGGATTAATATCTCCTCCTATTCCCAGGCTGATTGAAAGGCATTACATGACACATAAGAGAGGTTCAAATAGATGTTAAGGAAATGTTGACATCATAGTCTACCACTATGGATGCAAATTCAGACCCCCTATAATGGGCTAAATTAGAATACAAGGTAGACAATAGATGTAGTGGTTAGGTACTTTGAATAATAAGACACTAGAAGTAGCACATAACCTCGTTAAAAACGTGGCTATGAATAATTATTAGTGGTGCTCCTCTCAAGCAAGACTTAACAAACCAACAGGGGTATACGTAGTGGATACAGTGGCACAATTGGCAAACCAGGTGGAGGCTCTAAGTAGAAAGATTGATAGAGTGATTATAAATCCATAATGTCAAGTTATGCAATGTGAGGTCTACGGGCTAGAACATTCAAATGAAGGGCAATTTCTCTTAGGGAAATCAAGGGCAAGTAAGGAATAACCCTCCACAGGGATTTCCCCAAGAACCACCTCAGACTAAGAAGCTAAATAAAAAAGACATGATGTTTAAGCTTGTTCAAGGGTAAGATGCAAGATATCAAAGAATAGAGGCTTCTATACGTAACTTGGAGTTTCAGATTAATTAAATTGCAAAATTAGTATCTGAAAGACTAAAGGAGTTTGCTTAGTACCACTAAAACAAATCGTAAAGAACGTGTAATGACAATAAACCTTATGAGTTGAAAAGAGCTAAGGTTGAAAAGATCTTCAAGAAGAAAATAAACCCTAAAAGAAGAATAGACTATTCAATCATGGTTGTTTTTCTCCTCCTTCTCTCTAAACCTGACTCCCCATGGCTATTCAACTGTTTTCCTTTAACTGTATCTTCATTATAGGGTGCTTTGCTTCCCTTCTTTTCTTCTTGGACTACCCGTTAATGCCTGGTTCGTGTAGTTTGAACAGGTTTTTTCCTTTTTAAGTAACCCAAACTTGGCTCAACTTTCCCGCCTAGTTTGAGTCCTGATAGTTTACTAATATTGGTAAAAGGTTAGCAAGACCCTCCTCCTCAAACCCCTCTTTAGTCACTATTCCTAAGGCACATATAGAGCAAGATGACTTCCCTCCTGTTCCTTCCATAGAGAAGGCTACTCCCGTTTTCAGAAGTTAGGAAAATAGTCTTAGAGTAGAGTAGTAGGAGATTTAGATAGCCTTGACAAACTACATTTCATCTTCATAAATAAGGAGAGTTTATTCTCTCCTCCTCCTGAGGTGTTTCAAAATGGAGTGATCAAACGGAAAGTCTCCTTGGTAGGCTAATTCTTGGATAAGAGAATGGTTTGTCCAAGTGTTTAACACTTGGCTAATCTAAGCTAGAAGAAATGGGGACTGCAAAACACTTTGATAACTAAAGATGGATATGTTTATTTTTTGATTTTCTATTTAAAAATGGCATAGAAGATCATGGACATAAGGCCCCGACACATTCAAGGTAAGCCTATTTTTATGATTAAATGGGAAATTAACTTTAAGCTAGATATATCACAACTGAAATCCATTCTATATGGGTTAATTTCCATCGTATCCCTTTAGAATAATGGTCCTTAGAGGGTTTGAGCTATTTAGCTTGTTACTTAGGTATTCCTTTAGCAGTGGATAATAATACTTCTAATATCAAAAGGATATGATATGTAAAAATAGATTCCAAGAAGTTGTTTCCTGAAAACATCCCTATAATGAAGTTCAACGTTAATGGAGACCTACTAGAGGACATATTTAAGTTGTCATATCCATAGAGACCTCATTTGAGAAAGACTATCAAAGCCTGAATCCTCAAAAGGTTGGAAAAAATCATCAATGGTAGATTGTAAGGCTAATTAAGAAAATAGTAAGGAATCCCATACAAGAATTATAGGTAACAATGAGCAAATTGAAGCAGGATTGAATCAATCCCTCGTTCAACTATATATAGTAAGGAGCAATTAGTAATAGTGGAAGTTCAATCCCCTAACTTACCAAGAGAGACAAGGCAGCTACCTCCTATAGGGAAGGAATAATCTAGGAGAAAGAAGGCAATTTCTAATATATAACCAAACTATAATGAGAAATAATTAGAAAAATTTACAAATGCCAAAGCTGACATGGATCACAAGACAAGGAATCATAATGAAGAATTATTATATCCAAGTTTTAGTAATCACAAATCAATGAGGAGGACCAAGTCTAAAAATTACTAACGGTTTACACTATATGGAATGTTCGTGGACTTAATTATCCAAATAAACAACTAGTTTTAAAGGATTACCTAATAGTTAGACGAACTTATTTTATTGTTCTTATGGAGACCAAAATATAGGAAGAGTCATTTCTAAGAGAATTGAAATTTCTCCATGCAAAATGGACTACTTTAAACATATCAATGGTAGATTGATTGTTTCTTTTGACACAGCTTAGTTACACTTATCTAACTAGTTTTGTAAAGATTGGCTTATCGATTATGATTTGAACATTAAAACTAGTAATGAATTTATTGCTATCTCAGTTGTGTATGTTGCTAATTGACAATACTAGAGAGTTATATTATGGAAAGACCTGTAAAAAAATTGAGGGGAATATAACAAACCCATAGATGATGGCAGGAGACTTTAATTGATTTCTCTCACATTCTGAATCTAATGGTGGAAGAGGTACTTCACATGGTAATGTTAAAAAAATGAGCTCCCTCACCTCCTCATTTGAACTAGTAGACCTTAAATTTTATGGTGCTTTACAGATTCATGCAAAGGAAATTAGATAAGTGTCTAGTCAATAGCAAGTAGTTAGCATGACTAAGTAAGAGCTATGTTATCTTTGAAGAACCACTTTTCTCAGGCCACTATCTTATTACTATCCATATCTATAGCAAAGCAACTAAAAAGAAGTATCCCTTTAGATTCTTTAATTATCTCCTGAAACATCCACATATTAATTCAATCATTTTTGGTGTAGTATAGAAGACATATTAGGGATTAAAAGCCTTTCAATGTCTAAAAATTTTGAAAGCTATAAAAATAGATTGTCTATCACTGCTAAAATACAATATTAGTATAATGAAAGTTGACAAATTGTAGGTGTTGGAAAATCTAACAGCTACTTAGATGGCTCTTGTCATTAGCCCAAAGGACTCAACATTGATTAAGAATGAAAATTTTGAATTAAAGAGAAATAGAAACAAAATTGTACCACTGATGGACTCAAGGAGGAACCTAGTTAATTATCAAGAGGGGATGAAAGAGGTGGCTAGGAAACATTTCATAGGCATCAATGGTATCTTAAGTAGCACCTCAAAGTTTCCTATGGAATTTCTAAGGAATATGCTATGAGCAATTGCACAAACCATTATCCTATGCTTCTCAAAGATGTCTTTAGTGAGAAAATCAAATATGTTCTATTCTCCTTTCATCCTGACAAGTTTCTAGGTTTAGATGTCTTCAATGCTAGATTTTTCCAAGACAAATGGCACCTCATTGGACCCCCAATTCTAGATGTAATGTAGGAATTTTTTAAGAGTGACAACTTATTGACTAAACTTAACAAAACTTACTTATGCTTAGTTCCAAAAAAGTTCTAACTCTTTGAGTCTCAATGATTATAGACCTACTGCTTGTGGTAATGTTATTGACAAAATCATTTTGAAAATTCTAGCAAACAGGTTGAAGCATACTCTTCCAAGGTGATCAATCCTTGTCAAAGGGCTTATGTTCGTATAAGAGCATTGGTTATAATATTATGTTCTTTAAAGACTGTAACACCAAGCAGCATATCAAAAGTTGTGCTCTCAAAATTGAATTCACCAAAGCATTTGACACAGTAGATTGGAACTTCATTATTACTTCTCTCGAGGCTTTTGGTTATCATGCTAGATTTACCATAGGGATCCAAGTTTGCATCACTACTCTTTCCTATGTTGTTTTAGTGAATGGAGAACCAACATAACTCTACAAAGCTTCAAGGGGCCTAATGCAGGGAGATCTCCTCTCCCCCCAGTTCTTTGTCATTGCTATAGAAGTACTTCTTAGAGTGACTGCATAGAGCATAATAGAAAATCTTGGTTTCAGATACCATTATAGATGTGGAACTCTCAATATCTCACAATTGTCATTTGTTGATGATTTGCTTATGCTTAGTGTTAATGATCCTATCTCTATTAGGGTCATGTTACAATCTCTTTAAAGGTTTAAGGAAATTTATGGTTTGATTTTTAAACCAAGTAAAAGTTCTGCTTCTCTTCCCAAATACAATCGAGGAGACTCTACCCTTTTGATTAACAATTTAGGACTGAGAATCCAGTAAATGCCACTCGCTTATTTAAGAGTTCCAATATCTATAAAAAAAACTCTAAGAAATAGAGTGCAAGCCCGTTATTGCTTCCATTTAAATGATAATATCAAATTGGAGTATTAAATTATTTTCCTACATAAGCAGATTGCAACTAGTTATCTCAATTATCAATAACTTGCATATCTACTGACTTTCACATATTGCCTTAACTAAGAGCATCCTGAAGAAGACTGACAGATGTACAAGGGATTTTGCATGGCATGAACATAACAACAATCATGGAATCTCCCCCAAAGTTAAATAAAGCTCAATATATTTGCCTAGGATTATGGAGCATAGAGAATCACTTCTGCTTGCAGGATGGAAAAAGCTTTAATGACAGACAGACTATAGAGAATATATGTGAAAAAGATAGTCTATGGGTGACATGGATTCATATGGTAAATATCAAGCAAGATAGCATATTGACTATTTAAAGCAAACCAACTCAATCCTATACGTTCCAATAAAATATAAACACAAGGCAATTCATGTAATCTCATGTCAAGTACTTCATAGGAAATGGAAAGGACATGACTTTCTGGTTTGATAATTGGCACCCTTTGTGGCCTTTGTATATCACTCAATACTATCAGACTCTTAGAGGATCAATTCCTAAAGACACAAAAGTGTAAATGCTAATAAAAATGGAAGCTGGAGCTAACCTTTCCATTCAAATAGAGTCACTAACGACTTTCTGGTTTGATAATTGATACCCTTTGTAGCCTTTGAACATCACTTAATACTATCAGACTCTTAGAGGATCAATTCTTGAGGACTCCAAGGTGTAAATGCTAACAAAAAATGGAAGCTAGAGTTGACCTTTCCATTAAAATAGAGTCATTAATGACTTTTTGGTTTGATAATTGGCACCCTTTTGTGGCCTTTGAACATCCCTCAATACTATCAGACTCTTAGAGGACCAATTCCTGAGGACTCCAAGGTGTAAATGCTAATAAAAAATGGAAGCTAGAGCTAACCTTTCCATTCAAATAGAGGCATTAACTTTATTATGAATAATATGTCAGATTACTAGCCTAATCAAACACAAGTTGATGCAATAAGATGGGAGCTACATAGCACTAATGCATTCTCTACTGGATCTTATAGAAAATGGCTACTAGAGCCTATGATTAAATTTCAATTCCATAAACTCATATGGGATTCAAACATTGCTCCAACACACTCCTTTATGCTTTCAATAGTAGCATTATAGAGGTTGGGAACTAGAGACAAACTAAATTTTAGGTACCATACACCACATGTCCACTTTGTGCCAACTATTTGGAGACTCTAGATCACTTTTATTTCAAATGCGCATATGCTAACCAATTTCAAAGGTAGTTTCTAAAGGTTTTCAATTTTCAAGAAAATAACCAAACTTGGTTGAGCACTCTAAAATGGGTTAACAAACTAAGATGTAATGGGAGAGGTGACAAAATTTGTTCAAAGTAGGATTTGCAATTTTAGTATACTATATTTGGAGAAAAAGGAATGCTTAATTGTTTGGAGATCTGGCAATTAAAAATTGTTCAAAGCAAGATTTGTAATTTTAGTATATTATATTTAGAGAATAAGGAATGCTAAATTGTTTGGAGAACCTAACGATATTCAACATTATACTAGATTGGGTACTTTACTAAGCTTAGGTTGACTGTCACGACATCTTCTTATGGATAAATCATCACAAATAGACTTAAAATGGGATTGAATATGTAGATTTGTAACGTTGGTAGTTATACACTCACTAATCTTGTAGGAACTGCTTGTAAAGAATGTAGCAACTCTGTTTGTTGAGTAGCAATTGTTTTGTAGTATCCTATAACTATTTCTATTTGAAATTATTTACATTCCAAAAAAAGAAATAAAAGAAGAATGAGAATACTAAGTGTCAATTAAAAATTGAAGATGAAGGACACCGTAAGAAAGTCAAGGAATTTTCTGTTAAAGTGAAGAAATATTTAATGGATGCTCAGTTTGGTAAGTTTAATGGATGCTCAGTTTGGTAAGTTCCTTAAACTATATAAGCAACTCTAGATTAACTTACATCTTATTAAAGCTCTTATACAAATGCCATAATTTTTGAATTTTTTGAAGGAGTTTTTAGAAAACAAGAAGAACTTGGAGGATTTGACTACTGTAACGCTAAATGGAAGATGCTCAGTAATTCTAAAAAGCAAGCTACCAGAGAAGCTCATATGTCCAAGGAGTTTTATTATCCCTTGTAAAATTGGAAGTTTAAAAATAGATAAGACTTTAGCCGACCTTAGGGTTGCTATTAACATGATGCCGTACTCGTTATTTAAGAAACTAGGATTAGGTGAATTAAAACCTACTAGGATAAGTTTACAGTTAGTAGACATATCAGTAAAGCATCCTAAAGGCATTATAGAGGATATTTTTATTAAGCTTGATAAGTTTATCTTCCTAGTAGACTTCATGATTCTTGATATAAAGGAAGATGTAGAGGTACCTCTAGACCTTGGTCAACCCTTTTTAGCCACTGCTAAGTTGATTATTGATATTAGTGAAGGCAAATTAATAATAAGGGTGGGGGATAAAGAGGTTGTATTTAATGTCATGATGCTTGACCTTGAACTTATTGATGTTAATGAATCTTGTGAGTTATGTAATGATTCATTTTCAGATATTTTGTAGGACTCCTCTTTTAATGGTCCACTGGAGTTTTGACAAGTTCGAGGTGGTAAATAAAAGAAAAAATGCGGCAATAGGAAATAGTAGGTAGCTTACTTAAATGTTATGGAACCTATAATAAGACTACAAAAACTCAACCTTTATAAGCCACATTAAGCATGAAAGGTACATTAAGCCAACGACGATAAACAAGCGCTACTTGGGAGGTAATCCAAGAATTAAGATAGACTTTATTTTTATTTCATTTTGTTTCGATTTGGATGAAATCTCAATTGGGTTTGTGATTTTGCTTACTAAATGTTAAATTGTGATGATTTTGCGTGCAATTAAGCTTAATTTGTTGTTTTTATAGTTAATTGAAATTGTTTCCTAGAATTTCATTTCAATTTTGATTTTTACATGAATTTGATGTTCAAATTTGTCAAATTTTGGTAATTGGTAAATTAAGTACATCAATTTCAAATTTTGTTTTTATTTTATAATTGAATGATTAGATTAGATTTATTTGTTAATTGTCATGTTTTTAATTTTAATTTTTTGATTAATTAAGCTTGTGGTTGATTTTCTAATTATTTTATTATTTTATTACTTATTTATTTATGTGAGATAATTTTTTTGTTTTTGTTTTTGTTATTTGTTTAATTTTCCTTTTACTAGTGCATTTTCACATTTTAAAAATTTAGGAGGAATTTCATACTTTATAAATTATTTTCTCACATTTATTTAAAGTTTCTAGAATAATAAGGGGACAAGGATGAGCAAAAGAGGCACCAAGAAAGACACAACAAGAAGAAGGATCGTCTAGAGATTCAATGAGAACTCGCCCATAACACGGGCAAATCGACGTACTCCAACTATTAGAGCCACCTTTGATGTTAATATTCAATGCTAGAGCCCATAAGGAGCAGTACTACTAACTTAAGGAGAAGAATTTTAAGGAAGCGGTTAGTTTGCATGGAGGAATGGTAATAGGAATAAGAATGAATATAGTTAAAAATGAAAAAATATATTATTATTATAATTATAATGGTCGGTTAAGATGAAGAAATGATTACCATTAATTATATTGTAATTAATTATATTTTAATTAATTAATTAATTATATTTTAATGAACTAATTACAATATTTTAATTAATGAATGAAATATATTTTAATGAATTATATTGTAATTAATTAATTAGAAATAATATTTTAATTAATTTATATTTTAATGAATTAATTAATTACAATATTTTAATAAATGAATGAATTGTATTTTAATTAATTACAATATTTTAATAAGTGAATGAATTATAATTTAATTAAATATAATTAATTAATTAATTATAATATAATATAATATAATTAATTATTCAATAATTAAAATATAATTAATTAATCATATTATAATTAATTATAATGAACTTAATTAATTAATTAATATTATTTTAATTAATAATTTCGTAATTAATGAGGATTCCCTAAAAGTGGAATATCAAACTATTGCTCCTATAATGATAATCAACAATCAACTAATCACTTTTCATTCCTTACTCATTAATCTCTTCCCAAACTCATCAACCTAGTACCTCCTAAGTATTCGATATTAACCAATACTAATACTATACTGTGTTATAATTAAATAAAATCCTACGTCTTTACGGTAATAGCGGCTCTATCTTTAATTTTATCAGTGAATTAAAGGTTTTTATTTTATTTTGTATAGTTACTTGAGAGCAGCACGAATAATGCACGTGCAATGGTGGTACAGAATAGTGACAAACACAATACAAAAACTTCGATTGGAACTAGAGATGTTAATGAATCGGGCCGGGCTAGGGGCAGCTCGAGCCTAGCCTGACCCAAGTTATAGTATGGCCCAGCAGGTTGGAATGTATTGGCTTGTGGCTTGGCTTATAGCTTGACGGATTATTGACAGGTCGAGCCAACCCGCTCCATGATTCTATTAAATTTTTTTAAAAAATAACGTCATATTTTAAAAATATAAAAAAAGTGACGTCGTTTTAAAAATAATAGTCGAGAGTGACCGAACCGTTTTTGACGTCTCTCGGCCCCATCTCTAGTTGGAACTTGGTCTAATCGGCAATTGCGTCGTCTCTCTCCTTTCTTTCTCGCTTGACAAGAAAAATGAAAACCTTTGGTCGGAAACGTTAAACCAAAATGGTTAAGTAGAAACACAATCCAAACATTACTAGAACCAAAAACTACCCCCAAAACACCACTATCAACCACCACTTTCGT
Organism: Erythroxylum reticulatum; assembly: GCA_025504915.1. Taxonomy (NCBI): domain Eukaryota; kingdom Viridiplantae; phylum Streptophyta; class Magnoliopsida; order Malpighiales; family Erythroxylaceae; genus Erythroxylum; species Erythroxylum reticulatum. Next base: position 33,217,084 of record JANSVA010000002.1, on the reverse strand, counting down.
TTAAAATTATGAGTCAGCCCTCTCCGATTGCCCCTCATCCACCACCGCCCCCACCGCACGGCGGAGGGTGCCAGGTGCGGTGCGCCGGTTGCCGGCTGATCTTGACGGTGGGGGCGGGGATATTGGAATTCGTTTGTCCAACCTGCCAGATGCCCCAGATGTTGCCTCCGGAGCTGATTAGTAACAAACAGCAGCTCCCCAAGACGATGTCTCCGCACCAGCAAGTACCTGCACATGGTATCGATCCTACCAAGATCCAGTTGCCCTGTGCCAACTGCAAGGCTGTCCTCAATGTGCCACATGGCTTGTCTCGCTTTTCATGCCCTCAATGTCTTACTGACCTCGCCGTCGATTTGTCCAAACTCAAGAATTTCTTTCCTCCTCCTCCTCTGCTGCCGACTACTACTGCTACTAGCACTCCTCCTACTGCCGACGATGTCAATGAGGTTTTTCTTTCCGTAGATTGGCTTCTTCCTCTTTCTATGATTCTAAGGTTTTTCTTTTACCTACAATTTTGAATGGAGCGGAAATATATTTGGTTCTAGTACTTTGTCGCTCTACGTTTTGGGATAAGACGAAAAGGAGTAAAAATGTAATATGTACTAGAAAACATTAAACAAAACTTTTGTAATTTATAAACGAAAGCCAGTGCACGCATTGCTGTTAGCTCTTTTAAGTGTTTTAGTTGGTTAGGTTGTTAACTGACCTGGGAATGAAGGATGATCAAATTTGAATGGGGTCTGAATATCATGTAATGTAGTTGAATATCATATAATTTAATGTAATGTAATGAGACAAACTCTTACCTGCCCGTGTTTTTATCCATTAATTAATATTTTTTTAGCATGCTTATTTGGCCAAGGTTCATTTATTATGTTGTAAATCTATAGTAGCTCATAGCAAGAAAGGCATATTGTTGGATAATTATCTTAGATAAGTTTAGTTAGCTTAGGAGATTATCTTCTAGGAGATAAGTTTATCTTCTAGTA
>JANSVA010000002.1:33189274-33203829 GCA_025504915.1 Erythroxylum reticulatum | reverse complement strand
CTCTCTTTATAGGTGTATTCAGCTTTGGGATTTTTTACAAACTTGATTTTTCAACTAGAAGGTGTGATGCTTTCTTCCAAGAGTGATTCTTAGACCCTAGGGGTGATTCCCAGTTTCCTATTATCCATTCTTTGTGTTCTTCGCTAAATTCCAGCAAACCTAACCTATATTCTAGCCATCTCAAACCTAAATTCTAGCCATGTTAAACCCCGAAATCCTAAGCCTAAATTTCCAGCAATCAAATCTTAAAATTCTAGCTATACAAAATTTGAAAATTCTACATGCTTAGCCTAAATCCAATTTTGCTATTTGTCCTACATCAAATTGGTATCATGATGTAAAGTTTATGAGTTTTTTTTTGGAGACTTTATGGAAAACATTGAACATTAAGCTTCAATTTTCAAGTTCATTCCATCCCCAAACTGATGGACAAATAGAGGTGGTGAATAGAAGCTTGGTGGACTTGTTAAGATATTTAGTTGGAGACAATGTGAAAAATTGGGATCTAATTCTTCCTATGGCAAAATTTGCATACAACAATTCTATAAATAGGTCTACTGGTAAGAGCCCTTTTGAGATAATTTCAGGTAAGAGCCCTTTTGAGATAATATCAGGAGTTCTATCAAGGAAGCCTATTGATTTGGTTCCTTTACCACAAACAACACGAGTTAGTGTTGAAGTTGAAGGTTTTGCATAACAAATGAGAGACGTCTTTGATGAGATATGACGAAAGATAACAACCAACAAATTTTCTTATAAAGAATATGCTGATCAACATCACTGATTAGTAGAATTCAATGAAGGGGATATGGTAATGGTTAGGATTCGTCCAGAGCGTTTTCAAAAAGGAAAATATAAGAAATTCCATTAACGAAATGTTGGATGTTATAAGATCATCAAGAAGATAAGTGCTAATGCTTATGTTTTGAATTTACCAAGTGACATTGGAATAAGTCCTATCATTAATGTTGCTGACTTAATTATTTATCATGGATAAGATGATGAGCAATCTCCTACTGCAATTGTAAATATTCCAACCATTCTCCATCTTAAAGAGGAGATAGATGATGTTTCTAGATGAACAAATTGTAGCTATCAGTGATAAGAGGATATCGACAATTTCTTGTCAAGTATAAAGTAAGACCAAATTTTGATAGAACTTGGATTTTATGAATTTAGAAGTTGAATCTAGATCTATATGATAAGTATTTATCACAACTATGTTGAGGACGACTTTAGACAAGTCGGAGAGAATTGTTGCAAAAGAACTTAGGCCTATAAAAGAAATAAAAGAGGAAAGCTTAATCAATCACAAGCTTTAATTTAGTGGGATGACGATTGGGAATTGATATGAAATTAATGATAAGGGCTAAAATTTAGATTGTGTTAGGATTCCTTATTAGATAGGAAGTAGTGTTATTATGTTATTCTATTTTAGATATAATATCCTAGTTTAGGACTTATAGAATTTTTATTAGAATAAGATTTAAATTTGTTAGAAACCCTTTTCTACTAGAATAAGAGTTCTAAAAAAATTCTATATATAGGTGGATTCAACTCTTCAATAATAACAAGCAATCTGGAATTTTTCTACAAACTTGAGTTTTCAACTAGAAGCTGTGATGTTTTCTTCTAAGAGTGATTCTTAGACCTTATGAGTGATTCTTAGTTTTGTACTATCCATTCTTTGTGTTCTTACACTAAATTCCAGCAATCCTAACCTATATTCTAGCCATTTCAAGCCTAAATTCTAGCCATATTAAACCCTGAAATCCTAAGCCGAGATTTCCCGCAATCAAACCTTAAAATTCCAGCTATACAAAATCAGAAAATTCTACATGCTTAGCCTAAATCCAACCTTGAAACTTGTTATTCTAGCAGCCTAATATCAACCATATTTCTAAATACGTGAGTTTTAGGTTCTAGTTAATACTTCTGTTTGTCCTACATTTCTATTAGATAAAATTGAACCTAAAGTTTGTAGTAATAAGCTAATGGCTTGCTTTAGTGCAATAAGTTAAATTATTTTGAAGAGGAAAGTAAACCAATCTTGGGAAAGTAACTGAATGGGAAATTAGTTTCTAGAAAAAGATTTCCAATGTAGAACTTGAAAATAAAGGAAAAAGAGATTAAGTGCCTTTTTGGTTAAATTTGGTGGGTGTGTCACTTGAATATTTATTGAGTTTTCAATATTCTTCTGACTATGGTTGTTCTTTTACTTTTGAGCTCATAGTTCTTTTTCGTTTTTATTTATGCAAGCTAATTATCTTCTTTGATTGAATAAATGGAAGTAGAAACAAAGTTAAATAACTGGAAAATCTTTCATTTGTAGTGAATCAATACAGAATATTAAGTTAGTTGTCTTCTTTCTAGAACTATAAATAAAAAGCCACCCCTTATCTCTCTTTTATGTATCTATTCTAATTATTAGACTCATGTTAATTTCTTGTTCAAGTTAGTTTATAGTTATAGTTGACATAAAATGGGTTGACATCGCCTGTGCAGTGCATGCGTTGAACAAGCTCCCCTATTCCAAACTTGATTCAAAGTCTGTTGGGGTTAGGGAAGGAGTTGTGTTTTTGACATACAATAGTCTCATTGCATCTTCTGAGAAAGGTCGTTCTCGTTTGCAACAACTTGTGCAGTGGTTTGGATCAGAGTTTGATGGTCTTGTTATATTTGATGAGGTACTAGGTTATGTTTCCTTTGGAAGTTTCTTAATTGATGAGGTACTAGGTTATGTTTCCTTTGGAAGTTTCTTAACTTATTGCTCTAAAGATCAATGTTGCACTGTCATCTAATTAATCGAATAGTTTTTCCACTCTTTCTATATATTGGTATATCTTCCATTTTAATGGCCCTTGGGTTCATGGCAGTGTCATAAAGCAAAGAATTTGGTACCTGAATCTGGAAGTCAACCTACACGGACAGGTGAAGCAGTACTTGAGATTCAGGTTTGTACTTATACTTAAATTTTGAGAACTTTAACCTGTTGTCCAACTAATAGCTATTTTGGAATTTGAGTATGACTTTTGTGATTCTCCATACTCTCTCTTTGATACACATGCTTATGGGAAGGCATCTCTACTTGCAGGCAAATACATGCCCATTCACTCCCACTAAGTTTTGTGGATGATAATGTCCGGGTTGCATTACTGATTTGGGATAGAGTTAGGGCATCTAGGTTTCAATAAACCATGGTTATACCAAGGTGGAATTTGGATGGAACGATGGAAAAAAATTTGGTTTTAAAGAGAATCTTGTGAAATAGAATTTCAAAAATAACATGTTCGTTGACTATTGTTGTACCATCATATTTATAATATGTAGAACCAATCCTTGTCACTGAGGGAAAAATAAATCTTGGTGTCCCTTTAAGACGTGTAGGAAAAGAAATCTTAACTGAGTATGAAAACATTGTTAAGCCTTAACTAAATGAAAAAGCATATTAAATATTATTAGGGATAACATATTAACACTAATTATGACTTGTATTGGATGCTGTTGCATCAATTACCCAAATGAAACCCCATGGGCTGTATGAAAAGTTTCTTCTCTAATTTACATTCTTCTTTATTGAATTCTTTGTTAAGGCAAAGTGAAAAGAGGACTTTTTTGTATAACGCTAAACACTTAATGCTTTCATATATAACAGGCTCGACTTCCTGAATCACGTGTTATTTATTGTTCTGCTACTGGTGCATCTGAGCCTCGCAATATGGGTTATATGGTGCGGCTTGGTCTTTGGGGTGTTGGAACGTGTTTCATTGATTTCCAGATGTTTCTAGGTGTGACATATTTTCATTCATCTTATTGGTAGTTTACTTCGTTATCTACTTGTTTTTGTGTTCATTAGCACCAACTTTTTCTCTTTTTTTTTTTGCACATTTTACTTCATTTAATTTAGAATTGTAAGCAGTATTGAATGTTAGAATTGCATGATTATATGAATGATAACATTTCTCTCAGGTGTAATAGCAATGTGATGACTGCTTGATGGAATTTTTTCTCTTATTTTCTCTTATACTAGGCACATATAATTATTGCATGCACACATAAACATAATTCATCATTTTAAGATGGCGTTGCAATTTCATTTTTAGAATGTTCTCTTTTATCCGTTTGTAAGAGAGAATTTTATAGGTCATAATTTTTTTAATTTAATGTCTCATAGTGAGGTTAATAGCTGAAATTATAACAGTAAGTGATTTGCTATAACTTTAAAAATGTTAACTCATTTGGAACGAACTGTTAATGAACCTGAAAAGATAGTAAAAACATCAAAATTGTGATGCATCTTCTATCGGAAATGACAAAATTTGAAGGAGGAATTTTATTCATATCTGACTAATAGACATACATTAGCTTTATACACACTAACCCTAGTATAAAATAGGAAATAAATTTGTACAAATTTGTTAGATCCCATGGTTTATGGTATACTTTATCCTAATCTTATGGACATAATTAGTATCAGATTTTATGGAAATAATCATACAAATTAGTTTTTCCCCCACGCCCCCTCAATTTGGTGAATAGGCATTAGCCATTCCCATCTTAGATACAATACTTTGAAACAATGGACTGCTTAAACCTTTGGTAAGTATGTTTGCGAAGAAGAACTTGGTAGAGGTGATAAAAAATGATATGACTCTTCTGAATCTTACCGAAGTCATGACCCTTAATAGGAAATTTTAGCATGTTAGGATAAAAGGAAAGGATCTCACATAGAGTGGTCCTTTTCTTTTTCATATCTTTTAAATATTTTTTTCCAAGGCTTATTTCATGTTGTAGCTTAAATATTTTCTTGTAATGGATTTACTTGTCTCCTTTCTTGTTTGTTTATGTATTTACTTATTTTATTTTTATTTTTATTCTTAATCTTATTTTATATTTATTTTTTAAAAATATTTTTATTTATACATATTAATTTATTATTATTATTAATTTTAGGTCTATTATTATGTTTAATTATTATTATTACTATTATTTTAATGTGGGTCTATTGGAAAAAAATCTCTCTAATTAGTTAGGGGTAAGATTGCGTGCTTTTAGACCATTTTAGACCTTGCGACCAATGGGACTTTCATAGGATTGTTGTTGTAGTTTAATTCATTTACTGTTTTGTTTCCTTGATTTGTATCCATAGTCTTTACTTTAACTTCATATAATTGGGCTGGATTCCTAGCTTTAGAATAAGTTTGTTGAATTGTATCCTAAATATCCTTGGCAGTATTAAAAAATGAAACAAGAGGATTTTAGAAAAGGGGTCGAAAACTTCACTTTATTCCTTTGATTCAAGGAAATTTATACAAGGGTATTTCCTAATTTAATGCTACTAACTTTAGATTTGTGTATAGGATAAACTTATCTTGTCTATTAGAAGATAATCTCCTAAGCTAACAGACTTACCTAAAAATAAAGATAAATTATTATCCAACACTCTCCCTCAAGTTGAGGAATAGATATTTATCATTCCTAACTTGTTTAGATTTGTCTTGAATGTAGGCTTAGGCATGATCTTTGTGAAAATACCTGCTTCCTGTGCTTGAGTTGGAACATAGCATAATTCAATGCCTCCTTCTATTTCACGTTTGATGAAGCGTCGGTCAATTCTAACATGTTTCGTTCGATCATGTTGAATTGGATTCTTCACTATGCTAATGGTTGATTTGCTATCGTTGAAGATTTTGGTGGGAGAGGAAGTGGTGATCTGTAGATCTTGCATTAACCTCTCTAACCAAATAACTTCGCAAATTCCTTGTGCAATTGCCCTAAACTCTGCCACTGCGGACTGCTTCTTGCTTCTCCATGTGACAAGGTTCCCCCACAACTTAGTACAATAGCTAGAAGTTAATCTACTATCTTCAATACAACTAGGCCAATCTGCATCTGTAAAACTTTCTATACTCCTTTTCTCATTTTTCCGAAACATTAATCCTCTGCCTGGACTGCCTTTGAGATACCTCAGAATATGGTTGACTGCCTCTAATTGTCTTTGAGTTGGAGAGTGCATAAACTGGTTGACAATACTTAGATTAAGCAATATCTGGTCTGATTAATGACAAATAGATAAGTTTTTCTACCAACCTTTGGTAACTTTCTTTGTCAATAGGAGGATCTTCTTCATCTTTCTTGAATTTCCAGTTGCTTTCCAGTGGAGTTCCCATGGTTTGGTAACCCATTTTTCCTGTTTCCTCCAAGAAATCAAGAATGTATTTTCGTTGAGATATAAAAGTACCTTCTTTACTTCTAGCAATCTCCATTCCAAGAAAGTGTCTCAAGGCTCCGAGATCTTTTACTTTAATTCTAGCCTCAACTTTTTTTAAGATCATTGATCTCACTAGTATCATCGCCTATTATTATAATATCATCCACATATACATTCAAGATGGACTTCTTTCCATTTTTTCCAAACTTCACAAACACGATGTGATCAGCTTGCCCTTGTTTGTATCCAAATCTGCAAAGAGTGTCACTGAACCTCTTAAACCATGCTCGTGGAGACTGTTTGAGGCCGTATAAAGTTTTTTTTCAGTTTGAAGACTCTCCCCCTTTCTTCTTTAGATTCAAAACTTGGTGGGATCCTCATATATATTTTCTCATCTAATGTACCATTCAAGAAGGCATTTTAATGTCAAGCTGATGGAGTTTCCAATCTAAATTTGCAGCCAATGATAGAAGAACTCTAATTGTGTTTAACTTTGCAACTGGAGCAAATGTCTCCTCATAATCTATTCCACTGGTTTGTGTAAAACCCTGAGCTACTAATCTAGCCTTATACCTTTTGATCTCTCCATTTGCCCTATATTTATAGTGAACACCCACTTGCTACCAACCTTTTTTTTCCCCCTCGGGTAGATCTACAATATTCCATGTCTTATTTTCAAGTAAGGCTTTCATTTCCTCAAGTACAACTTCCTTCCACTTAGGCTCTTGGAATGCATCATGCACATTTCTTGGAATTTTTACACTGTCAAACTTAGTAGTGAAAGCTTTAAACTTTGAAGAAAACTTTGAGTAAGTCAAATAATTTGAAATAGGGTATTTGTTACATGATCTTACCCCTTTTCGTAATGCAATTAGCATATCCAAGTCACTTGCAACAATTTCTTTAGGAGCCGGTTCTTGGTCCAATGATTGGCCTTGTTGAGAAGCTTGAGGATTCAGGAATACACCAAGATTGGCTCTTCGGGAACTAGTTCTCCTACTAAATCGGATTGGCCAATTTTAGGTTCAGTGGTGGATGTTTGCGAGTTTTTTGGGAAGATCTAGGCGGAATTTTGTGAAATAGGGAGTGATATGCTTGGGTCCCAATAAGTCTCTTCATGGGATATCTCCCTCTGATGAAAGGTATTGAAGAAGAATGGTTGACTTAAAAAAAAGGTGGCATCATATGAAACAAAGAATTTGTTCATAAAAGGTGAGAAACACTTATAACCATTTTTAGTGGGAGAGTACCCAACAAACACACACTTAATAGCTCGTGGGTCAAGTTTGCTTCTATTGGGTTGATTGTTGTGCACAAAAATAGTACATCCAAAGACTTTAGGAGGAAGAGAATTAAGAATCTTTATGTGAGGAAATTGATCTAGAAGAACACTTAAAGGGGTTCGGAATTGAAGAGTTTTCGAAGGAAGACGATTTATCAAGTATGATGTAGTTAGAATAGCTTCTCCCCAATAGGAATTTGGAACAAAATTGGTAAACATCATAGATTGGGCTACCTCTAACAAATGACGATTCTTTCTTTCTACTATCCCATTTTGTTATGGGTTATAAGCACAAGAACTTTGGTGGATTATCCCATTTTGTTGTGGGGTATAAGCACAAGAACTTTGGTGGATTATCTAGAGGCATTCTGTTTCGTGGTGTTAAAATGTAGTAAATTGATGCCCACTATCAGTAAATGTGTATGCATATAATGTTATTCTTTGTAGATTTTTTTAGCAAAAACCAATAAGGGAGGCCTTTTCACTGAGATATTGAATAAAATCATGTGAGAAATATTCTTTCCCATTGTTAGTACATACTAGTTGAATAGAGGTTTGGAATACATTTTGAATGAGCTTGTGAAACTGTTTAAAGACGTGATAGGCTTCAAATTTGTCTTTCATTAGGTATACCCAACATACCCTTGTATGATCATCATTGATTGATAAACCAATGAGTACCTGTTAGACTTGTAGCTCTAGCAGGACTCCAGATATCACTATGAATTAATTGGAACGGTTTTGAGGTTTTGTTTGAGTGTATGGGATGATTGTTTTTGCTTTGCTTTGCAAGGACACATTGCTCACAATATAAAGAAATATGATCTTTATTGATGAAAAGTTGTGGATATAAGATTTTCAAATATGGGAAATTTGTATGACCAAAGCGTTGATGCTAAAACATAATATTAGAATTTGACATAACTAAAACGGAAATCTTATCTGGTGATTTAAGTTCAGTACTCTTTCTTAAGAAGTAGTAAACTCCATCTTTCTCCTCAGCATTGCCAATCATCTTCCCCGAACACCGGTCCTGAAATTCACAATAAGGGAAAAAACGTCACAATATAGTCCATGTCTTTGGTTAATTGATTGACATATAATAGATTATAAGTTAACTTAAGCATATGGAGAATAGTATTTAACGTCAGATTTGACAAACAAACCCTCCCTTGACCAATAGTTGGTGACACCTTTCCATCTGCGACCTAGACATTAACTTTTTGTTCACATGGCTCATATTTCTCAAAGCTGTTCAAAGATCCAGTCATGTGGTCTGATGCACCCGTGTCCACAATCCATAAATCGTGACCTAGAGACTTTGATAATAATGATTGACACAAGTTACCTTTTTGCACTATTGCTGCGGTAGGAGTCTGTTGGTCATGTGAATTTGATTCAGTTGTAATCTTTGTCTGATTCAAGAGTTGGTGAAGCAATTCATTCTGTTGGGAAGACAAATTTAGCCCAGTGTACTTGCTGATATCAGATTTTGCTACATGTGCCGCTCCACGTTTTTGCTGACTCCTTTGGCTTTTAGGTTTCCAATCTGGTGGTTTCCCATGTAAGTGCCAGCAGGTCTCATGGATGTGGTAGGGCTTATCAGAGTGGTCACACCACTTCTTGTTTTTGGTTTATTGCTCTCGGGGTTGTTGAGTAGACCCCTTCCGAGAGTTTGCTACTAAAGCTAAACCTTGAGAGATTTGTTCAGAAGTGGGAGAGATAAGCATGACCTTTTTTTTACTCTCTTCCTTACAAACCTCAACAAATGTTTCTCGGATTGAGGGCAATGGCTTTAAACCAAGTAGCTGTCCTCGCATCAAGTTCAACATTAAGTCCCTGCAAGAAATCAAAAATTCTCTCATTCTCCAACAATTTTCCATATTTCTCAGCATTAGTATGACACTCCCAATTTATTGCATAAAACAGATCCATCTCTTGCCATAATTTAGTGAGTAAGTTATAATACTCGGTAATAGACATGTTACCTTGGTGAGTGTTTTTGATTTTGGATCTAATTTCAAAACATTGAGATGTGTTCTCCAAATTAGAATGTATTTCTTGCACAGCCTCCCAAATTTCTCTTGCAGTTTTGCAGAATAGATAGGTTTTTCCTATTTTTGGCTCCATTGAATTGATAATCCAAGCCATAACAATATAATTCTTAGCATCCCAAGCACCATAAGTGATTGTTGTTTCTTGTGGTTGAGGAATTGCCATGGTTAGATATCTAGCCTTGCCTCTTCCTTTAATTACTAGCATGACTGACTGAGACCATTCTTGGAAATTCATTCCATTTAATTTATGTTGCGAGATTTGCAACGAAAGATTATCAATAGAAGGAGATGAGGATTGGGCTAAAGGGGTTACGGAACTAGGTGTTTGGGAGGAGCTTTGTGTGGTGGAAGACTCGTCAAGGGTTGGTTGAACTCTAGCCATGATGTGGCTGGAAAAAGATTTTAGGCTACCAAAACTGGTAGCTCTGATACCATCAAATAAGAGGATTTTATAAAAGGGGTCAAAAACTTAACTATATTCCTTTGATTCAAGGAAATTTATACAATAGTATTTCCTAATTTAATGCTACTAACTATCAGACCTGCGTGTAGGGTAAACTTATCTTATCTATTAGAAGATAAACTTATCTCCTAGAAGATAATCTCTTAAGCTAACAAACTCATCTAAAAATAAAGATAAATTATTATCCAACAAGAAATATGCATGTGTTGCTAATCTTAAAATTCCATAGCCATGCCATAATTATGGAGTCTTCTTGATCCCATGCTTCAAACCTAGGATCTTTTGTCTTAGATCCAGTACCTATGATATGACTAATTTTCACTTTTCCTTTCAGCACTTTATGAAAAAGTTGGGACAACTTTAGGTAATTCTTTTCCATCTAATCACTATGCAACATGTATGCTTTGGAGTTCTCCCAGTTGTTGAGACCAAACAACTTCCTCTAATTAGGATGTAGCTGTTGTCTCTGCAACTTCCAACGTCTCTAATGACTAAAAGACTTTTTAAAGGCAATTGAGGCCTTTCATGGGAAGCAGAAATAACCAATGATGAGGGCTGTCAACGATAATTTGTTTTGATATTAGAAAATAGAGTACAAGGAAAAGAATGGCTAACAACCTAAGATTTTTGTTCTAAGAAAACGTACAGCTTTGCTATCATGACAGAAATGACGGAATTTGAAGGAGAAATTTTATTCATATCCAACTAATAGACATACATTAGCTTTATATACACTAACCCTAGTACAAAATAAGAAATTAATTTGTACAAATTTGTTAGATCCCATAATTTATGAGACACTTTACCCTAATTTTATGACATAATTAGTACCAGATGGACATAATCATACAAATTACGTTTCCCCACATCTTTATTTTAGCTACTTATCCCTTGCTTGATTGCATTTGTTTGAAGATGTCTTAAGAAGTTTTTCTTTTACTTTATTTGTTGTTAATATCATTGACAAAACTTTTATAGAAATTCTTGCATGCATGTTTATATGGTTGGGATCTTTAATGTCTATGAGATGAAGGTCTAAACAATAAAACTTCAATGCTTTATTTCTTTTTCACATTTGTCATGTAACTAGTTCTTTTATACTGAAATAGTTTCCATCCTTGTAACCACTTACTTGGGAGATTGAAATAGATGAAGGGAACACCAATCATCTTGTTTCTTTATAATTGTATTACGTTTGAAATGAAAGAAATCAACAAAGATGTAACTATGTCGAACTGTAAGTGCTAGAAGTACCCAATACTTGAGTTCCTCTAGAACCTTGAAGTTCTACTCTATGTATATCTACATGCATGTGCTTGATCTCGTTTTATCTTCTAGTTTATGCACTTTATTGCTTTATCAAGTATTTATCCCATAACCCACAAAGTGATTCTAATAACTCCTTTAAATCATGGATATATACTTCAGCTGCTCTTGAAAAAGGTGGTGTTGGAGCACTTGAACTTGTAGCCATGGACATGAAAGCAAGGTTAGAATGCCTAAGGATACATTAATCCCAAGTCATTCTAGAATGTCTATTTGATTACTCATCTTGTTCTGATTCTTAGAGGAATGTATGTATGTCGTACCTTGAGCTACAAAGGGGTAGAATTTGAAGTTGTTGAAGCACCCTTAGAAGCTCGAATGATGGTAAGAACGCTATATTTCCAATTGATGGTATAAAACTGATACTTGATTACGAGAATGAATCCATTTCAATCAATTGCTATTTTAGAGAACTTAACTAGGTTCACTATAACCCTATCGATTGCCAATTTGAATCCCAATGCCATAATATACATGAAATAGAAAACTATGAAGAAAATTTTGTATGGACAAAATAACATCACCATATCTCCTGAAGTTTGTTCACTAAGACAAAATAACATCAACATATCTCTTCAAGTTTGTTCGCTAACTCTTTCTATAGTTGGTGATTGGAATGTAGAATGATACGACTCTCTCAAGCAGATGGATTTTGGATTGTGGTGTTAGTGATGAAGTCAGCCTATGGTTCTCTTTCATGTCTTTTCCCTTTTCTTTTCTATATTTTGGCCAAGGGTGAGGACACCCTGAGAATGAGGAAGCTCTGAAACCATGATAGGTGTGAGTTTGTTGGATAGCAATCACGTCTTTATGATAGTAATCATAGCTAATGAAAGGAAACCTTTTGTTGTTGCACTGATTTCCCAATGGTAATTATCAAGGCTTTTATCTTGCTGATTTGTCAAGTTCTTGTTGAAATTTTATTATTAGATTAAGTAAATAATCTCCTTTTTAATATGTGAAAAAATTTAGTGCCTAGAATTGCTAGAATTGCTTAATTATCAAAGGTCATGGGTTTAATTTACTATAGCATTCTCCCTGCAAAAGTGGGAAGGGCTCTGTATGTCTATCTCTAGCTTAACTTGGCAATGCTGAAGTTTCATGCATTCGGATGCCCAGAATTATATTTGGTTTGAAGGAATATGCTGGCTAAAATTGGACAGTTTAGGTATAACTTGCATGTTGATCCATTTCATTATTTGTGATTCCTGTGTCGAAGAGTCTTAGTGTCTATATGCTTGTCTAGCATTATTTTTTTCTTGAAGGAGTTAATCTTATTTCATTTCCTTCTCAAGATATTTAATGATAAAAAACTGAGTCAAAAATCCCGCAAGAAAGGATAAATAACTTCTAACTTTTCTCTATGTTTTTTATGTCTGATTTTTGTGATTGTCTACGTTGCATCCTATGATTTTAGGAAATGTACAAAAAAGCTGCAGAATTTTGGGCAGAGTTGCGAGTGGAATTGCTTTCAGCAAGCTCTTTTCTTTCTCATGACAAGCCTAATTCTAGTCAATTGTGGAGATTATATTGGTCTAGCCATCAGGTGTGCAATTTGTTGGTTACTAATTGTAAGAAAGTTTAAATTTACTGCATGTCATTCAAAACAGCTCTCTTCATATCCTGAAGCAGTGTGATTTTGTTACTAATCTAGATAGTATATTGATTAATTTCTTTGACAGCGATTCTTTAGACACATGTGCATGTCTGCAAAGGTGCCTGCGGCTGTTAAACTAGCTAAGCAAGCACTGGTTGAAGACAAGTGTGTGGTTATTGGCCTCCAGAGCACTGGAGAGGCTCGAACTGAGGAAGCTGTGACGAAATATGTGTGTATTTAATGTTTTGTTTGGTGTGATATGCATTTTCATTTTCTTTCTTTTGACTTCCTTGAATTGTATGCTTTGGTCAGTTGATGCATATTTGTGCCTTGATTGTAATAGGGTTTTGAACTTGATGATTTTATTTCTGGACCTCGAGAGCTGTTGCTGAAATTTCTTGAAGAAAATTACCCTTTACCTGAAAAACCTGAACTCCCTGGTATGAAATTAGTTCGTGGTCTTTTATACTTTATATAATGCCGTTATTGATACTCACTGTTTCATCTGAACAGTAGAGGAAAGTGTAAGGGAACTTCAGCGGAAGAGGCACTCAGCAACACCTGGTGTTTCACAAAAAGGGAGAGTCAGGAAAGCTGCAAGATGGAAGCCTGCAAGTGACGGAGAAAGTGATGAAGAATCTGAAAGTGAGTGTTGGAGGGTCAAATAGAATATAAAGCCACGTGTAAACCTTTCATTATTTTCCAGCTAGATGATTTGCTACTTCCATTTTTGGTACACATTTTAGGCATTCCAAGTTGTTAGTGTTAGCATGTAATACCCCTATCCTCGTTGGCATGACTATGTTAACTATTAATTATGGCAACCTCATTTGCAAGGCATTTTCCTATAGTCGTAAATTAGTGGAAACTGCTCTGAATCATTAGCATGAACCTTGTGTTGAAGCAGTTGATTCTGCACCTGAATCTGTCGATTCCGATGATGAGTTTCAAATCTGTGAGATATGCAACTCAGAGGAGGTAAAATTTCTACTTCTGTCTGTTTGATGTGTACATTCTGTAATCTGGTACTATCATTAGTTATCATTTTTGAAGGAAAGGAAGAAGTTGCTCCAGTGTTCATGTTGTGGTCAACTAGTCCATCCTGCATGTTTGGTGCCCCCCATATCTGAAGCAGTTCTTGAAGACTGGGCATGTCATTCATGTAAGGAGAAAACAGATGAATATTTGCAAGCAAGGCATGCCTATCTAACTGAACTTTTGAAAAGGTATATAAAAGAAAAACTTTTTGTTCTTGTTCTTATATTATTATTATTGATATAGTTTTAGATAGATGGTCCTTGTTTTTGTGAAGTCCATTAAGATTCTTCATGGGAAGCTAAACTTTCTCTGGTCCAAGAGCTTGACCCTTTTAACCGCAAAATGACCCTATTGGGTGAAGGAAATGTTGAAGAGAGAGATTGGTTTACACCCTGCCTTTCAGTAAACATTTTGTCTGCATATGATTGACAGTGAGGAAAGAGGTCCTTGTTTTCTTGGCTACTATTCCTGCTGCCGAATATAATATTACTGTGCTTGGTTGCCACTGTTGTAAATGTCTGTTACATGTGAACATAAATCAGGAATAATGGTTAGAATCCCTAGAATTAGCTCCTTAGAAT
>JANSVA010000002.1:33156195-33189174 GCA_025504915.1 Erythroxylum reticulatum | reverse complement strand
TTTAGTTGCCTTACTTAGAATATGTATAGAGTGTTATATAAGAGAGAACATAGAATGTAAAGAGTGAGACATTTTTTTAGAAATAAAAATCTTTCTTTCAACTACATTTCTCAAACCTCTCCAAAATCATAGTTGTAGTGCTGTTTGATTATCAGTTGCTAAAGGAATAATTCCATAGTCTGTGAATTTGATTTTAGGTATGAAGCTGCCTTTGAACGCAAGTCGAAGATTGTGGAAATTGTCCGTTCTTTGGATCTTCCAAACAATCCTTTGGATGATATTATTGATCAGGTGTTATTGCTCTTCATGACCTTATACTGTTTCTTTGGTGTTGTAGTAGATACATCCTGGAGTGTGATGTAACCTTATCCTTGCCCATGTTTTTTCATGTGATTGATTTCTGTGAATGCATATTGAAATGCCGTATTACTTTGTTATTTGTCATTCTCACTCTGTTGTTTTTTATAATTTCTGTGAAAATTTTAATACACTAGAATTAGCCTCTCTGATTTTTTTGTTTGTTTTATTTTCTTTACATTTGTGGTGAGGAAGGGGGAGTAATTGGACAAACTTAGTTTTTTAGTGTATCAATCTTCTGTGGCCTAAAGTGCCCTTGATTTTGTTGGTAGGATCAGCTTGGCATGTCATCCATAGTTTTCGCTGATTAAGCAATGAGATGGAACAATGTATGGATCAGTTACTAGGTGCTAGTACATCAAAGATAGGTAGAAGACCTATCATCCATCATTAGATTTGGAAATTAGTAAAAGGAGATACAAGGTTGTGGAGCCAACCAAATGAAACTGGTTTAATTAAAAAAATTAATCGACAGCATTAGGAACTGTTGTTACATCTCAACTTTGGTGGATCTGCTCAGTTGTCTTTTTAGTGCAATCAACGTTTCAGACTGAACATAATTTGCAGCTATAGAGATTCAGTGCTATTTTCCTTGTTGACATAATATTTGAACAGCTTGGTGGCCCTGATAAAGTTGCGGAAATGACTGGGAGAAGAGGTATGCTTGTTCGAGCATCTAGTGGTAAAGGTGTAACTTATCAGGCACGGAACACGTGAGTTGGTTTACTTTCTCTCCTGTTATATCATCACATGAGTTTACATGTAATTTTATTTCTTCTCTCTATATTGCTTTAGAAAGGATGTGACCATGGAAATGGTCAACATGCACGAGAAGCAGCTATTTATGGATGGTAGGAAGTTAGTTGCCATTATTTCTGAAGCTGGATCTGCTGGTGTGTCTCTGCAGGCAGATAGAAGAGCGATAAATCAGGCATGACTGATATTCTGCAATTATTTTGTCCAACTGAAATTCATCTGACATTTTCTTTTTCATTTTTTTGTTTGCATGTTTATGTTCTATCAATGGTTATGGTATGTTGTATACACAGTTCATGCATTTAATCTTTTCTTCTCATTTTATTTCTGTTTTGCATATCAACTGACAGAGAAGAAGAGTTCATTTAACTCTAGAACTACCTTGGAGTGCTGATCGAGCGATTCAACAGTTTGGAAGGACTCATCGGTCAAATCAAGCATCTGCTCCTATGTACAGATAGTCCAGACCATGTATATATCTAATATATTTAAGTTCTAGGAGCTTACTTGTGTGGTTTACTTGCTTTCTGGATTTATTACAGTTTTTTTTTTTGGTGCTATAATGATGGATCTCAAATTGTCATCAATTTTCTTTTCGGGACTTGCGCCCCACCTTCGTTATAGTCCATCCCGTTTGCCCTCACATATTCTTCATTCTGATTGTTTCTTTTTATTTTATGCTTTTTGTTGGCATGAACAGCAAAACAATTATTAGTTTAGGAAACTAAATGTTATGTACCCTACAAGATAAGGTTGGTTTTTTGTTTACAATTCCATTAAAGTGTTCATTGCTTAGAGATGCTATACATCATTATACTTAGTGCATGGAGTCCTTGACTTGTGAACCTTAATTTATCTTATCATCAACGTCAAAATTGGAGAAGGCTGGAGGGAATGATAAATACTTGTAACGTTGTAATAGATATTTTATAAATTCTCATACATTTAGTACTCTTGAAATCATGTTCTTAGAATCTATTTGATGCAGGACAAATAGAGTGTTAGCCAGTAGCTAAAAATCACAAAATTAGGAAATATGGCTGATATTAAGCTACCAGAATATCTTCAAGTTTCAGGTTTGGATTTCAGCTTGGAATGCTAAAATTTCAGATTAGGCATTGTTGGGACTTTAGAGATTGTTGTTGGAAATTTTAGGTTAGGATTTTAGGGTTTAATATGGTTGGAATTTTAGGTTAGGTTTACTGTAATTTAGTGTTTTGGTTGCTAGAATTTAGTGAGGAACACAAATAAGGGAGATTAGGAGACTAGCAATCAGTCGTAGGGTCCAAGAATCACTCTTAGAAGAAAGCACCACACTTTCTAGTTGAAAACTCAAGTTTGTAGCAAAAATTCAGGATCTCTTATTGAAGGGTTGAGTATACATATATTTATAGGGTAGTTCTTAGAACCCTTATTCTATTAGGAAGGGTTCCTAACAAATTGAAATTTTATTTTAACAAAATTCTATAAGTTTATGTCTTAAACAAATAGGATAAGATATCTAAAACTAGAATAACATAGTTATCTTACTACTGTTACCTATCTAATAAGGAACCTAATATAATATAAATTTCAGCCTTTGCTGTCAACTCAATTCCCATTCTTTATTCCACCAAATTAAGACTTGTGGTTGACTAATTTTTTTCCTCTTTTATTTCTTCTATTGACTTTTAAGTTCTTTTGCATTACTATTACACCCTAAACTACTTGCTCTAGATGCTCGTGGTGGAAAGAGAATGTTCAAGACCAACAGAGTAGACAATCTTCAACCTGTACTTAGAAATAGGATGTCTTGAACAAGGGTGTTGATATAGAGGAATGCCTTTACATAACTGTTTAGAAATATATACCAATTCATTTTGTTGGTAATCTAAGCTCTAACTAGCGAGATTATGAAGTATATATTACCCAGTTAACTAAGGACTTAAACAAAACTTGTGTGAGGACATGGAAATAAATTTTCTTATTAAGAAATTCAGGCATAAACTTTAGAATGGTTAAAATTTTGAAACCCTTTTTAGCATGTTTAATTAGACATATTTTGGATGCTTATGTTAGTTTTAGTGGAAGTGAATCACAACTAATCGAGAACATTGCATTTTCTAATGTTGGAAGTGAATCACAACTAATTGAGAACATTGCATTTTCTAACGTATTAATGACTTACATTAAAGATAAAGTTTCTGCATAGCTTATACAAGCATCTCAATTTGGGAAAAGAACACAATGCCCACTCTTCTATGCTTTTACAGGCTTATCTTTACTAATCTTGGTGGAGAACGTCGATTTGCATCAATTGTTGCTAAAAGATTGGAATCTTTGGGGGCCTTGACTCAAGGGGACCGAAGGTAAGTTGAGTATTTTTCCTTGTAATATTTTTCATTAATGACCTTAGAAAGATTGGTTTAAGTTTTTTTGTGCACCTTCTTTATCTATTGCCTGATTACACCTATCATTGTCTATCAAATGAATTGCAGGGCAGGACCATCTTTGAGTGCTTATAATTATGATGGTGCTTATGGGAAAAAGGCTTTGATGGTGATGTACAGAGGACTAATGGAGCATGTAGTCTTTTCCTCTTTCCTAATTGCTCAGAATATCTTCTTGCTTGTTATATGGTGGAAAAATCAATCCCAAATATCTTGAAGAATAATTGATATTTAATTTTTAGGATGCCTTGCCAGTTGTTCCTCCTGGGTGTTCATCTGAGAAGCCAGAGATGATTCAAGATTTTATCACAAAAGCTAAAGCTGCTCTCGTGTCGGTTGGTATAGTTAGAGATACTATTCTTGGTAATTGTTTTCTTCTCTTTCATCTATGTTTATACATTTCCATCTTGGTTAATCAGTGTTTATGATTTTACCTTTCGAATTTCTCTTGGTCCCACTAACATCTTGTGTGTTTATTGTTTCCATTATTGTTCAAGTTATAGCATTCTAAGTCATTGTACAATACATAAAGTTCCGTCATTGTTCTATAGGTAATGGCAAAGATTATGGTAAATTATCTGGTCGTATAATTGATTCGGATATGCATGATGTTGGACGATTTCTCAATCGGCTTTTAGGACTGCCACCAGAGATTCAGAATAGGTATCGTGTACTTAGGTATCGTGTGCTTTTATTGATGTTGTAGTTGCAGTTGAACACTATTATTAAGTTGTTAATTCACATGCAGGCTATTTGAGTTATTTGTGAGCATCTTAGATCTTCTTGTTCAAAATGCGCGCATTGAAGGGAATCTTGATTCTGGAATAGTTGATATGAAAGCTAACATTATAGAATTACAAGGAGCACCAAAGGTAGATTTTTTTATGCCATTCTCTCACTGGATTTGGAGTTGCACTTACATTTGAAAATTTCAACCATGTAGATTGTTCATGTTGATCAAATGTCTGGAGCATCAACAATTTTGTTTACTTTCACTCTTGATCGTGGGGTCACGTGGGAGGTACCCTCTTCATATTTGTTTGCTTGAAATTTGTTTGTGGGCATGTGTATTCCTTTATTTGATGGCGCCTTACACCTTTGACAACAAATTGTAATAATTGTAAACTCTCATTGATTTTAGTCAGCTAGTACTATACTTGATGAGAAGCAAAAGGATGGGTTTGGTTCTTCTGATGAAGGATTTTATGAATCTAAAAGAGAATGGTTGGGAAGACGTCACTTCATTCTAGCATTTGAGAGGTACAATTACTATTTTGCCTGTGCTCGATAAATCAGTGATATTTTTCATTCTAGTTGTAAACCAATGTGTTACAAGCTAGTTAGTTTCTTTTCCTAATTTCTTTGGTAGATTACACGGTAATCAATTTCCAATTGTTTGGTATGTGGTTATTGAGGTTTTTATATTTAAGAAAAGAAATAAGATTTGTAATAAGTCTAGATAATAGGAATAACTCGTACTTACAATTCATTATTTATATAGGTATATATATATATATATACGCACACAACTATGAGTATCTTCTGAGATACTTTGAAATTAATATATTCCTAAAACTATAAATTAAATATTTTACTTCCTAAAATAGTAAAATATGGATCTCCATAATTTAGGCATTCAGATTATTTAAAACTTCTATCACCCCTTTAAATTGGTGATTAGATGCCTATCATTACCAGCTTGCCGATCAGTGATTCAAATCCCAGTCTTAGCATTGCCTCAGTGAATGCATATGCTTCTTAACTTAAAGGAAAATAAGTGAGCTTTATTCTTCCATTTCTGATCTCCTTTTTTATGAAACTTCGGTGAATCCTTTCATGTTTCATGCAATCATGTTTTATGAATTATTAATAATACTTATCAATATACAATATTGTTTGGTAGGTAACTGCCACTTGTAGATCCTCCATCAACCTCTCTAACTAGATTAGCCCACATATTCCTTGGGAAATTGCCTTCAATTTTGCCTTTCCACTACTATGTGCAACCACATATTGCTTCTTACTTCTCCATGTAACCAAATTGCCCCATAACTTGGTACAATATCCTGATGTTTACTTGTCCATAGAACTAGCCGAATCCTAATAAAAAAACATTTTTCTTCTGCAAGTTAGTTTTCCAAAATATTAGTCCCTTCCCAGGTGTTCCCCTTAAATACCTCAAGATATGAAATACTACGTCCAAATGTTGTTTTGTAGGTGAATGCATGAATTAACTCATTAACACTAAAGAAAGCAGTATCTGAACGAGTAATTGAAGGGTAGATAAGTCTCTTGACTGACCTTTGGTGTTCTCCTTTGTTGTATCCTTTTCGATTTCCTTACATTTCCATTCTCTTTCTTTAAATGTGTGGTAATAGGACTACAACCAAGCATCCTGGTTTCTTCTAAGAGATCTAGGACATACTTTCTTTGAGAGATTAGAATGCCTTGTTTGCTTATGGCAATTTTCATACCCCAAAAATGTTTCAGTGTGCCTAGATTCTTAACTTCAAATGTAGATATCAACAAATGGTTAAGTCTCTCAAATTTTCAAGTATCGTCATCCATAATTATGATGTCATGCAAATACACGATCAATATGAAGCATTTGCCATTTGCTAAATGATTTGTAAATAGAGTATGATTACCTTGTCCTTGTTTGGATCCAAACTTAAGTGGCTGAAGTATTTGTAATGGTTGGGCTAGAATTGGTGCTTTCATAGTTTTTGTTGGCTAGGTTTTTTGATCTATGATACCATATAAGAAGGTACAAGTCTAGAGAGTTGGAATAACTCGGAGATCCAATTAACTATTTCTATTGATATGTATATACAGCTATGAGTATCCTCTGAAATTATTATATTCTTAAGATTTTAAATGGAATATTTTATTTCCTAAAGTAGTGAAATATGGATCCTTATAATTTAGTAATTTAGATTATTTCAAACTTTCTATCAAAATTCAAAATGAAAACAATTTAGAGATACAATGTAGTGTGCTAAATTTGTAATAACTCGAAGATCCAATCCATTATTTCTATTGGTATGGATATACAATTGTGAGTATCCTCTAATATTATTATAAAGAATTTGAGTGGAATATTTTACTTCCTAAAATAATGAAATATGGATCCTTATAATTTAGTAATACAGATCATTTCAAACTTTCCAACAAAATTCAAAACGAAAACAATTTAGAGATACAATGCAGTGTGCTAAATTTTTATTTAAAGTTTATAATTGAAATTGATCAAGCATTCTTTATAGTATTTTCATTCTTGGTCAACCTTGATAAATATGTTGATATTATAGTTATTTAGTTACAAAAACAAATTAACTTGAATTATAATTTGCATTAATTGTTTCAAATTGAAGAACTAGTAAGTATTCTATTTTGTTAGTATGAATGTTAATACTTTATTAGAGAAGTGAGCATAGTGATTTTTTAAAATCATGCTCTCGTAAATGTAAGAAGCACTTCAATAATTAAAATGCTAAAAAATAGGGTCAGTTTTGTTGTTAGGTGTGCATTATTCTTGTAAAGTGATCATCTATACAGTGTGTATAAAGCGTAATGAACTGTTTTGGGTGTTTTTGATGTAGGGAAAAGAGGTTAGGGCAGAAAATTCAATAAAGTAAGCTAGAATTCGGGTAGATTGTGGTTGGAAAAATTAGGGTTTATGACAAAAGCTCCTTAATAGTAAACTTGAATTCAAAGGTTGTATATTTCTCAAGCAAAGCTCTTATTTGTTGAAGTGTTACTAAAAGCCATACCCAAAATAGGAAAACCTAAGTCCTAGAAGGATTTTATTGTTAATTGGAAAGATGAAGTAATATCTTGTTAAAATGGAAATCAAACCTAAATAGGAAATCCTTGTTTAGCCTAATTAAATAGAAAAGGAACAAATTATAAATATGAAAATTTCTACTCAGTTATTTCTTTATATTATGCTTTAATTTATTTTCTTTAGTGGGTTGTTTTAGGGATAGTACTGGGCCGAGTTGGGTCCTATCCCCTAATTCGCAACCTACACTCTGACCCAATTCATAGCCGATCAAATTTGAGTCCACCAAGCTGCTCAGCCCCCAGGCCTGAGCTAAACTTGAGCTTGATCGAATTAGGCCATGTTGGTTGACTTTAGGCAGAGCCAGGCCAGGCAGTTTCTGCCATCTCTGGTTGTTTACCTTGTTAGGTGGTTTTTAGTTATATATTTTTGTTTTAAATTCAATAAAATAACTCTGTTTGTTTAAGTTTTTGATTTCTATTTCTTTCTATTTTTATAACTTATGAAAATCATAAAACTGGTTTTGATTTTTTTGTTTTGTTTTGTTTTCATTTTATTATTATATT
The DNA here is from genome assembly GCA_025504915.1 of Erythroxylum reticulatum. NCBI lineage: Eukaryota > Viridiplantae > Streptophyta > Magnoliopsida > Malpighiales > Erythroxylaceae > Erythroxylum > Erythroxylum reticulatum. The sequence continues at coordinate 33,181,282 of JANSVA010000002.1, read as the reverse complement.
GTTTATTTAATATTAATTACTAATGAGAATTATGAATAATATAATTTCATTTGTTTTAAGAATACTTAAAAATTTTAAATATTTATTTATGAAATAATTTTTAAACTATCAAAATTTTAATTCTAAATAATAAAATTAGTTTTTAATTAGCTTGGAAATAAAATTTCACTAATTTAATTATTTATTTTAATAAAATAAAATAGATTCTTGTTAATATTTATTAATCAATAAAATTATCTATTTAATTTATATATTACTTAATGTTTAGTTATTATTGACATTAACAACTAAACAAGTTTTTTATTTTTGTTTGAAAGAAAAAACAAAAACCAAAATATGAAAAACGAAAACTAAATGTTGTAACAGCAAAACAGAAGGGAAATGAAACGACCCCTAAGTTTATTTTAAGGTTTTCTCTTTTAAGGTAGGATTCAATAGCTATTAGGGAAAATAGAGTTGATTCCTTACTTTGATATCTGTTGTGGATGATGCATTTGTGGGACAAGCTTATGAAAGGAAGAGGCGTTAATTTAGGGTTTCTTATTCTTATTTTTATTATTGTTGTTCTTTTAATTAGAAGCCTATAGAATAGGTCTTCTACTGCTATTAGGAGACTAGCCTATATCGTTGTTCTTTTAATTAGAAGCCTACAGAATAGGTATTCTACTGCTGTTAGGAGACTGGCCTCTTTAAAAGGCAATTATCGTTAATAAGAGGACTAGTCAAACATTCAACTTAATCAAGAGATCAGGGTTCTCTCTTAACCTGAACTCTAAGGTTTCAACCTCCCTTTCAATGAGCTGAATCATTATTCAAAATATGTCGACGCAGGAACTCAAGCGGGAAGAAGGAAAAAGGCAGAAAATTAGAGATAGATTTTTCCGTTAATCTCCCTGTGATGCGATCCTTCTCTAGAAGTCTTAATAATATCATTAATAGGAAATTCTATCTATATATGGATTGTGCATTTAGTTTAAAAACAGAGTCAGAGAGTTATAGGCAGAATTCATAAATTCCAATTTGGAAAACTATGATGCTTTACTTCTAAAAATGATTATTAAAATTTCCAGATGTTTAACATTTTGGAAGTGACTTCGAAGGACCAATCTATCCAGGATTTTGATTCTTCATTACAACAAATTGACATGTAAAAGCGCCCTAGCAGATATTAAAAGGTGTCATGAATCTATTGCTTGTCATTCAGCAGTAATTGGTCTGATACTAATAATTTGTTTGCTTCAAACCCTAAGAAATGTTCCTAGTTCTCCTAACAAATCTTAGAAGTGATACCTAGGCCTATCTTTTTCTCGCAATTTTAAATGCCATCACCCTAAAATCACAGCTTATATGCTATTATTAAGTATTGTTAGTATGTTCTCTATCTATCCTACAATCATGAAGTCCATTAAAAATCATTTTAGCTTTGAAGTTTTCGTTTCATAATTCTAGTTCATCAAGTCGTCAATGAATTGTTTACTTTTATTTGTTCATATGTAATCATTGTTGACCATTGTAAGCTTTATTGAATGATGGCCTAAGGATGCAAACCTATTTGTATAAACTCTAACGTTGAGGTCTTGTTTGCATTTAAAAGCAAAAGCATGATGTGGCATTATGAATTGGTAGCTAAATTAGGGAGCGTTTGGTTTTTTTAGTTTTGAATTTTATTTTGTGTTTCATGATTTTGGTTTTTGTTTTCCTTTTCTAAGAAATAATTTTTTTAATTGTTAATATTGATGTAGTTTTACTTTTTTTAATAATAATAATAAATATTGTAAGCAGTTGTTGAAGATAAATAAATTTATTAATTATTTGAGAAATTAATTTTATTCTAACTTAACCTTAAATATTTGTTCATGATTATTAATTTTTAATTGATATTTGATCTTTCTTATTTTAGTTACTTTGGTAAGTTGCATACAATTTTGTTATTTATCCACTTTTTCAAAACATACGTAAAAACTCCTCTTCTTATGCTCACACCAAAAGTTGAACCACGATGGATGTGGCGATACTGTTTTTGCCCCTTACGACAATGCTAAAACTGTTTTTGTTATATTTATATTAGTAATTGTTACTAAAAGTTAAGTTGTCACATTGCTAACATAAGTTTTTGAACTGTTTTTGTTATATTTATTGCTAACGTAAGTTTTTGAACTGTTTTTGTTATATTTATATTAGTAATTGTTACTAAAAGTTAAGTTGTCACATTGCTAACGTAAGTTTTTGAAAATTTGCATTCCTAAAACTTTCAAGATGAATATAACTAATCATTGAAAATTTTTATGGAAGTTAAATAAATAACATTGATGGAAAAGCTCCAAAAGGAGTTACAAGAGAAGCAAGAAGCCTTAACAAGTCCGTTTAATAAGCAATTTAGTACAATCAAACCTGAAGGAATAATCATGCCCAGAATAAATAATTGAAATTGTTATAGTTTTCTGTTATTTGTTGTTTAATGTTGGAATGAATTGATTTTCTTGTTCAGGTGATAGTTGTAAATGCATGTGTAAGGTTTATATTTTTGTGTATTATATGAATTCCAAGCAATGATTAATTGATCTTACTAATCATATGATGACTTTCCAGCTAATAATCATCAGTCAATAGTTATTGACTATTAACTATCGGCAGAATTAAACCATTTGAACTAAACATACCCAATGATGCGGTGAAAACTACTTTTTGATTCAAGTTGGTGGTTCATGAGCATATTATCTTCTTTGAACAGTGAATTTAATTGTCTTTTGGGGTGTGCATCTCTTTTTCACTGCCATGAGAAACATTTTGTATATGCTGAATCAATGTGAGGATGCTCACAGCTCAAAAGCATTCCATGAGCTTTCCTTAATGTGTCAAACAGGTTTGTTACTTTGGTAGGTTGCTGTAGCTTAGCAAACGATATAGTTTGTGAGCAAATGATCCAGAATTTCACATAACTTTGGTATGTTATATCACTTTAATTGGTCTTGCAAATGAAGATTGATAATATAAAAGGCTTTGGTGACAATTTTTTTATACTTGTTAGGTTAGATAAGTAATTTTTTAGTGCTGATATCTTTGAATGAATTGTATCATCTCCATTTGGATACTATTATGTTTATGCACTTCAAATTCATATTTAAAATTTGGTGTTTTAAACTTCTCAAAAATGATTTTTGTCTCAGTGCTGCTTCTGGAATGTTAAAGATTGTAAGACCTGCGGTTGGGGAGTCAGTAAGGTAGGAAATTGGTGATGGTTAGTTAGTATTTGTGTGACCTATTTTTTGTGCTCAACCCCTTCTATGTTTCATCAGGGAAATGCCACAGGCAGAGTTGAAAAGCAAATACCGGAAATTGTCATCTCTAGAAAAGGCCCGAAGCAGTTGGGAAGATGAATATGAAGTTTCATCTAAACAGGTAATGGAGTTGGCATAAATGGTTTTATTTCCTGTTAGTATACAACCCAACATGAAACAATGATTCTAGTTTTTCTCGTGACAGCTGTAAAAAGTGGGTGAATGGGTTATGTACCCTGCTTCTCCATTGGTATATTGTTATATATAAGTATTACATAATTATAAGATTGACTAAAAGACACTTAATATAAATACTCAATGTTTTTGCATATATATTATTGATGTATATCTTAGAACAAACTTATGAAATTCTCAAACTTCATTAGAATTTGGTAAAGTGATTAGCTAACTAACATGTTGGGATTATAAACTTTGTGATTAACTCTTTGAAAATTATCCTCTCAATGAAGTGATAAACCACCTTTACGTGCTTTGTGCTCTTGTGATAAATTGGATTTGATGTTATATGTAACGCTACTTGATTGTCTCATATTAGCTTCATAGGTTTTGGTAAAGTAGGTCTTGAAAGAAATTTTAGTTTCTTCAAGGAGAGGGCTCAGTCATAACAATTCACAAGAGACTCCAAACAAAATTCTATACTCAACTTTTGCACTATAATGTGCTACCACTTTGTGCTTCTACGTTATCTCGGTATCAAAATAACGTGACATGAAACATATATCTAACGGTGACATAAATTTGCACCTGCATAGTCTAATATATTAAGATGTCTATAGTTATATACAAATAAGCGTGTCTAGGAGCCTGTTTCATAAACTGTAGAGTACAAAATGTTGTTTTCCAATGTTCAACATAAGGATTACCACACTTACAAGAAATGCTACAAGAAATGCGATATTTGGTGTTGTGACTATGAGTTACCAAAAATCCCCTACAAGATGTCTATAATGTGCTACCACTTTGTGCTTCTACGTTATCTCGGTATCAAAATAACGTGACATGAAACATATATCTAACGGTGACATAAATTTGCACCTGCATAGTCTAATATATTAAGATGTCTATAGTTATATACAAATAAGCGTGTCTAGGAGCCTGTTTCATAAACTGTAGAGTACAAAATGTTGTTTTCCAATGTTCAACATAAGGATTACCACACTTACAAGAAATGCGATATTTGGTGTTGTGACTATGAATTACCAAAAATCCCCTACTAATTCCCAATAGCTTGCTAGGTTAGATAAAGGCTCACCTTGATTAGCTACAAGTTTTACATTGGGATCTATATGACTGTCTATTAGCTTAGTGTCTAATAATCTAGTCTCTTGTAAAAGATCTAGAGTATATTTTCTTTATGAGAGGTAAATGTTTTGCTTAGACCATGCTACCTCAATGTCCACAAAGTACTTCAGAAGAAGAAGGTCCTTCATTTGAAATTGTTGTTCTAGTGATGTAAAAGAGCTTAAAGTCTATAGAAGAAATAAAAGAGGAAAAATTAGTCAACCACAAAATAGAATTTGGTGGGATGAAGGTTTGGAATTGATTTGACAACAAAGACAGGGGCTGAAATTTAGATTATATTAGTATTCTAAATATATTATTCTAGTTTAGATATATAATCCTAGCTACTTAGAACTTGTAAAATTTTTATTATAATAGGATTTAAATTTGTTAGGGACACTTACTCTACTAGAATAAGGGCTCTAAGAACTCTTCTATGAATATGTATATAGTTAATTGTTCATTAACAGCATATCATGAATTTTTTTCTACAACTTTGAGTTTTTAATTAGAAGGTGTGAGGCTTTCTTCTAAAAGTGATTCTTAGATCTTAGGAATGATTCCCATTTTCCTACCCTTCATTGTTTGTGTTCCTCCCTAAAATCCACCAATTCAAACCTAAAGTTCCAGCAACTAAAACTCAAAATACTACCAATATCAAACCTAAATTCCAATCATATTAAACCTTAAAATCTTTGCCTAAATTTCTAGCAAACAAACCCTAAAAACTCAACTATACCAAATCTGAAATTCGTTCCTAATTGAAATGTAGATCTGAAACTTGATATTTTAACAGCCTAATATCAGCCATGTTTCCTAGTTTTGTGAGTTTTAGTTATAAGTTAATACTTATTCTATTTGTCCTACTTCTAGGTTGATCTTTCATTTCATGAATGCCTTCTAAACCACCTCTCTTAAGTATTATTTCAACTACATAGACAACTTTAATGATGAGTTTGTGTTTTATGATGGGAGAAGATTGAGTGGTCTTATCAATGCTTAGGACAAAGTTTTGTATTATTGTACTCAGTCTCCTAAATTAGGCATTAGAAGATTGTTTAAGGCCATATATGGATTTATCATGCGACATACATAAGCAAACTTCCTTAGAGCAACAAATTTGGGAGGTTGTTCCATATAGACTTTGCCGTAAAGATCACTGTCAACTCTTTTTGATGTGTAAGTGGTATAGGAACCAACTAAAGTGGGCAACAATAGAGATAGCAAGGAGAGTACAAGTAATTTTTTCCACTAGTGAGAAGGTATTCTCATAATCCAAACAAAAAATTTGAGTGTTGCTTTTTGCAACAATATAAGCCTTAAGGCAATAAATAGTACCATTGGGTGGGTCGATTTAGTGAAAACACACAGCAACCAATGCTTGAGGGTAAAAGCTCCCAAGTCCTGTTAGAGCTAAAACCTCAATCACTATTTTGAGAATATAAATAGAAGACAAGGTGCGAATATACTCAATATAGGTAGGAGATGAGGAATGATTAAATGCAAATTAAAGATTGATAAGAATCAAAATTGACGTGTTTCAAAGTCACATAGTGGAAGATCTAAAGGGATGAGTGGACTCATTGTAGTTGGAGTACCATTAGAAGAACCACAAATCATACTTCACTTGTTAGGGCCGCATTTGAAGGGAACAATTACCTATTCATTAGAGGCTAGAGCTTCAAAAAAGCTAAGAGGGACCTTAGGAGTGATAAGAGGATTGAAAGGGAGGGGACAAATAAGCGAACAAGAGATTTCGGTAGAGGAAGAATAATATAGAATATACTCAAAGAAGGCAACATCTACAAAATCGAAAATAACCTTTTTGAAGTCTTGAGTAATTAAGGAAGACACGTTTTTTGGCTTTTGGAGAAAGTTTGGTAGAACTTGGACCATAACTGAACGAAGCACACACAACCAAATTGATGTAGACTAAAATGATGTGGAGGGGTATTAAGATATAACATAGTGCAAGGGATATGACCTTGTAAGAGTATAAAAGATATATGTTGATCAAATATATGGATGGAAGGATGTCATTATCTTAATAAAGAGAAGGGACGTGTGTTGTAAAGCATAATAATTCTATTATGTCGTTGTACTTGAATAGGTTACAAGGCAGATATATACAGGAAAGATTCCTAAAATATATCCTAAAAGTTAGGGATATACACAATCATACAACTAATTCTAGGATATACATAAATATACAGCTAACTAATAATAGTATCCCATAAAATACTTTAACTAATTATTTCCTATGCATAATATTGACACATGTGAAGTAGTACATGTTTTCGAAAGTAAATGACATTATTTATGCTTAATAACTCCATTTTGTAGAGGTGTGTAAGGGCAAGAAGTTTGATGCAAAAATACCATAAGTAGGAAAAATAAAAGATTGAAACTTGGTAAAAGATATTCACAAGAATTGTTACTAGGCAAGGTCATCAAGAAGACAATCAAATTGAGTTCTTATTTCATTAGAAAAAATTTGAAATATAATAAATAAATTAGCTTGATTCTTTAACAAAATAGCCAAGCAAAACAAGATTGATCATTTATAAAAGTATTAAATTAGCTGGGTTTTTAGGTTAGAATTGCTGGAATTTAGTAAGGAGCACAAACAATGGAGAGTAGGAATCTACGGATCATCCCTAGGGTCTAAGAGTTATTCTTAGAAAAAAGAATCACAAGTTTTATTTGAAAATTCAAATTTGTAGAAAAATTCAGGATAGGTTGTTATTGAAGGGTTGAGTACACACGTCTCTACAGAGAAGTTCTTTGAACCTTTAGTCTAGTAGGCAAAGATTTGACACATTTAAATTCTATTACAAAAAATATTTTTAAGTCCTAAACAACTAGGATAACATATCTAAACTAGAATAATATATTTGATGTATGATTACTTTCTATCTAATGAGGAATACTAACATAATCTAAATTTCAGTCCTTGTTATTTTTGTTATCAACTTAATTTGCAACCTTCATCTCACTTAAATTAAAGCTTGTTGTTGACTAATTTGTCCTCTTTTATTTCTTTTAGACTTTAAATTCTTTTGCATCTCAAGAAATGTTTTAGTCAATCCAATTCCCAACAAAAAAAAGAAATCATATGATGTGTTATGCATTGATAACGTTCCTTTTAAAAGTTAACAGTTTAGTCAACTTCCTTTTGATTTGGAATAGTGGATGGAGGTAGGGAAGAGTGAAGATTCCTTAAATTAAGTCTTGAAAATATGTTTTTTTTTTTCTGTATTTGATCAAGAGGATTGTACAATATTTATATACAATGTGAGGAAATTACAATCCCTAGATTCAAGGGATTATAATATGGTAAATCTACATTCATATCAAATAGAATTAACACTCCCCCTGAAGCTGGAGCGTATATATCAGATGCATCCAGCTTGTTACATATATATATTATCCTAGGACCCTATAAGGACTTATCGTCAACATGTCTGCTAGTTGATCCCTAGAGTTCACATAAGAAGTCTTAATGATGCCGAAGAGGATTTTCTCTCTGATTAAGTGACAGTCATCTTCTATATGCTTGGTCCTCTCATGAAAGATTGGATTTGATGAGAGATACATAGTTGACTAATTATCGTTAGCAAGTTCCATAAGACCAATCTCACAAAACTGCAACTCCTGGAGCAAGTGCTTTAACCACAAAAGTTCACAAGTAGCATTAGCCATAACATGATACTTTGCTTTCGTGGTAGACCTTGCAACAATAGTTTGCTTCTTGCTCTTCTACGAAATTAGGTTTCCTCCAATAAGAACACAACTAGAAGTGGACCGCCTGTCACTAACATGACCTGCCCAATCTGCATCAGCATATCCAATGATTTTTGTATGACCCCTATCCACATAAACAAGCCCCTTACCAGGTGATATTTTGATGTACCTTAGGATCTGAACGATTGCATTCCAATGATTATGATATGGTGAGTTAAGAAATTGGCTCACAACATTAACAGGAAAAGCAATGTCAGGTCTAGTCATAGTGAGATAGTTCAACTTTCCCATTAACCTTCTATACCTGTCTGGATTAAAATAGGGCTCCCCTTGATTAGGTAGTAGCTTCACATTTGGGTCCATATGTGTGTCAACAGGTTTACAATCAAGCATTCCAGTTTCTTCCAGAATATCAAGAGCATACTTCCCTTTGAGAGATAGCAATTCCTGTCTTTAATTGGGCCACTTCAATCCCAAGAAAGTATCGTAACTAACCAAGGTCTTTAGTTTGAAAATGCTTGAACAAATAGCGCTTCAATTCCTTAATGCCTTATTGCTCATCACCTGTAATGACAATATCATCCACATACACCTCAAGATAAATAAAGGTACTTGATGATGAGCGTTTAAAAAATACAGAATGATTTTCCTCACAATGAGTCATGCCAAATTGTTGGATGACTTTGCTAAACTTCCCAAACCATACTCGAGGTGACTGTTTTAAACCATATAAGGATTTCTTTAACTTGCGGACCCGACGTAACTCCCCCTGAGCAACAAACCCAGGTGGTTGCTCCATATAAATCTCCTCCTCCAAATCACCATGTAAGAAGGCATTCTTAATATCAAGTTGATACAAGGGTCAATGTTTGATGGCAGCCATAGATAAGAACAAACGAACAGATGCCATCTTAGCAATAGGAGAGAAAGGTATCACCGTAATTCAAACCATAGATCTGAGTGTATCCTTTTGCGAATAGGCAGGCTTTCAATCGGTCGACCTACCCATCAGGACCAACTTTCATAGTAAAACCCATCGGCATTTGACTGTAGATTTGCCAGGTGGAAGTGAAACAAGTGTCCATGTATGATTGGACACCAAGGCTGTCATCTCATAATCATAGCCTATCTCCATTTGGGATGGGTTAGTGCTTCCTAAACAGTCTTAGGAATGGTAATAGATGATAAAGTAGAAACAAAGGCATAGTGTGAAGCAGATAATCAGTGGTAACTCAGAATGTCATAAATGGGATGAGGATTACAATTAGAGCGTGTACCTTACGAAGTGCAATAGGCTGGTCATCAGAAGTATCAAGCAGGACTGCAGCAGGAGAAGAGATTGGGGATGGAACTGAATCATGAGTATCAACTAAGAGAGGAAGCTCTAATGTGTCAGGTCGTCGTATCGCATAAGTAATACCAAATTGAAGTTAGGAAGGATCAGCCTGTAACTGCGGATCCGAAGATGAGTCAAGAAGAGGCATAGGTAATACCTGTGAAGTCGATGTAGTTGATGATGCGAAGAATGGTGTATCTTCAAAGAAGGTAACATCTGCAGTCATATAGAAACGGTTTATAGTGGGGGAAAAACATCGATACCCTTTCTGAACCTGAGAATACCCAAGAAAGATACACTTAATAGCACGAGCAGACGACTTGTCACATCTAGGAGACAGATTGTGAACAAAGCAGGTAGAACCAAACACACATGGGGGGACAACATAGGATCCCTAGGAAACAAGATAGTATGAGGAACCTTATTATCCACAATAGTAGACGGCATGCGATTGATTAACATGCGGTAAGTACCGCATCACTCCAAAATTTTAAAGGCACTTTAACATTTATTAATACAGTGCGAGCTGTATCAATAAGATGATGATGTTTACGTTCAGCCACTCCATTTTGTTGGGGTGTATGAGGACTGCCATGAGATGCCAGAAATGACGTGAATGAAGCAGAAAAATATTCTTTGGCATTATCATTGCGCAAAACCCGAATTGTCTTTCCAAATTGGTTCGTGATTTTTGAACAAAAAGTCTTGAAGGCATCAAATAACTCAGAACGATCTTGCATTAAAAAACCAAGTACATCTTGAAAAGTCATCAATGAAGGTAACATAATACCTATCTAGGACCCCAAACATCAAAATGAACAAGATCAAAAGGAGACATAGTTTGACTACTGACACTACTTGGAAAGGAAGCCCTGACATGTTTTCCAAGTTGACAAAGACTCACACTTCAAGTGCTTCAAACAAGAAAGCTTCAGAACCATTTGCTTTAATTTTTCTCCCTAGACAATGATGAAGAAGATCAGGAGACTCTGAAACAACACGTATGGTAGATGAATGAGGTTGTTGGTAGTAGAGACCTCGTGATTCAGATCCAACTCCAATTGTCTGTCCTATACTCCGATCCTGTATAAGAAAGGAATCAAAATTGAAGGTTATGGTACAATTTAGAGTGTGAGTAAGTTGACTGCTAGAGATTAACTTAAAGGGACAGCTAGGTACAAATAAAATAGAATTTAAGGTAAAGTTGGAATAGGCAACTTGTCCGATGCCAGTGGCTTGTTTCTTAGATCCATTAGCAAGAGTAACACTGTGGGGTGCTGTAGGTAGTGACAATTTAGTGAAAAGAGAGGGATTACCAGTCAAGTGATCAGAAGCACCAGAGTCTAAAATCCAATATCCAGCAGAATGGGAGAGGCAAATGGTAGAATTACCCGTATGCGATATAGTGGCCAAAGAAGAGGCCTGTTGAGTTGCCTTAAACTAAAGGAATTCCTTATATTCATTGGCAGAAAGACGACGTTCTTCGTCAGACTCAAATCTTTTGTTCAACCTTTACGGGAGACTGAGCAACATTGACTGTTTTGTTTGGGAATCCATGTAAGGAGTAACAACGATCCTGAGTGTGTCCATCTTGGTCACAATAGGAACAATGGAAGTTGCATCTACCACCTCTGCCATGATCACGACCTTTACGACCACGACCTCGACTTCCTCAGATAGATGAATTAGAGGCCAAAACAGAAGACTCGGAAGCCGCTTGAGAATCAGTTTCTGGCAAGGGAACTTGAATTAAACGATCAATGAGTTCCTCCACTGTAGGATTATTAAGATTCGTCAGGGTTTGATTCTGAACGAATTCATAGTCTTTATGAAGACCGTAGAGAATAAACACCATAAGCATATTATCTAGCTTGTTGACATCTTTTGTGCATCATCACTCATCATCATTAGTTTGATTTCATCACAAAGAGACTGTGCCTTATTCAAATAAGTAGGCAGGTCAGTGTCTGTCATTTGAAGTAACGATAAACTACGAGCCATCTCATAAAGCCTTTGTATATCATTAGCATAGATAGTTTTTACCTTCTTCCAAATATCATGACATGTTTTGGAAGGGCGGAGGTGGACCATCAATCTAGTCTCAATGGATTGCCATAACAAGGATACAAGCTGATAATCCGCCCTTTCCCACTCTTCATTCTCTGATGCAGCAATATTAGAAACCTTCTTGGAGAGGTGATCGAATAATCATTAGCCCAAAAACCAAATTTCTACAGCATTACACCAATCTAAATAATTCTTTCCATTCAAGTTCTCTGACGTAATGATAAGGGACCCGGAAAATACAAAGGAGACCAAATTCTTAGTTGGAAGCTTACCTTTGGCAGATTCAGCCATGGAGAAGACAGAGAAACAAGAAAAACAGCAATGAAGTTAGAAGAAAACACGTGAACAGTACTTAACGGAGAAATAACGCAAGGGCCGACATCACAATAACAAGTCCTAGAACCAAAAAGGGTCAAAATAGAAAGAGGAGGTGTCGACGAACACAACGATGACATAAGCACTGTCAACAGCAGCCTAGAAGCAGCGCGTGGCCCTTATGCGCCAGAGACACAAAGAGAAAGTAGCGGCATGTGGGGAGGTGTATGATGGCGGCGCTTCGGTGGCTGGCCGATCGGCACTCTTTGAACCTAATGGTGGTGTTGCTTTAGACACCAGAAGATCGGAGCAAGATGGGTTGGCACTCATAGCAGCGGCTGAAACCCTAAACTACCCTAACAAGAACCTTAAATGGCTCTGATGCCAAATTAAATCGTGAAAATATGTTTTTCTGTATTTTATCAAGAGGATTGTACAATATTTATATAAAATTTGATGAAATTATAATCCCTAGATTTAAGGGATTATAATATGGTAAATCTACATTCATATCAAACAGAATCAACACCTTATTTGGAATGTGTGGACGTAATCATATTGCAAGTTGGTTAAAATAACGTAGTAAAATCAAATATAATTTGGCACAAACTTTAATATCATATAATTGAAAGTTGTCGATTGGAAGTGGGTAAGTGTCCTAAAACATTGCATATCTATGTGATTGTTTAAGGGTGACAACCAATAGATTTTTGAACCTGAGTCACTCAAAGTTGTAAATTTGGCTAGGTCAAAAAGCATTTTACACTAGTGGAAAAGAAGATAGTAGAGTAAATTTCAACATTGTTTTCTTGTTTGTATTCTCTTTGTTTTGATCTTTTCAACAATTGATGGAGTCAGTTTCTCTTTTGAGTTGTGTTGCCTAAGATCCTTGTAACCTATATTTAAAAGAGAGAGGGATGAGGAGATCAAGCATATTTTCTTGATCAAATCAATAAGTTCTATAAATAAAAATAAAGAATTGTCGTCTTGTTTATATTATGAATTGTGTACCCATGTCAATCAACGTCTCATTAGATATCTTTATGATCTTATCTATATAGATTTATTATAAATTTTTAAATAAAATTTTGAGATTGGAAAAGTTCCCTCTAGAATGAACTCTTAAATTCTTCACTTCCAAAATAGGTTGAAAGGGGAGATCTAACAATACTAAGATATATGTTGAGTAATTGGATGATTTCAAGTAGGAAGGATCAATAACCAAATCCTACATTAACCTTAACACAACATTTGAGAGTGTTGATTATGAAGGCTTATTTTAGTCTTTTACATACTTTATAGTATCTGTATAAGAAAATCATTAGTAGTGAATTAGGGTTGAGCATTGTTACCTACTCTCAAAAAATTGGTTCTCAGTCTGTCTAAATTATCATCACTAGAATGTGAATCTTATTTTTAGTACTTAAGTCCCAATTCAGTTACTTCTCATTTCAATTTAAAACATTATCACCTTTATCGATATTTATTCTCATCTTACTTAGACTTTTTTATTGAAGACTTAACCTAATTTATTTCCTATATTTCAGAAGTTCTATAATGAAATAAAACTCAATTCCCTGAAGATCTTGCTGAATGATAATGCATGATAAAATTTGGTGTTTTGAAACTTCCAGAAAAAGGGTTGATGTTTTGATCCTTTTTATTTTCTTCTTATGGAATTTTACATCAAATTTCTTATCCTCACACCTCAACAAAATGAAATTGTTGAGTGTAATAATCCTCTTCACTAGGATAACGCCATTCTTACTTTTGTATACTTAATCACATGCATTTCATAATCCTACAAGGGCATACTCCTTATGCAATGTTATCTTTTGATACCCCTCCACCTGAATTTCAATGTATGTGCTTCTTTAATCTTTTTGGTACTATACCAAGATTATGCAAAAAGTCTAAGAAATTTGTCTTCTTTGGTTACATTAGATCTTGAAAAGCCTAAAAGTCAAAGTCAAAGTCAACGTACCCAGTGCACAAGACTCCCTACTTTGCGGGAGTCTGGGGAGGGTCATAATGTACGCAGCTGTACCTTTATATTTTTACAAAGAGGCTATTTTTGTGACTTGAACCTATGACCTTATGGTCATAAAGGAGCAACTTACCAGTTGCTCTAAAGCTCACCCTTTAGATCTTGAAAAACCTATTTATGTTATTCTCTCAGTTTGTCTTGATGCTTTGCTTTTATAGATGTTACCTACTTTGAGCATATTCCATATTACTCTTCAATTATGTCTTTGCCCATAGGTCCCTTCCTTGTATCGCTTCTCCCTTTTAATGCTTCTTTACTCCCACCTAGCTTTCTTGCACCTATGGCCTTTTCTATGTCTTTTGCACCCTACATGAATTTTAAGGTGTACACTAGAAAACTTCATGTTGTAGCAGATTGGAATCTACCCTCCTCAGTAGTATATGTACTAGCTGTTATTCCATCGATGGCTTCTTTTGTTGTTGTTCTTTTAATTATCATCAGTCTACTCGTTCCTTCAGACATGCCACCATCCAATCTTTATATGCTCATTGCCCTTCATAAGGCAACCTATTCTTGTACTTTAATCGCAGCTCTAATTTTGTATCTTATCATCCTTATGTCTTCGTTATATTGCATTTGTTTCCACCTTTTCTTTTGTTCCAATTCCTAGATAGTAGTTGAGGCATTGGGTCATTCTTGATGGTGTATTGTTATGTTGGATGAGATGTCTGCTTTGAGTTAGAGAGGGACTTGAAAACTTATGCCTTTATTCCCTGGTAAATCCTATGTTGGCTATCGATGGGTCTTTATAATTAGTGTTTGCTTGGATGGTACTATTGATAACCTTGAGGCACGCATCATTGCAAAGGGCTACACTCAAATATTTGGGTTGTACTATAAGGAAACCTTTTCTCTTGTGATAAAGGTAACATCAATCCATATTGCTATGTCTCTTGCTCCTCAGTTTAATTAGGCCTTACACCAATTAGACATCGAGAATTCCTTCCTTATAGAGACATTTAGGGGGAATTTACATGGATCAACCACTTGGGTTTGTTGCTCAGAGAGAGCCTGGTTGTCACTTGAAGAAATCATCATTTGGACTCAAATAATCTCCTTGTAATTGATTTGGGACATGGAGTGTGGCAATACAACAGTTTGGCCTCAAATGATGTCAATCATACCACTTTGTTGTTTATCATCAAGGGACACAATTGAAGGAAACTACTCAAGAGAGAAACCAAAAGTGTTTCTATTAGTGAATTGAGATTATTTGTACATAGAAATCCTATGGTTTATATACACAAGGCCTAGGACTATTTAGGAATATAAAATCCCTCAATTATAGGAGGAAATCACGACAACTATCAATTCTAAGTGTATACAAGGAAATAAAATCACTTATAGTAACTATGATAATAACTCTAGTTATCACTCCCTCTCAAGTTGGTGCATAGATATCACACATGCCCAACTTGCAAACAAGATAATGAAACTATTAATTGTAGAGTCCTTTGGTGAAGAAATATGTCAGTTGTTCATTAGACCCCATAAGTGTAAAGAACCATTCACAAGTTTCTCCTTTACGAAGTGTCAGTCAATTTCTATGTTTTTTTTTAATAATGCTGAATAGGATTGTGAGCTATGCTAATGGCAACTTTGTTATTATAGTAGAGGGACGAACTTCCTCTATCCATCAGTTGTAATTCATTCGTCAACTTTCTTACCCACAAGAGTTCGCACATACCTTAAGCCATAACTCTTTGTTTAGCTTCTGCATTGGATTTAGCAACTACATTATGTTTCTTGCTTCTCCAAGTGACTAGGTTCCCTCTTATGAGCGTACAATAACTAGTAGTTGACCTTTTGTCATTTAGAGATCCAACCCAATCAACATCTTTAAATGCTTCTATTTTAAGATGACCATTGTTAGTGAAGAGAAGGCCTTTTCCTGGTGTAAACTTCAGATAGCACAGGATATGGAATACAACTTGTAAGTGTAGTCTTATGGATCATGCATATATTGACTCACCAGATTAACTGCATATGTTAATGCTTGGACTGGGTTGAGAGAGAGAGATGAGTCTCCCAACTAACCTCTGATATCTCCCTATGTCTACTGATGTACTTGTTCTTGCTTGTAGTTTGTTTTTGTTCTTGATAGGAGATTCAGATGGTTTACAACTCATTATATTGGGTTTTTCTAACAAGTCTAAGACATATTTTCTCTAGGATATAAAGATTCCTATTCCTAATCTAGCAACTTCAACTCCCAAGAAGTATTGCAACTTCCTTAGATCCTTAATTTCGAATTCTTGAGCAAGGAGTTTCTTCAGCCTAACCTTCTCTTCTGTATCACTTCCAGTTACCGCAATGTCATCAACATAGACAATGAGAAGCATTACAATGCTTGATAAATAGGGTATGATCTGCATTACTCTGTTGATAACCAAAAGAAATCATGGCCCGACTAAACTTTTTAAACCATGCTTTGAGTGATTGCTTTAGCCCATACAAGGTCCTTTGTAGCCTACAAACCTTCCCTGGTGTCCTCTCATCTTCAATCTTGGTAAGAATTTGCATATACACCTCCTCCTCTAGATCTCCATGAAGGAAAGCATTTTTAACATCAAACTGCTATAAGTCCCAATCTAAGTTAGTTGTACAATAGAGTAGAATCCTGATTGTATTCATCTTAGCAACAAGAGCAAAGGTTTCTTGATAGTCCATTCCATATGTTTGAGTAAAATCTCTAACCACCAATCTCGTCTTGTATCTCTCAATGGATCCATATGGCTTATGCTTCATTTTGAATACCCATTTGCAACCAATTGTCTATTTTCATTCTTTTTTTCTAGGGCCTTCCTTTCCTCAACCATAGCTTCTTTCCATTGGTCATTTTCCATTGCTTCTCTCCAATCTTGTGGAAGAGAGGAAACAAATAAGACAAAGACTCTGTTAGAGGGAGATAGTGAGTCATAGGAAACAAAGTTGGAAATTGGATGCTTGGTACAAGTTCTAATACCTTTCCGAAGGGCAATAGGCTTATCTAAATCATTAGGTATATTATATTCTAATTCACCAGTGTTTTCAAGGGAAGAGGATAACATAGACTGCATGATGGCTTTTTCTGTCTTATCTCGTCTTGAGTATTTCTTTATATCTGGTCTATCTAAGCGCCTACTTTGATCCTCCTTAGCCAAGCTAGTTTTCTCCCCCCGAATTGTTCTCTCCCATGATTACATTATCTAGCAACACCTCTTTGCTCTCATTCTCCCCCTAAAGAGGAGTTTGATGTGTGGTGAAATAGGGCTTACATTCCAAAAAGGTGACGTCCATACTTAAAATGTTCATGATGGCTTTTTTTGTCTTACCTTGTCTGAGTATGTCTTTAATCTGGTTTATCTAAGCACCTACTTCGACCCTCCTAAACCAAACTAGTTTTCTCCCCCTAAATTGTTCTGTCTCCCTAGATCACTTATCAAGTAACACCTCTTCGCTCTCATTCTCCCCCTAAAGAGGAGTTTGATGTGTGATGAAATAGGGACATCCATACTTACAATGATTTTTCTTAGACAGAGGGTGATAACACTTATATCCCTTTTGTGGGGAGAATACCGAACAAACACACTTCAAAGCTCTAGGCTCCGACTTGCCTATATTCTGAGCATTAACAAAGGAAATACTCGCAAATTCTCTTAGATTTACAGTATAAGAATTTTGAAGTTGCAATATGTCTATAGGGCTTTTAAAGTCTAGAATCCGAAATGACATTCTATTGATAAGATAAGCATCTAAAAGGATTGCGTGACCCCAATATCCCTTTGGAAGGTTCATGGTGAACATGAGTGATTGAGCTACCTCCAATATAAGTTTGTCTTTCCTTTGTGCAACTCTGTTTTGTTCACTATTATGGGCACAACTAGTTTGATGTAGGATTCCATAAGAATCTAGGTAAGCACAAAATTTTCTATCCATATACCCCATTCCATTATCAGATCTTAGGATTTTAACTTTAGCATTATGTTGGGTACAAATCATTTTATTAAAAGATTGGAAGTATGAAAAAACTTCATTCTTGACTTTCATCAAATAAACCAAAGTCAATCTTGTGCAACAATCAATAAAGGTCCCAAACCATCTATGGTGAAAAAGAGAGGGATTTTGAGTAGGGTCCCAAATATTGGAGTGAATTGTCATACAAGAAATAGAACTCTTATTATTAGATAAATGATAAGAACTTCTCGTGTGCTTAGCAAATTCAGAAGCTTCACAAAACAAAGAATTAAAAGAAGTTCTTTTAAACAAGCTTGGATATAATTTTTCTAGAACAAAAATGAGGGATGTCTTAGCTGCCTATGCCATTGTAGAATTTCCTTATTAATCTCATCATTCCCAAGAGACGCTTGATGAGCAACTATCATGTGATTTTCTTCTAGGACATATAAGCTATCCTGCAATCTACCAGTTCCAATCTCTCCCCTGTATGAAGGTTCTGAAAAACATAATAATCAGGAAAAAAATCAACTTTGTAATTAAGATCTTTACTGATAGAATTGACAGAGAAGATTAATAGGAAAACAGGGTGTGTGAAGAACTAAGGATAAAGTGATATTAGAGGTACAGTTAACAGAACCTATACCAAATACGGAGATAAAAGACCCATCTGTTATTCTAATATTATCCCCTTTTTTCCATGAGAGTATCTTAGAAATTTCTTTTGAGAGCCTATCATATGTCTGTTAGCTCCAAAGTCTATAATCCAAGGATTATCTTTAGAGTTTGAGTGTAAAATACTTGATTTTGCAATATTTGATGTACCAATTATGGAAGGAGAGTCTAGTTTTGAGAGAAGATGTCATAAGTTCATAAATTCCTAATTGGATAAAAACCCAGTTAATGGTGTTTTTAGATGTTTCATTCCCTTCAACCAAGTGGGCCTGAGCCCTTACCACTAAACTACCTCGTTTTCCATGACCCTGATTTGGCCTCCCATGTAGTTTCCAGCAGGTTTCTTTGATGTGCCTTTGTTTTCCACAATAATCACAGTGCAAATGATCCTTATTAGATGAAGTATTTGCAAGTTTTGGCTTCTCAGTAGAACTAGCCACTAACCCTACTTTCTTAGCAATGGTTGTATGTAGCATGACATTTCTTCTACTTTCTTCTAGCTGAATGAGAGAATGTGCAATTTGTACTGAAGGGAAAGGATCTTTTCCAAGTATAATACCTTGTATATGATCACATTCTAGCGTGAGACCCCCTAAAAAGTCAAATACTAAATCCTCAATCATTTTTTGGAATTTAGCAGCATCTTTTGCACATTTTGCTTGAAAGTCCTAATAATAATCCAGTTCTTGTCACAATCCACATAGCTCTGCAAAGTACTGTGATACATTCATATCTCCCTACTTCATATTGTGCAGTTTATTAAGAAGATAAATAAAATTGGGCTTTATTACCTATTTGAGAGTAAGTCAGAGAAGTAACTTTCCATATGTTTGTTGCTGTGTCAAGTAACAGATATGTTCGAGCAATCTCTGGTTTCATTGAATTGTTGAGCCAAGAAATCACGAGGGAATTCTCATACTTCCATTGATTATAATCAGGATTATTGACATCGAATCTTTTACTATCACTAGTAATGTAACCCTATAAGCCTCTAGCTTCGATGAACAACAAACAAAATCTTGAGCAAGCACGATAATTAGTTCCATCAAATTTCACAGGACTGATTTGAAATGAAGGATTATCATAATTCAAAATGATTACCTTTTTTTCTATGCATCTTCTTTAGAATCGCCTAGGACAAACAAAGAAATATGCCAACAGTAGTAATAGAAAGAAATTCAGAGACAATCAGAGACTTCTGGTGTATTTCCCAACAGGCTATTGGAGTTTAGACACCTCAAGGAAGATGTACAGGAGCTGGTGAGATTGGTGGACCAAGAACCAAGGTGAAAAAATGACTAGAGGGTGGCACGTGGAGCTCACATGCGACGGAGGCCAACGGTTTGTGGCAGTGCGTGGTGGAGTGTGGCGGCGCTGATGATGTCAA
The DNA here is from genome assembly GCA_025504915.1 of Erythroxylum reticulatum. Lineage (NCBI taxonomy): Eukaryota > Viridiplantae > Streptophyta > Magnoliopsida > Malpighiales > Erythroxylaceae > Erythroxylum > Erythroxylum reticulatum. The sequence continues at coordinate 33,161,195 of JANSVA010000002.1, read as the reverse complement.
GTCTGTCACAGGGAGGGTCGCTAGTTGGTTCTGAAGCAAGCTAGGTGGGCAGTGAGATTAAAATCACCTTGTTTTTGGGAGAGTACAAACTCAACCAATACTGTTCCGAACAGAGAAGAACAACTGGAAAAAAAAATTGAGAAGAAAGTATAGGCCCTTAAATCATACAGGACTTTGATACCACGCAGAAAATAACTCAGAGAGAAACCAAAAGTGTTTCTATTAGTGAATTGAGATGATTTGTACATAGAAATCCTATGGTTTATATACACAAGGCCTAGTACTATTTAGGAATATCAAATCCCTCAATTATAGGAGGAAATTACTACAGCTATCAATTCTAAGTGTATACAAGGAAATACAATCTATTATAATAACTCCAATTAACAACAATGATCATTGATAATTGTCTATGTGGATGACATTGTATTCACTTAGGTGATTTAGGGGGTATTGCTGAGCTAAAGACCTATTACAACAGCACTTGCAGACAAAAGACCTTATTCCTCTATAATATTTTTGGGACATTAAGGTAGCATGGTCTAAGTTATTTATTTCTCATAGAGAAAATACACTTTAGATTTGTTATAGGAGACTGGATTATTAGGGCCAGAGCTAGTAGGCACTTCTATGGTGTGAATTTTTTACCTAATCAAGGAGAGCTTTTCTCCAATCTGATGAGTGGTGACTTAATTCTTGACTTGTCCTTGTGTTGAAGATTGGGAGATAGCATTTAGTATTGTTTGATACATCAAACATGCTCCTTGATAGGGTCTTTTGTATTGTAACAAGGATATCTTAATTTATTAAGATATGCAGGTGCAAATTATGCTGGTTCACAATTTGATCAATGTTCCACATTGGGATATTGTGTATTTGTGGGAGAAATATTGGTGTCATGGAAAAGTAAGAAGCAAAATGTGCACATTCTTGTTCAAAAGATAAATATAGAGTTATTACGAGGGCCATCATCGCTGTGAAGAAATTAAAATGTATCCATCAAGACCTAGATGAAATTAATGTGACAATCTAACAGCACTACATATTGTATCCAACCCAATTTATCACGAAAAGACAAAGCCCATAGAAATGGATTATCACTTCATTCAAGAATGGATAGTTTCTAAAGAGTTGATTACAAAAGTTAGTCTCAACATAGTAGCTAGCTAATCTTTTTACCTAATCCTTAAGGGATTCAAGAATTTCATACCTTTGAACAAAGCTATGCATGGATTATATATATATATATACACACACACACACAGACACCAGCTTGAGGGGACGTGTTGAGTTTACACTTTTGTATAATTTATAATATATTATATAATAACATCATTAGTATTGAATTAGGGTTAAGCACCTATTCACTCATTTTTAGAGTGAGAGAGAAAAAGGGAGATAAAGGGAATTGGTCCAATGTAAGCATATATTGAAATCATAAAGAAATATTATCATGTACTTAATATGGAATATTTTGTGTACTATTTTTTGTCAACAAAATTGCTATTCCTTTACTCTTAGGTTTGTTTTCGTTTAGTGCTTTTTTTATAAAAGAAAAAACCTGCCAGCCAAAAGAAAGAAAAAAGGGGAAGGGAGAAAACAAAAAATCATTTGTCTATTTTATTTTATTTATTTGAAACGTACTCTATTTGCATATTTAAAATTCATATTCAAGTTGAACATGAAAAACATCTACTTACCAACTCAATGATAATGTTTAATGGAGATTAACTATTCAATATAGGAATATTTTCATGTATATAATAATATGAGAACATGTTGCATAGCTGATAATAGAATAGTACAAGAATTATTTAAGAATGTTATATTATGTTATTATTGAATATTGTACTACCTTACTAGTATAAAAAATGAATTAAACCTAATGAATAATGTACTTTAGAACTTTTTATGTCTTTGTGATATAGTCGTAGGCTTCAAAAGTGAACCACATTAAACCTTTATATAATCTTCTTTTTCTCCTTTATCTCTACCTTCACATGATATAAAAGCTAATTTAACGCAACAATTAGGCCCATTCTATTTTCTTCTTTAAGCCCAAAATTTCTAAACAAACCTGACATTTTTTTGTTGTTGTTCATATGTCTTTTCTTTTTTTACTGCAGTGTATGCATGGTCCGAATTGTAAACTTGGGAACTTCTGTACAGTTGGCCGAAGACTGCAGGAAGTAAACATTTTAGGTGGACTGATTCTCCCTGTCTGGGGCACTATTGAGAAGGCATTGTCTAAGCAGGTAAAGTTTTCGATTAAGTTTATATTTCCTTGGCCTTTGGAGCTTGATCCTGTAGTGATGGTTGGATAGTGCAGCAGAGCTTCTTTCTTACACTTTTGGGGGAAGTGAAGGGTCTTTGCTAGATATAGTATGTTTTGTCTTTTACATTAGCAGAATCATAAGCCCTTCCAAAAAAATAGTACTAAGACAACTGAAGATCAATGGAAAAGCTTTCTCAAGGTAGCCTGTCCTGGAGTAAAAATGTATATTTGAAAAAGCTGTGTCTATGAAATAGGTAATCATTTGGGTTCCACTTTGAGAATCACCAAGCAGTTAAACGTTTCAATATGAGTTATTATTCTTTGCATGAATATTTCAGAAAAACGTTAATAGTCTAACCTAATCCTATGATGAAAATAGGGCAGAAAAAAAAAAGAACTAAAATTGAACCACAGGAACTTGATCTGAGTTAGTGTCTAATTCCTTGGGTTGCCTTTTCTTATTTAATTTTTGGTAAATCGTCGAGCATGAAGACTACACTATTATTTGAAATTTGGTGAAGGTTGAAGCATTCTCCAACAATCAACAACTAGCTCATTGGAATATGCATATTGGATAAAACTCATGTATAAGTACGAAAGCCCTTATTTCAATTGTTAGATTCATTTTACTGGTAAGCCTATATAACTGTGCATTATATGGATATTTCTAGAGATCTTTTGCTACCATATTAAAAGCCCCAAACTCACATCATTGTCATCACTCTCCCAAAATTCTACATGAAACCTCTATCCTGGTTTCTTTCCCAAAATTCTACATGAAACCTCCATCGTGGTTTCTTTCTACACAAAATGTTTTTTGCTAGCTAAATTTTAGGTATCTACATTTAAGTTTCAGAAAAGTTTGTATACTTCAGGATGAGAAAAAGTAACTCCAGCCTGTCAGTCTTGCTTTGATGTGAATCTTATGTGTACTTATCCCCCCACCTAAATTGCTACTTATCCTTGAGCTTGATGTTTTGGGTACCATATTAAGAGTGTATAAATTAATCAAGTGTGTGCTAAATAACTTTCTCTTGATGTTCGACTTAAATGACAGCTCATCTTGAGAGTATCAAGATGAAGGCCTCAGATGCTTGTCTTGAAATGGCATTATAACTAGATGTTCGGTTATTGTCCTTTCTCAGTATGTATAGGGTTTACTGATCTTTTTTTTTTTTTTTTGGATGCCTCTATCTTCATAGGATTTTATACAAGTGACATGCATCTTCACAAAATTTCTTCTATCTTTGATTTTGCTTGTGTTACTGCCATCTTATATTTATACATTTTGAAATATCATCTTAATTATCTTAAGAAGTGCAGATTTTCAGGATACTGTTCAAATATTCGATTGTTTTCACTATGATTGAGGTTGTCTCTATTAGTTTTTATACATCTAAACGAAGCCAAATAAACTATTTTTAGTGGAGAATTGCCTTTTCTGGACAGTTGTTCTTTAGTGGAGATGGAAAATGAAACTTCATTCTGCATTTCATACAGGCTCGTCAGAGCCATAAGCGGCTCCGTGTTGTGCGCGTAGAAACTACCACAGATAACAGGCGGATTGTTGGGCTCCTTGTTCCAAATGCTGCTGTGGAATCTGTTCTTAAAGGTCTTGCTTTCTCTCAACTAGCTTTTCTTGCCACTGTAATGGATATACAGTTACATAATGTCAGAAAACATGTAGTATCCTCCAATAATTTTGATTAGATTTGTTTCTGAACACTTTCTGCCACAACCATTCATTGTTACAGATGCCCTTTCTAAGCGAATAGGCTATTTCTAGATTAACCTGATTGCTAGTTGATATCGTCGCAGATCTAGCATGGGTACAAGATATTGACGATTAGGATGCAGCAGTCATTTATTCGAGGTTGACTAAATTAAATAGAAAGCTACAATCTGTATCATATCAAGACGCCTTATTGGAAACTTCATCATGTTTCCTGTTCAGAAGATACAAGCATAAAGTAGTGAAGAAGATGAGAAGAATTTTCTGCACAGTGTATTGAATTTGTGCAGTCTCATTCTTTTTGTTTATTAGCTCCAATTTTTGCCTTAGAACTTTGTATATTTATGGCACCCTTGCAGATACCAGAAAGACAATTTTAGGTTATCAGGCTGTATTTGCCACTGTTATAACTCAAAATAATTCTTGTAACTAGCACACCGTCATTAATTCAAGTTAAAGGCTGAAATATAAATTTCTATTTTCCGTTCAATGGTTCTAAACGTGACTCTAGACACTTCACATTCCCCAGTTTACTTCAAAACTTTGTTTTTTGTAGAGCTTTCCTTTGATTCCATTTCTTACTATCTTAGTGCTCACTTTATTCAAGATCACTGATTAGTCAAATGATCATCCTTAAGTTGCCTTTCAACTTCTTGTCCCTTTTGGTAGTTGGTATTTTTCCATGTAGATCACTGTTTGTCATCTTCTAGCTCTTCTTAACGCCCTGTATGGTTGAGGAGGGATGAAAGAGGATAGAATATAATACACTCTCATCATTTGTTAGTGTTTTATAATAAAATGAAATAGAATGGGATGGAAGTGGAGGATTTCACGTTACTTCTATTTCATCTTAAACAGTGAAAATAAAAAACTTCAATTCGAAGGGTTTAGGATAAAATATAAACTAATAAATACATATTATTTAATATACCCGCAATAATTCTTCTTAATACTAACTCTAATCAAATCATAATATTAATATATTAAATAGAA
>JANSVA010000002.1:33140890-33156095 GCA_025504915.1 Erythroxylum reticulatum | reverse complement strand
ATAAAATAAAAATTTTATGTTTAAAAATTTTATATTTATTTATTTTATTTATATAGAAATATATACAAACAATTAATAATAAAATTTTTATATATTTTCTATTTTTCATTAATAAAAGCATATTAAAAAATTATACTTGTTTGTATATATTTCTATATAAATAAAAATATAAACTATATTTTAAATATAAATCAAAATTTAATATGATAAAATTTATTAAATAATTATTAATAATATTTTATATAATTAATAATAAATTGTATATAATTAATAAAAATAATGAAAAATAGAAAATATATTAAAAAACTATTCTTTAATTGCTTGTATATATTCAATATAAATGAAAATAAAAATAAATTATTTTATATATAAATCACATAGAATAAAATAAAATAAAATAAAATAAATAATAATAATAATATTTTTATACAATTAATAATAAATTGTATATAATTAATAATAAATTTAGTAAAATTTTATTAATGAAAATAAAAAATATATAAAAATTATTCTTTAATTGTTTGTATATCTTTTTATATAAATAAAAATAAAAATAAAAATAAATTATTTTAAAATCTAAATCGTATAAATTAAATTAAATAATTAATACTAATATTTTTATATAATTAATAATAAAATAATAAACCTCCTGCAACAACCATTTTAATATAAAGGGTATGACAGTCATTTATTATACATTACATTACATTCTATTCATCTTCCAAATAACATTTCACTACGTTACATTATGAACCATTCTATCCCTCCCAAACAACTTTTCATTATATTACATTCCATTCCGTTATGTTCCATTTCATTTTATTAATTAATATCCAACCAAATACGACCTATATGAGGAAACTATCCTGCAATTAATAGTTTTCTTTTTTGGAATGATATTTTAAAATTTCAATTGCCTAATTAAATCCCTCACCCTTTCTAGCATTTTGTTCAACTATGTCTATTCCTAATTAGGGGATTTTGTTGGATTGATATAACTTTCCTCCATTTCCTCCTAATCTTAACTCCCTCCTCTCAAACTCCCTCTCTCTCCCTTCGTCCTTAGTTGTAATCACCCCATTCCTTACTCCATCTAAACACATCTTTACCTATCAAATTTGAAAAACCTCCTTCCTCAAACCTTTATCATGCTCCCTCCTACCTACCTTCCTGTTGCTCGCTAATGCCCTTCCAAGCTCTAAAGGTTTTAGGCCTACTTGGAGATAGGTTCCTACCTACCTTCCTGTTGCTCGCTAATTCCCTTCCAAGCTCTAAAGGTTTTAGGCCTACTTGGAGATAGGTTGTGGGGGGATTCCTCACCTATTGTAAGTTTTCATGACTTCCCTCCTATAGTTACAGAAGGAAATTTCATCATCACTTTTCCGTTGGATGTTTTAAGAGATGGAGCTCCCATGTAGGCATCCTTTTTAGTAGGATTCTTCCTAAAAAAGAGGCCTACATTCCATTTGATGAATGCATGGGCTCAATACCACTAGAAAAGAAAGGAACTTCTAGATGTGCTAGTCAATAAAAGAAATGCTTAGTTTTAAGTTTGAATCAAAGGCAAATGCTCAAATAATTATTGAAGTTAGACTATAACATGTGTATAGCAGAAACTATCTTTCTACAGAAGTAAAAACCAGGTCTTTGAATGAAAAAACTTAGGTAGAATTAAGTACCAATCTGGATTAATATACACAACATTCTATTAGAGTATTGGTCTATTAAGGGGTATCTATATAGGAAAGCTAATTTGTATGGATGAAGTCACTATAATCATAAAAAGAATAATATATGCTAGAGTAGGTATTGCAATTGATCTGCATCATAAGTTGCCTGATCTGATACGCCTTATGAGATTAGATGAGAATGGAACAATGATAGAATATATTGTAGCAATTTCTTACTAATGGTGATGAAACCTAAACCAATAGGAAAAAATGGACCCTAATAGGCAAGATTTTTCACTGAGGGAACTATTATATCCTTCTTTCTTACATATAACTAGTCATAAAAAATTGTTGATATCATCCTTCTTCAATTAGATCCAACTGTCCATAGTTATTTTATCCCATCTAATTTCATGGAGTTCTTTCTTCACTAAGACATAAAGAAACGATTTTTCCACTTCTATAAGAACAACTCCTTTACTTTGGTAGACTAATAGGTGTTTACTCTAGAAAATATTCTAATCATCATACAATAAAAATGAATGTGTATAGTATTTTATCCTATCTAATTTAATGGAGTTCTTTCTTTACTAAGACATGAAGAAATTATATTTCCACTTCTATAGGAAGAACACATTTACTCTAGTAGACTAATAGGTATTTAATTTAGAAAATGTTCTAGTCATCATGCAATAAACGTGAGTGTGTACAGAAACATGTATATAATCACCATTTTGAATGATTTTCTATATGTTATTATTTATGAATTTTAATGCTACATTCATTTAAGGTTGATAAAGCAATGAATGTAAATGTTTGATTTTGAATAGTTCACACAACTTCTAAATTGATATAATAGTTAAATTGGGAACACTCTCAGTAACAATCTTATTATATAATACATAACATAAATTGATATTCACTTAAAGGAATTTCTCAAAGACTCTTTGCATGATTTATGAGTATCAAGTGACCTCAATTCATTTGGTAAAATAGTTACAATGGAACTAAGATTAATTTGTGACCATTTGATGCTAGTGGATTAATTAGATTGATGAAATAAATTTCTTACATTGAAATGTCTATGGTGAATAAATTTCTTATGTAAGGATGAAGTAGGTAGTTGTAGCTTGTCTGTAAAAATCTAGTATAAGTGGGATTTTCTCACATATCAAATACAACCTATCCTTAGAGTTAGGTAGAAGTATCTTGCTTGCGGAATTGTTTTAGCCATCTTATGCCTAATAGGATGAGTTGCACAATACCCTTCATGCACTTCTTTCAAAATTTGGTTTGATTGGTTCCTGGATGACACACAACAGGGATGAATTATATATTTTCACTTTTTATTCTATCTAAAAACTAATGAATGAATTTTCTTATTCTAATGAATGACTATGCCAAATTCATATATCTTAATCATAAAGCAATAACAAAAATAATTAAAGAGAGTAGTGAAAGAGAAATAAAATTGATATATAATTATGTGACAAAACAATCCTTAGCTTATATACAGTCCCTAAGCTCCACTTAAGAATCACTATCATATTTCTTCAATGGGTGAAGAAAAGTCTGCCCATACAATTTCTTTTCTGTCATAGGTGAAGGGTAACCCTTACAAACAATTTTTTTTTTTTGTCATGGGTGAAGAGTAATCCTTTACAAATCACAAAATGTATTCTAATGCATTTCCCCAATTACATCCATTGTACTATCATACAACTCAAAAGTCCTTTTAATCAGACTAATGAAATAAGGCTTACTATGGTTAATGTAGTGCACACATGTACTTTGTAACATCTAAAGGCTCCTATCAACTCTTTAATATGTCAAAATTTCTTCCCATAATTTAGTCATTTTATATCCAAAACCAACTCAAATGGTTGTCATATACATGGGCTAGTTGTTACAGTGGCTAGTTTATAGGCACATTCAAATATTTGGACACACAAATTTGTTTAGTTTATGTTTGTTTGACTAACCTATCCCCTAACCTAATAGACAACACCTAGTATGTACATTTTGCTCTTTGTCTAGATAGCTTATCCAAATCTTTAGGCTAGTTGATTCCCTATAGGAATTAAGTTAAAAACTTCAAATTTTAAGTTTGCAAAATTTCCCTAAAAATTTGTTTGAAGATTAAGATTTTTTTATTAAAGATAAAAAAGAATTTTCATTTTGATTATAAAAGGATTTATGCATTACATCTATATGCAAATGGTCATATAATGATTCATTCCCTAATTCATTAAAATAACCAAGATAAGTTTGCACGAAGAATTGTAAAAATTTATTAAATCTTAACATCCTTAATTCCTCCTTTTTATTGCTTTTTCATTTGAATTTCCTTTGAGCTCTTTACACTGCATAAATTCTTTTCTTTTCTTTTTTTCTTTATCTTTCTTTTGATTGCTAAATTTATTCAATTGGATCTTTTTTTCACTTTGCCGTTATATTAAATTTCTCTTTTACATTTTAATTAATTTCATTATAATGTGGATACTAATTTCATCAAATTAAATTCATTAATGACAACATGCTTTATTATCATAAAAAATATGCGCAAAACAAAATTTCTGCTTAATTATGAAAACAATTGATGTTATTAGAGAAAATAAATGACATGGATTAAACTTTGCTTGTGAATGATCAAGTTTTAATATCACCATTCTTTCTCCCTTTTTGTCAACATTATATATGTTATATAAATCTGTAAGCATTAGAAGGCTAAATAAAGAACTTCTCTCTTCCCTTTTTGAAAAATACTATCATAAAAGAGTAAATTCAATGTCCTTATTAAGTACATGAACAAATTTCAAAAAGCTTATATACCAATTTAAGATCAATATATCTTTCTTTTACTAGCTACATGCAATAATGTTTTCTCTGCAAAGGGCAAGAATTCACTGGTTGAACGATGGAGAAGATATACAACTTACTTATTTCGTATGATTTAATCCAAAAGAAACTCTAACAAAATTGGTTGGCATATTAGATAAGAATGGGAGTCCTTAATGGGATCAAAAGAAGCTTAAAGAGCTTGCTTTTAATTAATACAAGTAACTATTAAGATGAGGCTACAACAATCTTTTGTGGCAATCAATCCTCCATTTTTAATGACAAAAAATCTAGTTCATCACAGATGATGATAGTTTTATATAAAAACTTTCAATACTGCAAGTATACAAATCGTATATTATAATATAAAAGACATCTCTCCTAGAAATCATAAGGTTTTGATTACCCTCTCTCAAGATCTAATCAAGTATTCCCAATTAAAATAAATAAAAATTGAATTGCAACCTCTCGTTTCACAAATCTACTTTTAATTAATCAATTGGATTTGAAGCAGTCATAAGGGTAATTAACTAACAATTAAGATATTGCTTCAATTGTTTATTAATATGATATTTGTAGGTCTATTAAGGTATCAACTATCATTGCACAACTTAACACATATAACTTTCATTTAATCTCCCAATCTCTTGTCAAGTATTAACAAATACCACAAAGCATTAATATATATTGAATTCAAAAAGAATAAAGTTAAACAAAACAATTCAAGAATAATTCCAAATATAGATTTAGAAATCCATAATCATGTTCAACATACCACTAATCAAAATAAACATCCAGGATAATGAAATATAGGAAGAGAAAAGAAAGAAAAAAGTTTCAAGTCTTGATTTGGAAATTCTGGAAAATTGGAGCTGATCTTGATGTTTCCACTTTGATCTTATTTTTTATGAAGTGTAACCTCCTCTTTTATGTTTTTCTTCTTCATTTTATACTCTTGAGCCTTTAGGGTTCTTCCTAGGGATTTTCCACATATTTTGGTTCCAAAAATAGTATTGAAATGTCAAGAATAAAAAATTCTCGCAAGCTGGAAAATTCCTATGCACAATCGTGCATCACCATCTTAACTCTCTAGCGTGATAGTATCTTGCAAGGTTATGCACGATTGTGCATGTTCTTATTCTTCAATTCATTCTTTATCTTTTCTTTAAATTTTCCTATTTGCAGTAACTAACAAACACGTCAAACAACCTTTGGAACATAATATTAAGATCAAATCCTTGCTCTAAAACAATCAAACAATTAAAACACTAATAAAAACACAGTTCTAAGTCCTAAATACATGATTATCATATAAGAAAATACTTAAAAACAAACTTGAAGCTCTAGAAAACATACTATAATATACAAATATCAATAGCCATACAAGGTATATTGACACTTGATATCACTTTATAAGAGAGTTGGTTTTTGAAGAAAGTATAAGGATCAAGCATTGACGCTCTAAAGATTAAGTTATTGATTTGTTCACAAGGTCACTTTCTTTAGAGAAGTTCATTTACTTAAAAGATAAATTAGGTGTTATAGATTTTTACATTAAGTTAGAGTATGTCAAGGAGTTACGCATAAATCTAATATTTTGTAAGTTGATAAGTTGGTTATGTTTCCCTATTTCTTTTTTATTATTCCTCATAGGAAAGATTGAGATAGCTAGAGTCCTAATTTTGTGGTTTATTATTATGGGCTCTTAATATTAGGAGCATTTTATGAATATGGGTTGTTGATCCTTTAATTTAAGATATTTAATTATCTTTTGCTTTTATTTAAGGAGTTTTTAATCAAAAAAAGTATATGTACAAGTTCATCATCGAAAAGTTCCTATTAACTATTTGATAAAATTCTTGTGAGAAAATATCTTGTTCTACTTTTCTATTTAAACACCTTTTAATTTAACAATGAAGATGACGTAAAGGAAGCATTTTGGTTTGAGATGTTAAAGAGTTACTAGCCATTTCAATTTGATGTTTCAATGAAGTCAATGTTTATGAAATAAAATGCATAAAAAGTTACTAGTTATAATAAAGTTTAAACAATTGATACAATAAAAATAAATCTCCTCTTTTGATTATACATTATTTTTATGAAAGAATAATAAAGAAATTTTATTAATATAAGCTAATATACCATTGTAATGAAAAAGGAATTACGTGATAAAAAAAATTAGTTTGTTGTAACAAGCTTGGAAGCTAAAACTTAATGATTCATTATGTTTTGTATGTTTGCAGTGATGTTGTTCTTTAGATTCCTAGCTTGCAAGAGTCATCTAATCTAATTTGGAGGATCTTCTCCCAAAATATGTTTTTTAGCAACTATTCCCTTATACAGGTGATTGTTTTTTTTCCCTCCAAATTGAATAAATTATGGAAATAAGAAAAGTTTTAAAGATAATTGCATCTTACTTGAGGTACTTTGCTTTTTGACTGCCCATAAGAGGACCCCACTCCATTCATATGAGTGAAAATACTTCATCAAATGTGTAAAACCCTATTGTAGATAGCTTTCAAGTACTTGCATTGAAAAATAGGTGACTTTTATCCTCTTTCTCCTTCTTGAACAAAAGACATATGGGATCATAATTTCCAAACCATCTATCCTTTGTTTTAATCATGTTTTTTTATTACTAGCCAAATAATCATGGATGCTTTTGGATTAATAGTTTACCTCCAGATTAGACCATAATAGGGGTGCATCCTCTAAGCAAAGTCTATATATTTTATAACATGATGCATTGTTATATGATCCCTTGTTATTAGCTAACCATATAATCCTATCTTGCCTATGCAAGTGAGTAAATTGAGGTAATTAGTTTATCAAGTAAGAAGAGCCTTTGAAATTGTAGCACTAGACCCCATTATGTATAACTAAGCAAACTCTAGAATTTAGAGGAATTCTATAGGTTAAATGAGTCATCTCATCCTTCTTGATTAAAGGGAAATGATCATTCCAATTATCAAACCATAACCAAGTTTTTTCTCGTCTCTCAACATATGTTTGATCCAAAGGTAAATGTGTACTCTTAGCTTGGGCATTTGTGTAAAGCTCGAGGAGTGGTCTTTGCTTAATTCCGGTTGTCAGATATTTAGATCCTTTAAATAGAACTCATTAATCCATTTAGCCTATAGTGTTTCATTGTCTATGATCAATCTCTATGCTCTCTTAGTTAAAAACACTTTTTTTCATAAGTGTTACGGGAAGAATTCTAAACCCTCCCTCTTTCCTTGGGATGGAAACTTCCTCCCATTTAACCTTAGCTCCTTTAAAGTTCTTTGCTTTTCCTAAACATAAGAAACCTTTGACACATTTTTCAATGTTTTCTATAACTCTTTTTGTTAGTATTAAATGGGAACTCTAGTGCACATGTAAGCTTCTTAGTTGAGAGTTAAAGAGAGTTATTCTAGTAGCACAAGATAGAAATTTGTTTTTCTAGGACTTAATTCTTGCTTTGAATGATTCAATCAAACGAATGTAACCAGTATATTTTGGTTTAGATGTGGTGATGGGAATTCCAATATCTGAAAGGAGGAGTTTGGATATTCAATCCAACTATTCTACTAAGCTTACCCTAGTTCTGCACATCTGAAGAGACTTACTTACTATTTTTGTTAAAACTGACTTCAGTTAAGAGCATTTAGTAAACATCTTCAAAATTCCAAAATAATATCTATGATTGACTATCTACCCCATACAAAAACATCAAATCATCTATAAATGATAGGTGATTAATCTTCATTTGTCTACATTTATGGTGAAAGTTAAACCTACCATTGTTAGAAATAAAAGTGCTCAGTAATCTAGATAGTACTTTGACTACCAATGTAAATAAGTAAGGGGAAGGTGGATCCTCATGTCTTATTTGGTATTTTTGAAGCTTTTAATGGGCACTTCATTGATAAGAATGCTGAAAGTTGTAGTTATGCATTCCTTTATCCATTACATAAACTGAGATGGAAAGTCAAAAGTTTGGAGGAAATTTTGAATGAATTTCCATATGAAGGTATCAAAATCTTTAAAGAAATTTATCTTAAGGACATAATTTTTTATGGATCTTTTAGATGAATAGTCCTTCATCAACTCCTAAACTAGCAAAATATTATGTACAATAAATCTTCATGTAATGAAAGCACCTTAAGCCTGATTGATATGATCTTTCAATGCTAACTTCAATTTATTGGCAATAAGCTTGGAGATTACCTTATAAACTGTGTTACAACAAGAGATAGGTTCGAATCCAACATTGAGTATGGATTCTACTTTTTATGGATTAAACAAATATAGGAGTTGTTCATCTCTTTAAACAGTTTTAAAAAGTGAAAATTTCATATACTGCCTAATTAAATAAAACACCTGTAACATCCTAAGTCTCCTGGAAGAATTGTGCACTATAACCATCTTGATCCTGTTTCAGATGGGTGAAGACTGAGGAGAGCTTCTCTTATCTACTACCGAGAGAAAGGTGACTCAATAAAATCCCTGATTTTCTAGCTACTTATATCCTTAATGACCCTTCTGATGTCAATACTTCTATGTCTATTATTGCATTATGATCCTACCAACATAATAAGTATTCTAAAGCAATGTCCTCTATCTTATTCTGGAATGTTAGTTCAACCCCATTCATATTTTGCAACATTGATATTTTGTTTCTATTTCTTCTAGCTAAAATTGAGGAATGAAAAATTTAGTGTGAGCATCTCCTTCCCTAAACCAATTAATTCTTAACTTTTTCTTAAGAATTAATTTGTGCAATGAGAGAGCATCATTATAGTCATTCAATAATTGTGTCTACAAAGATCCTAAGGAAGTATTATAGGGTGCTTATAACAATTTTCCTATGCAACCCTCAGATTGTGCTTAGCCTTAATAATACTCCTAGTGTTTTCCGTAGAAAATCCTTTGATTACATATTTATCAATTTGAAGCTCACTCATGAGTTGTAGGCTTTATAGCCTTTGACATGCTTAGCCTAGTTTTTGAGAACCTTCTCTTAAAAGCCCTCCCTTTTTTGTAATCACATTGAAAAATATAAAGGGGGCTCTAGTTGGATTGTATGGAAAAAAAACCTCAATATTTTAATCCATGAGTGATCAGAACAAACATTGTCTTCAAAATATGCATAAGAAATAGAAAACTGAGTGGGTCACTGTTGATTGACCGTTGCCCTATCCAACTTTTTTTATGATGAGAAAGTCCTATGTTGCTTAATTGTCCAAATGAATAGGTGGCCCACATACCTCAAATCCACAAGGCCTATAAGTTGCATAAGTTTAGTAATTTCTTTGAAAGATGATTTATGATTAATTCTGCCTTTCTCAGCTTATAAAGTAAGTATGTAGTTAAAGTACCCTATCACTACCCAAGGCTTGACTGTTCCTACATTGATGGTTTTGATGTCCTCCCAAAGTCTAGCTCTTTGTAAGAATAAATTAAAAGCAAAAATTATCGACATATTGAAATAAACATTATACCTTGGATCTGACAGTTCATATGTATAAGTTGATTAGATTCTTAAGTTATTTGTATTAGTAATTTTTCTTAATTATATGAACAAATTATTCTCCCATTGTAATGATGAGTAATGATTTGAATATATCTTCCATTCAGTGCCCAAAAAAACTAAGACACTTCTGTGAGTGAGGCATCTTTGATTTTGTTTCAATTATACCCACAATCTGTGACTTCTTCTCAAGAATAACCTCTTTTACAAATTGCCTTTTATGAGGGTCATTTATTCATATTAGCTCATCTGTCTTTCCCTTCTTCTTTGATGATCTTCTTTTATTACTGGTTAAAGGTTCCATTTCCTCTATATTATGATTAATAGGTTCTTTAGTATCTTCATCACTAAATATATGAGCAGTGAAAATATCTTTATCTCCCACTTGTGTGTTATGTTCAATGTTATTGTCAATAAAATAATTGATTTGTTCTATTGTAGTATTCTCCATTTCATTCTCTTTTGTTTATGCTAAAGCTTCCTTTTTCCCTTAGTTTAAAGTTAGCTCTTTGCTCAAGTTACTAGTGCTAGGTGGATTATCCATCGGGAAAACATATCTTGTTGAAATTTTTTGGTATCTAAGGATAGGAAATGGCTATTTCCATTCTTACAAGTTCACCATCCTCTTTTAGCTTTATGACAAGAGCAGTTTCTAGTAGCTCAACATTCTTTTTAACGTCTACATACATTTTAGCTTAACAAATTATGTTTATATATGTTTTATGAGTATCCATGCTAATTGGTTTGCCTATGGAGCTAGCTAAGAAGTTAAGCCCTTCAATAGTCTAGAATTCTAGAGGCACATTATGGAATTAACTCATATTGGAATTGATAGTGGTAGATTGCATAATGTTTTATTAGGTAATTTAGTATGTGTTTAGTTATTAAATTAAACGATTAATGCATGTTTAGGTTAGGATTATGTTAGTTATTTAGATATATGTGTTTTGTATATTTTGTGGGTTAGAGCACACGACTGAGCTTCAATTTTATGTGTTTGAGGTACTTTGATGTGTTTTTTAGCACTTGAGGGAAAATATCAAATAATAGAGGAAATTCGAAGAAGGGCCGAAACCAAACCCAGGGCCACGATTGTGGCTCACAATAGTGGCCTAGTATGCCACAATCGTGACAGAAAGGAAAATCAAATACAACGATAGTGGCCTGCGCAATGACAAATACGGACAACCTTCCAAATTTAAGTTTTTGAGATACTTTTCAAAATTTTTGGACTAAAAAAACCTAAGGTTGCCTATAATAGAAAAGAGTATAAAAAGGATAAAGATGAAACCCTAAGGGAGCTCTCCAATCTGCCACTTTTTGGAAAACCTCAAGAAGAGAGAAGAAGAAGAGAGAGAAGAGGAAGAAGAGGAGAGAGGAGTCGACTTTTGTTGCTGCTGCTTTCTCGAGGCAACCCAAGCCCCTTCCAAAGTGTATTTCATTCATCTTTGTTTTCTTTTCTTTGAATGTTGAGAAGGATATGAATATGTTGATGGATTTAGGTTTGATCATGATGTTATAATTTTCTTCAGGGATTTTAACTTGATTTAATGTTAATCTAGTTATTTTGTGTTTAATCATTTGGTGTTGTGATTAATTGTTTTAACTTCATACTTTGGTAATAAATCGAGAGAGTGAATTGAATGCAAAATGATTGGGTTGAGTCAATGAGAGTTAAGCGATCCAATATACCACGCAATTAATCAAATCGATTATTGTATGTAAAGATATATCGTGTGAGACCTGGTTGGTCTTTAAAAAGTTTAAGAACTGATTAGGTTTAGAGTTGTTTGCAATGGAGAGATTACATTTTCGGTATTTAACCAAATTAGGGACTATTAATTAGGGTTTGTGATTATAACTTGCGAGAGAGTAACCATCCCTTCGATAGTCTAGAACCAACACCTCATTAACACATAAATGACTAGGTTAGAATTAATGATAGGAAAAATGCCCTTTTCCTATAATTTGGAACTTCTTCTTATGTGTTTTCTCATTGTAAATTTGGCATAGCTCAATTTAATTTCTTTTCATGTTAATTTACAAATTAATTTTCTGTCAATTATCTTCATATGTTTACTTTTCTGTCTACTTTTTATTTTCATTTTTTAATTCTTAGGGCCTTAGATAACTTATAATTGAATTAGTTCACCACTCCTCAAAGAATCTACAACTCACATACTACACTCACGACCTATGCGCTTGTAGTATTTTGAGGGCTTATAATTGTAAAAGTTGCCCATCGCTAGGAATGCTCTCATTGTTACCTCTATCAAGTTCAACTCCTGGACTCTATTTCTGAAGGAACATAGCTTATCTTCCATCATATCAAGGACTTTGTTCTAGTATCTCATTGCGGCATTTCTCTTTGTTGAATTTGAAGTTAAAGGTGTCACCCTTCTTAAGCATTGTTCTCTCCAGTCCCTTCTTACTCAATCTACAACCTATGTTTGTACCAGTAAAAAGGTTGGTCTTTTGCATTAGAAAAACCAACTATTACAGAGGACCAAATTAAAGCTCCTAGTTTAAGCAGATCTATAGGTCGAGTTAGGACTCCATTCGCCATAACTCCCTTATAATGTTTGAGTTTACATTTACTCTACTGGGGAGCTAGTTTATCCTTTCATGTATTTGAGAAATGACTAGACAATTTAGTATAAATAGTCTTTGGCACTAAAGTATCACCATTTTTTAGTGCTCTAGGGTTGTGAGCTAGCACAAAAAATTTCTCTAGGCTAAGGTTTTTTCCTCTTTGCTTTGAGGGTTTGAGCCTTTTAGTTAAAGGAGGTTGTAAGGTCAAATTCTAGCCGTCCATAAAGTTAAGATCTTTCGTAAAGTCGCCTCTAGCCAGTTGCGCTAAGGCGGCAAAGTACCTGAAGTAGATGGTAACTTGCAAAAAAGGAAAAGAAATAAGGGCAGTTTGGTAAAATTTATTAGTGAGATGTTAGAGCCCTTCTCTCCTCTGTTTAGTTTTCACAATGTTGCAATTTGGAAATCCATTTTCCTTATTTTTCTCTTTAATTTTCTTTGTCTTTTTAGTGAAAGTTAATAAAAGTTAGAACTTAAAATTTTAAAAAATAAGATTCAAATACCATTGAAACAAGTAAAAAATATTTGTAAAGCAAACCAATTATGGAGTTTTAATATGGTCAGTTGGATTTTTTTATATTTATTAATGACATGAATTGATGTGATACTTGCAATTATATTTTTAATCTTTCTCTTTTGAAATCGAAATATTTAGGATCATATATTAATAACATTGCATACTTTAGTTTGAATAAGTTTAATTTCAAATGGTGAGTTTTACATTAATGCATAGACTTACGTGGGAATACGTCGAATGCTTAAATCGAAGTTTTTAAAATCAAATAAAAATTTTAAGATAAAATAAATGAGATGTGCAAAGAAAGAGAGGATTGTAATTAATTGGAGAAAATCAATAAAATCTTAAAATTCCAAGTCCAAATTTTAAGAAATAACACAAGATGATTAAAAAAAGTTCAAATTTCATCTTTGTAGAACCTCAGTCTAACTTTTACTAAAGCGTCCATTAGAAATTGCTACTATATTTATTTTTGGGAACTTTTGGCTCTTTAGGGCTATAAGCCTTAGTAATTTTCCTTTTCCTTCAAACTTTCCTTGGATTATTTTTTTTTGGTCATGTAAGATTAACAATTTTTTTAGTCCCTCAATCTATTTCAAGTCTTCTATTAATATATTATTTTTTAAATTTAATTCATCAAAATCCTTTTCTTTCATAAACATAATCAATTTCTTTTCTATTTTGAGTTAATCAAATTTGTTTAGAAACTTTATCACAATTTTATTTTTGAAAATTTATCATTAAATCTTTAATACTTTACTTATATTTTATAAAACCTAAATTCATTGATCACATTTTATCGTTTGGACTACTTTATCTTATTTTCCCTCTCTTTCATCATAGTTTTAAAACACATTTCCATACATCATTAAAACGTACATGTACTCATATAAAATATATTATTCCTTTAAAATCAAAGATTAAATTAAATTTTCTTACACTTGCACCTTATTAATTTCATTTTCTTGTTCTAGAATTGCAAATATTATTAAGCCTAAATAACCATTAGATAAATAAGATATGGTATCTAATACTTTTTCTATTTTATAATCAATTCCCAAATTTTTGTTCTCTAAGTTGGAACTTCTTAATTTATTTCGCTTAATTTTTTCTATTTAAATTAGATAAATTCATTACCCTACATTCGTCGTCCTTCTTTATTCAAAGCATGCTCAAAACATAGTAACATTTAGAGTTTGACATTATCGATGGGATGGGACTACTATTGGGAAACTGGGAAGGGATCCAATCTCGACCACAGTGGAATAATTACAAAATTTTTTCATATTTTAATTTTTTGAAAACTAAAATTACTTTAATTTTATTAAATGATTAACACATAAATCATAATAAAACATCAATCTTATTTCGTACCTTATTCTGAAGCTTAATCATATTCTTGTCGTATCCCTTAAACCGTTTTCAAAATCAATCTATTTCAACCACTATAGTTGAACAAGTATTTGGCCTCTAATGGTATCCACAGAATAGGCTAAAAGAACTTTGTAACTCTTACAGAGAGGGTTAAGTAAGAAATGCCAGCTCCATTAAAGCCAAAGCCTATTTATAATAAGTATTGGACGTTTTAGTAATATAATTGAAATTAAATTCTAATTTCAATTAAAATTTAATTAGAATTATAAATAATTCTAATTAAATACCAATTATGCCTAAATAAGATCAAATACTTCATATTGATCCTTATTTATTAAGAATCTCATATCTAATCATAAAGTTTCTCAAACTTTACAATTAATTCCAACTTGATTAAAATTATCTTTGCTTTCTTTAACCTATTCTTTATGTGTGATCCATTAGGTTCCCAAATATGTTGACAATGATTATAAATTCTAATTCTAATTCATATATAAATTAAAACTCATTTTAATATATCTTTAATTCTATAATTAAACAATCTATAATTATAGATCAAGATTGTCATCTAGCAATACATCATGACTACCCAAATATTTAGGAGTCTCAAAGTAGTTTTGACTAATCTTTTCATGTAGAGCCCGGCCTCTACCGCCATCACTCCAGGTATTGTCCCCTCTGGCACTCGAACTCGAGACCTCAGGG
>JANSVA010000002.1:33092958-33116293 GCA_025504915.1 Erythroxylum reticulatum | reverse complement strand
TATATAGAAATAACAAGGAGAAAGAAAGAAAATGTGGTCCTCAACCACCGAAACAAAAGGAACCACGAACTAGTGCCTATAATCATCTAAATACAGGAAAGCAACGTGGATAATCCACAACTTTATTTAAACAGAAAAATCAGCAATTGCACGTGATTGAATCTTCAAGAAATGCAGCAGTTCCAACTTCCTTCCCATGCACTCTGCACATATATTGCACGTATCAAAGGCTTTAATTTCCTTTTATTTGATCAAATCAAGAACAAGCAAGCAAATCTAATCAAATTATAGAATTAAAAATTGACTATGATATCGCTATTGAAAAATCAGAACGTGATTCAATCCTAACCGTGGTCTAATAATTACAAAACTTAAAAATTGACTCTGATATCGCTGTTGAAAAATCGAAATGTGATTTGATCCTGATCATAGTGGAATAATTACGAAACTTTTCATATTTTGATTTTTCAAAAATTAAGATTACTTTAATTCTATAAATAATTAACACATAAATCATAATGAAACATGAATTTTAATCCGTATCTTATTCTGAAGCTTGATCATATTTTTATCATATTTCTCAAACCGTTTCCAAAATCAATCTATCTCAACTACTGTAGCCGCACAAGTGTCCGATCTCTAACAATATCCACATAACAGGTTGAGATAACTTTGTAGCTCTTATAAAAAGGGTTAAGCAATAGGCACTAGCACCATTAAAGTTTAAACTTATTTATAACAAGTTTTGGACGTTTTAGTAATTTAATTAAAATTAAATTCTAATTTCAATTAAACTTTAATTAGAATTACAAATAATTATAATTAAATATCTATTATTCATAAATAAGATCAAATATCTCATATTGGTTCTTATTTATTAAATATCTCATATTTAATCATAAAAGTTTCTTAAACTTTACATTCAATTCTAACTTGATTAAAAATATCTTTGCTCTCTTCAACTCATTCTTTATGTGCGACTTATAAGTTCCCAAATATGTTGGCAATGATAATAAATTATAATTCTAATTCATAATTAAAATTAGATATATTAAAACTCCTTTTAAATTATATAAATTAAAACTCCTTTTAATTTATCTTTAATTCTTCAATTAAATAATTTATAATCATAGATCAAGATTGACTTTTATCAACGCGTCATAACCACTCAAGTATTTAGGAATGTCAAAGTGATTTTGGCTAACCTTTCCATGGATGATTTTTTTTATATAATTCAATCATTTTATTATACAATGTTCCAATTAGACAGAGCACAAAACCAATATATACTCTTTTTGAGTCCAATCATATTAGTTCTCCACCATTAGTTATTGATTCAATTAATGACATTTGTAAACTATTTACAAAACATCATTCTACCTTGGCCTAGGATTTCCTGAATCAATACTAATCGAAAACAATGGAATATTCTCCCTAATTATTTTAAGGTGATAAATCTTATCTTGATGACACAACTACTTCCATATAATTTATGTTACATCTAATGACTACCAATTGAATGACTTAGGATTAGAATTGGCCATAAGTAGTATCAAAATATGATAATTTCTATACAAGATAACTTTGGAGACCTCAAGTCAAAGGATAACTTACACAATCGTCACAATGAGAATTTTCATAGACATACAAGTAACGTTTCAAATGGATTTCTCTTGTCGGGTCAGTTCAATGAACTTATTATCTAACAAGTACCTATACGTTTATTTAAGTATTTTTACACGTTTAGTTTATGAGATCTGTTACTTCCTTAATAAGGAAATACATAATGTGTGCTAGCGTTTTTATATTCTATTAATGTCCATTCTTAATAGAACATTAACTAGGAACAATTTAAAGATGATACAATAATGTAATATGAATCTCATAATTATACTTACGTTATAATTTCATTTGCAATGTATAATTATCCTGTGGACTTTATTATATACATCTAAATATGTAGAAAATAAAGAATGTCTTTAAATTATTTTGTCACTAAACTACAACTAATCGATTAGTTGTAGGGAAACCAATAGCCACAAATTCTTTAAATTGAAGACAAGATTCTCTAAAAATTACACAAGTAATGGTGTCTTTTCTGTTTGCTCAACATACCATTTTATCCTCTCCAAATTAGCTGGTGATCATCCCTCTACTAGTTCTAGTCATAGTGATGTCCCAACCAACTTGTCGAAGAATCTAATTACTTTTGAAAGCAAAAATATCCTTTGGAGAGCTTATAGCAATGCTTTACCTATAAAACCTAATCATTTAACAAGAAGTACATCTGCTTAGGTGAACTATATCAAAGCAATGAAGATATATTTATGCACGTTCTAGTGGAATTTCCCCTAATTAAGGGATGTCAATAGACAAGATTAGGTTAGGTTCGAGACACTAGAGTCTGATTGGTCTAACAATCTAAAATTTTATTTTTAAATTAAAAATAAAAATGATGTTTTTTTGTTATACCTCCTTTTCTCGAATGTTTCCTACCACCCAATTAGTCAAAGAAAATTAAAAATAAAAATGATGTTTTTTTGTTATACCTCCTTTTCTCGAACATTTCCTACCACCCAATTAGTCAAAGAAATCACCCACACATCTCCAAACTTTGCTTGGATTCAAGCTTAATCCATGATAGATAACAAAGGTTTGAGCTTTTTTTTTTTCAAAAATTAGGCTTCGATTTGGATTTCACTGTTTAGTTTCAGTCTAACTCGAAGCTCAAAATTTATAAAAATGACATCATTTTACTTAAATATTTTGAGCTTCGACTTGGACCAGACCTAAAGAGTTTGAAGTTCGAACATAAGTTGAAGTCTAACTTTTTGAGAAAAAAGCTCGAATCTTGGTTATGGATCATGAATCAATCTGTCATCCAAGTAAAGTTGGGAGGCATATGGAGAACTTATTTGACTGATTAGGTGGTAGGAAACGCTCAAGAAAATGAGGCATGCCATGCAAAGTTATGAATATCATACCAATATCGATCAATATCGGGTATCATTTCGGGTAAATTTTTAAATTTATAAAGTAGTTCTTGAATTCTTTTAAAATTACAAAATAATCCTCATTATATTGTACTATATAATTTATAATTTTACATCAACCTTATCTACAAAAATCATAATAGTAGAAATTTAAAATGATAACAATCTATTTATTTTTGTTAATATTACTTTTTACATATTTCACATATAAATAATAACCAAAAAAAGATTATTTAATTATCATACAAATATAAAATTAAGGACAATATAAAGTATTTGAAATGTTACAATTTTTATTATATAATAAATAATAATTACATCAAAACATCAAATAAAAAGAATAATAAATATCCATGACTCTTTAACTATTACAATTTTACAACAACAGGTCGCACTAAGGAAACAACTAACTAGAAGTGAAACCTGAAACAAAAATATTTATAATTATATTTATATTATACATATAAAATTAAACATATATATCAAATATAAGTGAAATTTTATATTTATATTACACACATAAAATTAAACATATGCATCAAATATAAGTGAAATTGAAAGAAGAAGAGAAATAAAAACCTGAAACTTCATTCAATCGAATACTCACTCAAATCGCATTGACCTCAGTTCTTATTCAGTGAAAACTCTTTATCATTGAGAGAAATTTTATCATCACTATAATTCAAATTTGTTGCACTAAATGATACATTAATAGTTTCTCATCCAATACTATCTTCCAAGTCACTCTTATTTATTAAATTTGGTTATTCAAAATATCAATTTGCCAAAAGATTGATATGATCAAGGAAAATTGGATCTATGCAACTATTTGTTCTATTAAGAGTCCAAGTAAACAATAAAATTAAATTATTAAAAAATTACAAGAAATTATATACAACTTAACAATAATAATAACATATCTTTTTTAAAGCTTTAAATTGTATTAAACAAAGGCCAAGTCATTCAATCTTTTGTACTCCAATCTAATCCTTTTCTTGGAATAGATTAATTCAAATGTGTTACAAGTCCTTTCATACCCTATTGTACTCTCACATTGACTTAGAATTTGAATTGCAAACTTTTGCAACTCTGGAACACCACTTTCAAATTGATCCTACCAAGCAACTATAAGACAACAAAAGTAACATTACAAACAAAATAAAGTGATGATTAATTTTCAACAAGTAACAAAAGGAAAAAAACATACCTTAATTAAGTTTGTCTTTTTAATGAATAAGAATTGGCATCTCATAATCACCAGAAGCATCCTTATAAATCTCCATTTATGAGCTTATAAGATCTTGCATCATCTTATTGGCAATGATTTGTTATAATAGTTAATAATATTCTCTTATTAACTTCAGCTTTGTCTGTAAAACTTGGTCAGAAATAGATACTAAAAGTAAAACATGCCTCAGCTGTAAATAAGAGAGAGTCAAGTCGCCCTTCCCATATCTCATTGATGACTGCAAGATAAGATGTGTACAAAGAAGACCTGTTTTCAGATTTTCCTTGATTGCTTCCTTTGCCGTCTCTACAGCATCATAAAAAATAATCCATTGTTGCCTTCTCATCACTATCATCCAAACGAAAGAACCTCACCAAACACTCTTAAACTCAAATGAAAAATTGACATTGAGACCAAAATTTATTATCTTTATGTATAATTCTATAAATCTTTAATCTAACTTTAGAAATATTTACAAAATGCTAAGATGCAATCCACGTATCACTTGTAAATTTTTGTTTCAACTCTTTCTTCATTAGAATAAATACTGAAGTGATAAGAAATTAGTTACAAATCTTGTAATATCAGGACAACATAAATTCTTACATTGGTGATATCCTTTCTCTTTAAATTTAAGACCCATGTATGATTATCGATGAACTTGGTCACCATTATTACTTTCTGCACAGTCTTATCAATAATCGAAAAATACCTATCATCTCCTACATTTTCCAACATTAAGTTAATGTAATATGTAGCACAAGAGTCCAATAAAAAGAATTATACTTGCTTTGCAATCTTTTTCCAATTGTTTTATAAGCAAAATCATTGTCAGTAATAACTATATAATATTTTATAGCCCAACTTCATTCACAACTTCATTAAATATTTAAAACAGAGTATCAACATGCCAAACAAGGCCAATGCATCAATAGACTTTGAAAACATTATCCCCTTTGCAAAATAAAATAAAAAATTAATAATAGATTTATGTCTTCTATTTGTTCAACTATCAGATATGATTGAACACCTATAAGTAGCCCAAGTCGATCTTCTTCCATCTAAATAATTTTTTATTCCATAAATAGAGCTCCTTAGAAGTTTACCTTTGTAGTCATCAATTGAAGGAGCTTGTATCGTAGATAGTAAGAGGTAATAGCATCCACCATAGACTGATAATAATAAGATTTGGCAGCATTAAATGTTATACCTGAATCATACCACCTTTTAGCCATTGTCACGTCCATATTATGAGTCACTTCTCTAGATTGTAAGACACTACAAAATGAAGCTTGAACTCTAGGAGTTGTTCGTGGTGTAATAAAGTTAAACATTTGTCTTCTTCTTTTCCTAACATCAGGTGCAATATTTCCTTCTTGTTGGGTAAGAATACTATGACCTTTAACATTCCCACTATCATCTTGAACACAAACAAAAGAACTTCCACTACCAATTTTGTAGTTCAATCTTTGCCTTTTATTTTTCTCATATTGATACTCTTTAAGCAAAGTCTTCATTTTCCATTTTACATTATGACTCATTTCTTATAAGGCTCCACCTCATTTTTTATCCCAACTAAATGCTTCTTTAATCTGGTGACTTCCCTATCTTGTAAATGCTTGTTACCTTGTAAACAAATAGTATGGTTCTTTATTTCAAGGACTAATTTAGCATGAGTTCAACCTGGATCATCGAATCTTTCTATACCTGAAACGATTGAATTATCAGGTGTATTTGAAGTTCCCTACATTTATTTGTAAAAATAAATAAAGACCCGTATCAAAATTAACTTAATAACTTCATATCAAAATCAAGTTTGTGTATAATAATAGGAAAAAATAGATCAACAATAGTTTCTCAACAATCATATGATATATACATGCAAGTGGCCTTTATGAAATTATATGAATGATTCCTTAAGAAAATTTGATGATTAAGCATAGTCTTTCCAAGAAATTATCGTGCTTCTTAACCCAAAATTCAAATAGACATTGATTGCTATACTTTAACAACTATAATCCATTTTATATGATTACATAATTTAAACATAAAATCACAACTCACAATTATAACTCCTTTTGTGTAAATGAGTTATAATATTTAGGGATAATTTTTTAAAATTTACAACTTAGTCTAAAATTTTTTAAAAATTATATTTCAGTTCCAAAAAATCGCATGTATTTTGAAACCGATCGGTGCTGAACAATACGGACTAATGGTGATTTTTATATTACTGGCCTTTACTGTTCGATTGTGGAAACGATGGCTCTTTTGGATATGATTCTTCAAACTTGGTTTCGGTCATTAACAGGGACATCATATAGTTATCTACCTGATTTCGAAACTTTCAAGTTTAAAGGTAGTTCTTCTTCGATAAAAACCATCTTGCTCGTTTGGTCGCTCAAGATTTCTCTTTTGTATTTGTCCTCTCTCTAACTTCTTCGGGTCACCCGTTGAGAATTCTGCTGTAAACTACTGAATGATATTGACATTTTCCGTACAAAAAAATATAGAGAAAAGCTAAAGCAACCCAAAACTTGTATGCATATATTTTATAATTAGTTACATATGTCTAGGTATAAAAGTGAAGATGTACTCGCGACAATCTAAAGCCAGCCATTACGTCTCGTTCGTTGTTTGGCCGTCCCAGTAAAGAAGGTAACTTGTGACAAGCACATGAAACTAATGAAGTGAAGGGAATTGTTTGTTTAGTTGTGTCATTTATATCATCGTCGGACTCGTTATAAGTGTAGATACGCCCATGAAGTAAACCGGCCCCATGAGTATCTGCCTACCTTTAAGGCCGGCTATGGTAGTAAAAATGCCTTCTTATTTGCTATTCATGTAGATAAAAATCAACCAAAAGTGGTTACTTCCAACAAATAAAGAACGGATTCATACCAAAGAGAAAATAGACACTGACTGCTTGTTGTCGCCAACCCCAAGATGCCTCTTTTCTCTACACCTCTGATTCTTCCATTTAACTTTAACAATTAATGGCAAACCATAAGAGATGTCGAGTCAAACTAAAATTAAAGCTTAGCCTGGATTTTCCTGGCTACTTGTACTATCCATTTGATTAATCAGTTTTTCTCCATGCTGGAACCAGTTTTATGACAAAAATTTCCTGTTATTAGGATCGTGGGAGAGGGATCAAATGGACTTCTGTGATTATTATTCAACAGATAGCCCTTTTCTGTTGGCATTTAAATGTTAACCTCATATAAAAAGCTTCATGCTGTCTTCAACTCAATAAATGACTGTTAATATAATCACAAATGGGGTATTAGTCGAAGAAGTGAATTTTGTTTGTCAATACGTTTAACTGTTTCAAAACAAAAATGTTACTGACTTGCTTATTATTAATCACAACATTTTTAACTAATTCAGAAGATTAAGGTGCTGTAAAAGGTATGGGACACTTGTCGTTGTACATTGACCATGATTGTGTGCCTTCTCACACATTCTTTGGTTAATATTTGATGATTTGCCTGCTAAATTGTCCTCCCCTCCACCATCTTTTTGCCTTTTTTCTTGTGAAGACCCGCGTAGACAAGCTTAAGGATTTATAGAACATTAAAGAAATGGATTCACCATCATCAACCTATAAGTATAGAAGGTCTCTGCTTTCCCCTTGAGGAAATTGAAATATATTTGGTCATTATCTAAACCAAAAGCACCTTTCCTATACTAAAACTCTTCAGCACTCTCTAAACTCTTTAACTATCCAAACCGTTCGCCTTCTTCCTAATTCCTTAAAGAAACAATGGAAGCCTTGGACAGCTGGATTTCCTTTCCAACGAATGAGAGTCTCAACCATGACCTTGCAATCAGAAGGTTTTGCCCAGCTCGACTAGATCAGGAATTTGTAGGAGAGTGGGATGAGATCATGAATGAAACGGAATGTTTCTCTTTTCCTCATGATACCCCAATCACTCCTCACTTAGATGTTTCTGAGGTGAATGACTTGGTTGATAGCTTCATCAATGTGGATCAATACTGTGAAAATGATGACAAATATCCGGAAAAACAAGAAGCTTTCAATTACTTCCAGGAGGATATTGAAAATTTGTCAATTGTGAATGATGTTTTTGCCGATGTTTCGATGGTCATGGAAGTGGATGTACGTGGCTTGAATGAAGATTTTGTGGCTATTCCTGATATGGTACCCGGTGTGAAAGAGGTAAGTCATGGAGTAAACCAGGGCCTTCACTTGGTCCACTTACTGTTAGCTTGTGCCGAGGCTGTCGGTTGCAGAGACACACAACTAACAGAGTCAATCCTTGCCCACATTTGGGATTCTGCTCATCCATGGGGCGATTCATTACAAAGAGTTTCTTATTGCTTTGCAACAGGATTGCAGTGTAGACTGTCACTATTACACAACGTTAATGCAAATGGGATTTTCAGCAATAGCACTATGGATGTTTCGGTAATGACTAGGGAGCAGAAAATGGATGCCTTCCAACTACTTTACCAAACAACTCCCTACATTGCCTTCGGTTTCATGGCTGCAAATGAAGCCATATGTCAAGCAGCGCAAGGGAAGGACTCAATGCATGTTCTTGATCTAGGAATGGAGCATACCTTTCAATGGCCTTCATTGATAAGAACTCTTGCTTCAAGGCCAGAGGGCCCACCAAAGCTCCGAATCACAGGATTGATCAGTTCTCAAAATTTTTCAGAGCTTGAAGCTAATATGAAAGTCCTGGTTGAGGATGCTAAATCACTAGGTATGGCTTTAGAATTCAACATGATATCACAGCCTGTTACACCATCACTTTTAACCAGAGAGAATCTCAACTTGAAAGAGGGCGAAGCATTGTTTGTCAATAGCATTATGCACTTGCACAAATTTGTGAAAGAAAGTAGAGGTTCTCTCAAGGCAATCCTCCAAGCAATTAAGAAGCTAAGCCCAGCCTCGCTTACTGTAGTGGAACAAGACGCAAGTCACAATGGTCCATTTTTTCTCGGGAGATTTCTTGAATCTCTCCATTACTATTCAGCGATTTTCGATTCGCTCGAGGCTAGTTTTCCCCGAAATAGCCTGCAAAGGATGAAGATAGAGAAGCTTCATTTTGCAGAAGAAATACGCAACATTATAGCTTATGAAGGTTCTGATAGGACTGAAAGGCATGAAAGAGCAGATCAATGGAGGAGGCAGCTAGGACGAGCAGGGTTTCAGGTGATGGATTTGAAGTGCTTGAGCCAAGCTAGGATGATGCTTTCTCTTTATGGATGTGATGGTTACACTTTAGCCAGTGAAAAAGGCTGTCTACTTCTGGGATGGAAAGGAAGGCCTATCATGCTGGCATCGGCATGGCAAGTGCACAATGTTTCTTCCTCCTAAGGCCTCAGTTTGATCATATCGGTCACTGGTATGAATTTGTTTCTGACACAATCATTACTTCATCCAACAATATGATAAAGTGGATCTTCTTGTAATCACTGATGAATCCAATGTCCTCTTATACAATCCGAATTACTTGTTCCAAGGATCTTATTACAGAATTCCTTTACTAAGAAAGTTTTACCATTGTAAATATGCTGCGGCCCTATTCATTCTGCAAATACTATATGGAACCTATCTCTTACAGTCTATCATTAATGCAAGTTGAAGTAATCGGCTTAGAAATTGGACGAGGTTATCCTGGTTTCATAGGTTATGGCTGCAGTTGGTGAACAACTAATCAGCTAAAAATTAGTTGATTCACGTCTTTCAGCTGTTTGACCATTAATGCAAGTTGAAGTAATCGGCTTAGAAATTGGACGAGGTTATCCTGGTTTCATAGGTTATGGCTACGATTGGTGAACAACTAATCAGCTAAAAATTAGCTGATTCATGCCTTTCAGTTGTTTGACAACGCTGTACGCTGTTACTTTGCAGCTTTTCTAAATTCGGATAGCAGCGTTTTAAGTAGCTTTTTCATCTTTACCTAAATATGTGGAAGCGAAAAATTAATTATGCCCTCCTAAATAAACAAAGCTATACATTAATTAATTTTTGCAAGTCAATTTATACCTAATTACAATTATATTTTATGTTTGGATTTATCATCATCATCATCATTATTGTTGTTGTTGTTGTTGTTATTATTATTATTATTATATGTTCTATGTTTTTTATTAGAGTTATAAACTTAATTTTTATAGAATTAAATATCTAAAATCTAAATTTCTATAGAAATATTCAACGAAATACTAAGATGTATAATATTCATACCCTTATATTTTTTTAAATTCATGTCCTCATAAGTCATTTTACATATAAACAATTAATACTAAACAACTAATTTTACCAAACATTTCTAACAAACAGCTAATATAATATGCTAGTCAAATTAACTGATAAAATTAGCTATCAACTAATAGCTAATGCAATCAACCGATTGCCAAATATGACCTATATTCAAACTTTAATTATAGAATTCATGACTTCTGTTAAAAGATACCGCAGAAAGCTCCCATGATTTCATTTCTATGGTTGTCTTCAGTATTAAACAATTAAGATAATAAAAAACACATATGAAAGCTAATGAAAATAGAGAATTCTATCCTAATTCTATGTCAAATTTAGTAAAATAAAATTTCAATTAATCTGAAAAATTACTTTCAAAAGAAATAAAATAAACAATAATTGAGAAGTAAAACTAATAAACTAAATAAAAGAAACGAAAGATTAAAACATTGGATTGTCTCCTAAAAAGCACTTCGCAAAAAGTATTTTAATTCCAACTCAAATCTTTCACTCATCCTAAATCGACAATTAAAGGCTTGCTTCTGCTCTTCTTTAAAATTCAACGCTCTATAACTTTATGTTCTTTTGGGATTTAGTTACCCCATTCCCCTTTTTTCCTTACAGAATGTAGGAGCCCTCTTAACTTAAATATCAATAACTCCTCAAATTTCTTCTCGTCAGAAAGGAGATCTTTTGAGTATTCAATATTTTTTTGCTTTTGTGATAAAACATATATATCTTCTTTTCCATCCATTTCAGGCCTATTCTAGTATGATATAAGTGTCATAGTAGATTGAGGTATATGTTGCTCAAGACTGATCCCTGTTGTTTAAGAGATTGATGTCATTTTCTTCCTCTATAAATATTTCGCCAAATAAAGACCATAACCAACATTAGATGGAGACGATATGACTTATGTTCATCATTTCTTCACCCACTTCCTTATGCTTTGTTGACTTGGCATTTCCTTCTTTTTAGCATCTTTAGCATCAAATATTTTGTTACTTTCAAATGGAATAACTAACATTGGATCTATTGGTGTACTTTATTTTTACTAGGAGGTTGTTCTTGACCTCATTCACTTTCCATCTTAGCCAACTATCTAACTTTCATCTCTAAGTTGCAAATGGATGTATTAGTTAACTGTACGACTTTTTTAAACACCTCTAAATTATCTAATTTTGCATCAATAGAAGACATATACCTTTTGAACATTTGTTCCATCACATTGCCCTATGAAGATGGTGGTTGATGCTGTAATTAAGACCATTTGTTAGTACCTAAGTGGACATATATTTCTACCTACTCTAGCTCTTGTCTCCTCTTAAAAAAATTTAGAAGACTTCTCCACATTAAATTGTAAGTATTTGAGAAAGATTAATTCATGCTAATTCCCGCATAGGTAGCTAAATAATTTTCCTCTTCTTAATGATATAAGGTGGACTCCACATTCATATATGCATTAGAAGGATGCCTATATATGTCACAATAACAACATACCTCCTTATTGGCTATTTCGTGTTTCAACAACAATTTCATCTAGTTCAAAAGATTGGCTATTTTTTATGTCAAGTCTGAAAACACTTGATCATGATGCCGATTCTTGAGATATCATATAGGAGAATTAAATAAAATTATATAAAATCAAAAAAATAAGATTGATGAACTAGTAAATAAATAGTCAAAGGTAACAACATCAAAAAATTAACCTACTAAATATATTTGTAAGTGTATAAAGTCAATTATAGCAAGTAATTAAAACTAGAGTAATTTAATGTATCAATCTTATAATAATTATATTACTATTTATATTAATCAAACAATAACACTAAAACAAATAATATTTATAAAAAATTAAATTGTTAAACTATTGAGGTAAATAATTAAATGAAGAGAAATCTACAAAACTAATGCTAGGGTTTCATAATTCACTTATGTGGAATTATAATTATTGTACACGATTTGTTATCATATTTGAAATAATAGTTAACCTAATACATCTATGTCCTCTTTCAAGACACATGAATATATTTAGTTAGATAACTACCACCTCCTAATATGCAATTTAACATAGTCAAACCCATTAATCCTATTTATAGTTTTCATTATCATAATAGTCTAAGATATATAATTGAAACCTAACATTGAGTTGCAATTAGTGCCAATCTTATTTTGTTTCCCATACCTCTTTACCTTGCCAAAGGTGGGACCTTATCTTTTTAGTATGTTTGGAGCCTGTTATACCCTTTTCTATTACCTTTGTTACTTTCTGACATCTTTGAACTAGATTTGGCCTCTCATATCTTCTACATAGTTATTTTCTATCATCTTATTTTCCAAATGAGTCTAAATTCTCCTTTGATTGGATAATAGTGGAGAAAGTTACACTTAAATTCGAGTTACCCTCTTAAGATCATCACCTATAAGAAAATGAACTAAACATATGAAAATTTCATATAACCCATGCAGAACATGCTATACAAATCCAAATAACTAATTTCTCTTAACAAAATCTAAAATATAAACATATCAAAATTTTCCAAAAGTAAGTCATTACTTGTCTTTAAGCAATTAACAATAAGTATATCCTGGATAATAACCTAAACTCAACTAAAATAAGAAACAATTTTACTTTCTTAAGTTTGCAATGATTTTTAACATATGTCACAAGCCTTTAAACCCCTAGTTTTCCCTTGTGAAGGAGTTACAGTCTTTGAAATATTTACTTAATTTCTACCCACAAACATTAACCTACATACATTTGTTATCTTTATAACTAATGACACAAGAGAGATAACATAAGCATCAATTGAATTATAAAACTTAAACACATAATACTTCTTCAGTAAATCATTATACAAATAAGACAAAGAAAACACTATTGTACCGCCTTTATTAAGCTCAAACGCTTCAGTTTGATATGTCATCATAATACATCACTCATTCATGCATGTGTTTGAAAATTTCATGATGCACTCTCATTATCTTCTTATTAAGATGAACTTACCATAAGTTTGAAGATCATCTAATCTCTAGTTCTTAAATAGATATATCCAAGAAAAAAGAAAAAGTACTTTGGATATGGCTGTAATAAGGTAGCAAAAAGGATAAGTAGGTTAATAAAGAAAATGAATTAGAGAAACAAAGATATGAAAAACAAGGATACTTACAATTGGTAGAGCACATAAATCAAGAAATTGATAAAAAATCTTCATCAACTCCACATATCTTGAAATAATCCTCCTTTTCCTACATTCTTTTCAAGTATAAGAACTTATGCCTATCGATTTTCAACATTCTTTTAACACATTTTTACACAACAGTTCTCTATCTTTTTTAATTGACTTATTTTTTTTGTTAACATTCCCTTCTTTATATAAATCACCATCTCCCTTATACTTGTTTCTTTGCATACTATATCTAACACCCATATCAAATTATAAGCAAAATCTTTACTAATAATGAATTAGGAAATAATAACTTGGTTTTCTTATAGGCTCAAGGTTCTTTGATAATTTTCATATAAAAGCTCAATGAAACTTATTAATGGGTTAATTTGTAAAAGGCAAGCAATTTAGCTCAAACTTAATCATAAGTTCCTTTATCATTTTAATGCTTATATACATCTTAGATATAATCTCAAAAAGATTAATTAAAATTTTTGAAATCCAAAATCGAAGCAGGTATCCACGTTTGAAATAAAAAAATTCTATATGAAGGTCTAAATTCTCAAATTATCACTCAAGAAAAATTAAATATTATCACTTAAAATTTTAGTTTCTTGGCATTCATAAAGCTATGATTGCATTGCAACCTACTTAACAATATTATGCATTTAACATTTAATAACTATTTTTAACTAAGATTTATGTATAAAGTTATGCTATAAACCTAAAGTAACTAATGAGATCCTAAACACAACACAAAAACATCAAGAAAGTTAAAAAGCTAAACCTAAAACACATTAAACACATAAATTAAAAATGTATTAGCTAAAACATAAAACTTAAAAAAAGAAAAGAAAATTAGATTTTCAGGAATTCATCCCCCGCAATGGAATATGACATTATCCTTAATGTCAAACAAGTAAGATAAAAAAAGTTTATGTGAAATAAAGGTAAAGAAATCTTCCCTAATTCCATACCAAGTTTAGTGACAAAAAATTGTATTGAATCTAGAAAAAACTAACTATAAAACAAATAAAACAAACATTAGTAGCCAAAACTAATAACTTAAAACAAAACAAACAAAAGGTTAGAACAATAAGTTACTCTCCAACAAGCACTTCTTTGGAAGTCCTTTACTTGGACTTCCTACTAAAGCCTTTCACTCATTCTAAATCTATAATTAAAGGCTTGTTAGAATCAAAGCTCTCTAGATCCTTCATGTTTCATTAAGATTGAGTTGTCTCATTCCTCTTCTTTATTTAACTTAACCACTGATAACTCCTCAAACTTCTTCTTGTTCGATAGGAGATCCTTTGAGCATTCAATATTCTTTACCATTTATGAAAGAGAAATTTTATCTTCCTTTTCATCTATTTAAAACTTTCTTTGGTATGAAATTAATCTCAAAGTGAGTTCAGTAATTTGTTGCTTTAAAACGCTGCCTGTTATATAAGAGATTGAAGTCATTTTCTTCTTCTTAATCTTCCTCTAAATAAAGACCATGACCAACATTGGATGGGGATGATATTGGTGTTGATTTTATTTTGTTCATCATTTCCTCACCCACGTCTTTATGTTTGGTCTACCTTGGCACTTCCTTCTTTTTGAGTATCTTTAACATCAAATATGTTTGGTCTATTGGGTGTAACTTATTATTACTAAGAGGTTGTTCTTGTCCTCTTTTATCATAGCTAATTGGTTAACTTTCTTGTCTAGGTTATGAATAGATTCACTAGTTAACTACACTACTTTTTCAAAATTCTTCAAATTATCCAGTTTTGTATCAATGGAAGATATATATTGCTTGAGCATCTCTTCCATCCCATTTGCCTATGAAGATGGTGGTTGATTTTAAAATTGAAACTATTTTTGGAACCCAATTAGTCCCATATATTTGCCTACTTTAGCTCCTTTATCATTTTTAAAGAAATATGAATGACTTCTTCATCCAAAAATTATATGTATTGGAGAAAGGGTTGTTCATATTAATTTCCTCATTGGCAAACATATAAGTGTTCCATTTGCAGTAACATGGGTTAGGCTTCACATTCATGCATGCATAGGAAAGATAGCTATACTTGCCATAATGATATCATGTGGACTTAGTGGTCATGTCAAGATTCAATAATGCCTTTATTCGGTTCAAAAATTAACTAATCTTAGTGTTAAATTCAAAAGTTCTTAATCATTATGCCAATTTTAAAGAGGCCATATTAGAAAGTTAAATATATGAAAAGTAAAAAAATTAAAAGAAATATAATAATTGATAAACTAATAAATAAATAATTCTCAATAATGTCCAAAAAACTTGACCTACTAAATCTATTTGCAAGTGTATAGAATCAATTGTAAAAAGTTATTAAAACTAGAGTAATCTACTATTTATATCCCATAGGAACTATATTGCTATGTCTGCTAATCCTAGTTAAAGGCACAAAAATAAATGAGATTTATAGAAAAATTAAATTGCTGGACTTATGAAGACAAGATAGTTAAAAAAAGTGAAATCAATAAAACTAATGCTAGGGTTTTGGGTTCATTTATGTGAAATTCCTATTATCTTGTTGAAATAATAATAGAGGATTAATTGACCATATTTTTACCCCATATTTAATGTATTCTTGCTTGATATTTTATACTTTTATTTTATATTTGGTACTTAATATGCATTAAGTGTGTTTACAGGTGATAATTGCCCTTATGGACTTAAAGGAGAGGAATTCGAAAGAAAACATAACGTAAAACAAAAAATTAGCAATTTAGAAGGAGTGCACGGTCGTGCACTTTCACGATATTGGACAATTTTCAATTATGCACGACCATGTACATAACTGTGCGCAACCCAAAAACCTAGATTTTTATATAAAAGTGACGTTTTGGAGGCAAATTCAAAGGGGGAGTGGCTGGCACTGTTCTGAAACATTCAGAGGTGATTCCAAAGGCGATTCAGAGCTTAAGGAGAAGAAAATGCAGGATTTTTATCGACAAATCCATCAGAACACAAGATCGGATGTCTATATTGTCAGAATACACAATAAAGAACAATAAGGGAGATTTAGAATTATGATTCTGATGTTTTCAAAATTTTTAATGTTTATATGGATATGATTTCATGTTTGCTGATGTATAGCTAAATTCTCTATTAGTATCTAGGTCAGATGAACCCTAGTTGAATACTTTTGACATGTTTTGATCCTTTTGTGAATGCAAATTGTGATTTTTGATTATTAAGATCCAATTATCCATTTTATTTATTGTCTATTAATATGATTTTTAGATTTTAATTTAGGTTTGAATAGATCTAAGATAATTGGAAATAATTGATTACAATCCTAGAGATAGGATGACATAAATCTTCTAGATTAAGGTCAAACTTAGTAGAGGGATTCATAATACAGCAATGCAATCTTGTAAGTTTTAAGTTGAGTAATTCAGTTAGAGACCTTAGAATTAGTTATTAGTAGACTCAAGGTCATCTACTAGCATACCTTAGGAATCTCCACAGTTCAATTAATCAATAACATAATTGCATAAAAAATAATCAATAGGTTAAGGCTTTACGGGATTCGAAGCCTAAGTACCAATTATCTGATATCAGTAATTAATTTAGTGATGCCAATTCTTTGCTTTAAATCATACTACTTATTTACTTTAATTGTTTAATTTTAGTTTCATTAATTCAACCATAATCAATATTTAGGCTAAATAATAAAATAATAGTAACTATTAGTACTTACTGTCCTTGTAGGATCCACCTGCACTTACAAGTACTAGCTATAACTATATCGTGTACTTATAGTATTAAATTTGTCTACTCACTAAATATCACAATCAAATAACAACAAAGTTAATGTATCTATGTCTTCTCTTAAGGCACATCGGTGTATTTAATTATGTAACTACCACCTCGTACTGCATAATGTAACCTAATGAGACTCATTAAGAATAAATAATCTTTTCATTATAATAGTCGTCTAATATACTTTCACACTTTAAATTTAAGGAGATTATTCTCCTAATGCATGTATTATAACTATTCTTCTAGTCCTTATGCCTGAAATTGAATCTACGATGATTAGTCGCAAATCTAACAATTCCTAATGATAGGATTTATATCTATGGTTAGAAAATATAGCCATGTAATGATTGAAATTATGATTTAATATTCCTCAAACTAAAACTGGTCTTATTCTAATTTTTTAACTTATTGCAAGGTAATGCATATTTATCTTGTAGCACCATATTGTAACCAATATTAGTATTATTATGTTTCTCACCTCTCTTAATCTTTTTGACATGTTAAGTGCCTATTATGCCCTTTTCCACTAGTTTCTCCACTTTTGGACATCTTTGACCTATAGTAGACCTTTCTTGCCTTCTAAAATTTTTTGTCTATTTTTTTTCCAAATCACACTAAAATCTCTTTGATTGGATAATGGTGAAGAAACATGTTCTCAAATCTAAGTTATAATATCAAAATCATCACCTGTAAAATAATGAACTAAATATAGGCAAAAATCACATAATCCATATAGAAACAACTATAAAAATACAAAATTATAAATAATTTAACCCATAAAATGTAAATTATGGACCTATCACCACGTTTTAGAAAATAAAGCCTTGCCTCTTGCTATTTCACATCACCTCTAAATGTGCTCAATATGCTTCATTATAAGCTAAAGACATTATTGTATTCCTTTCTAGTTGATCATATCATACTCTCCTTCTATCTTATTAGCTCATTTTTCCATTCATAAGCATTAAAGCTTACTATCACATTATGATTTTAGTTGATCAAATCTTGTATAGCTGAATCTCAAAGTCAACTTTACTTAATGTCTTAAAATAGGTCAATTTGATCTTGAGAGATAGTTAGCTCCAAAAATTTAGCACTAGAAATCCTAAATAAAAATTTATTAGAACATTCTCTTTCTCACTTATAAAAGTACCTTAAAGTTATATCTTAAGAGTTTTAGTTATCATGGTTGCTGAAATGGAGTTGTGACTCTTTATTCTAACAAGAATTTGAGGCTTTTATGATTTGTCTTAATTATGAAATGTATTTTAATCAAATAATTTTTTCGTTACTCTGTTTCTTTAATGACTATTAAAAATTCTTTTTTATAAGTAGATAAGCTTTAGTGCTTTACTTTTAATACCTTACTCAAATAGGCAATATAGTGTTGATCTTATTGAAGCATAGCCCCTATAACTATTCCATTTGTATCTGACTCAATAAAAAAAGCCTTAAAGAAATCAAGAAGAGTAAGTACATAGATAATAATCAATTCTTCAATCACAAAAACCTTAGGTTAGGGAGCTTCAACTCCACTTGAAAGCATCCTTGTACAGTATTTTAATTAAATATTTAGCTATAATTTGATAATACTTAATAAACCCTCTACAATATCCAATTAAGCCTAAAAAATCTCTTAACTTTTTAACTGAAGTAGTTCTAGGCTAATTCTTCACTATCTCTACCTTATAAAGACAGTAACTACTCCTCTTTCATATATGATATATCTAAAGTACTTATTTGACTTACTTCATAAAATATTTAGTTGCTTTCATAAATAAGTGAATCTCTATCAAGGTTTGTAATGTAATCCTCACATGTTCCATGTATGACTAAAAAATTCGGGGTCATATATCAAGATATCATTTTTAAAAAATGAGATACGCATCCTAATGCTCAAACTGAAGATGTCACTCATTAACCCTTAAAATGTGGAGGGGGACTTAGTCAAACCAAAGAGCATGACTATGAATTTATGATAACCATCTTATGTTCCAAATGCAATCTTAGGGGCATCTTTAAGATGCATAAGATATGATATTCTAACTCAAGGTTAATAATATTGTTTTGCACAATATAGTACTTCTATGAACTGATCTATCTTACTTATATGAACTGATCTATCTTCCAGTTGAATTATGATATGTGTTTCTTTCAGAGACCCCAAATTTAATGAAGTGTAAATAGAATATGACATGACATTAATTGAAGCTCCTAAATCTAACATTGCCTTTTCAAATATGGTGCCACCTATTTTACAAGGAATTGTAAACATAATTGGGTCCTTACACTTTGGTGGAAGTTTCTTTTGAATGATTGCAGATACATTCTCCCTCACACTCACTTTCTCGTCTCCTCTCAATTTCCTTTTGGAAGTGCATAATTCCTTGAGAAATTTGGCATATCTTGGAACTTGTTTTATGGCATCAATTAGAGGTATGTTCATTTCTACCTTTCTGAACATTTCCCAAATCTCCTTATCTTACTACTCTTTCTTTGATTTAGCAAACCTATAAGGAAAAGGAGGCAAAGTATTAGTAAAATGTTTAATCATAGGAGATTGAGAGTTTACCTTATTTTCCATTTCAACTTCTTTTGGAGACACTTCGAGTTACTTTTTAGTTTCTTCATCATCGCCATAAGAGGAGTCTCATATGGTGCATCTATTTCTTTACCGCTTCTCAGCGTGATAACACTTACATTCTCTTTTGGGTCCATAATTGTTTGAGAAGGAAGTTTAGCCGAACTCTGATTTTCCAATTGGCTAATAGCAATAGCTATATGACTTATTTGATTTTCTAGATTTTGAATACTAGCTTTTGTTTGCTGTTGAAATTGTATGGTACTATTTTGAAACTAAACTATACTCTGAGCCAATGTTTTCGTCTTGTCTTCCAATGAAGGTCTAGAGCTTGATGGTTGAGCTTGCCCTTGAAATGGTTATTATTAGGAGCTTTGTTTTTGTTGTCCTTATTGTCTATAACTATTAAATGGAGAATTCTTCCATCCCAAATTGTGTGCATGGGAGTAGTTACGATCATACTTCTTTTTTGGTTGACCTGGAAAACGTCTAAAAGCAATCACTTATTTTGTGGGTGTTTTTTGGAAGGTTAGACATATATTAGTTGGATGTCCTACTATTGTGAAAATACTACATACTTTTACTTGTTAGGTACCATTTGCTGTCATCTGTCTCATTAAAGATATCAACCTAACTATCTATTGCTCCATTGTGGCTGTACTATCTTCATTGACTTTTAATGGTATGGGATTCTCTCAAATGTTAAACTGTTGAGAGTTAGCAACTATGTTGGAAATTAAATTTTTGGTTTCAATAAGTATCTTATCTACCAATGCACCTCCTGTTGATGCATCTATCATACTTCTTTCTTGTGGCAGAAGTCCCTCATATAAATATTGGATCAAAAGTTCTTCAATGATTTGATGGTCAGGGCAACTAGCACACAACCTCTTAAAGCACTCCTAAAACTCATATAATGTCTCCCCATTATGCTACCTAATTAGATATATTTCCTTCTGATTATTTGTAGCTTGAGAGGTAAGGAAATACTTCTCCAGAAACTTTTTTTTCATCTTATACCAAGTAGTGATTTATCTAGAGGGTAAGTGGCAGAGCCAATCTTTAGCAGTGTCCCCCAATAAGAAAGGGAATGCCCTCAACTTAATCTTCTCTTCTTATACCCCAATTAGCTTCATGCTAAAACAGATTACGTGAAATTTCTTTCAATGCTTATGAGGATCTTCACTTGGCATACCACAAAGAGTAGGCAAAAGATGGATTAAACCAGATTTAATGCAACACCATGTTTCCCATACTAAGGGTTAGAACCCTAAAATACGATACATGTGAGATCAATGATAGATTAAGAAAAATGCATTTCATACTCATGCATAATGTTAGCATACACGCATGTGAATTTGAATTTTTACACACATTAAAACGACTGTATATGCATTCATTGACATTTCCGAGTATAATTGATTTATATATGTGGAATGTGATTTTATTGAGAATTGTGGTTTTCATATGGGGGAAATTGATTTGGAGAGTGTATTAGTAGATTTATAATTTTTGGTAAATTTTAGGAAAAATGTCACTTGACAATTAAATTGATGAATAGTAATAGAAATGAGAGTCAAATTGTATTGAGGAATTTTATAGCTGACTTAAGAAATTGTGAGAAAATGATAATAAAAATTAGGAGACAATTGTAATAAAATTTTGGAGTTGGTTGGACTAGTTAAATGAGAACTAGTTTAAAGTCTTAAAGGATGGATCAGTGACAAGTGTCACTTGTAAAGTTAATCTTAAATGCTTACTACTATTTTGTTCACTTAAAAGATCACGTTACTGTTGTGTTTTCGAACCTGCTTTCTTCTTCAAGATTTTTCTTCATCTTCTAGAAGATTCATCACTTTCAGAAATGTCTCACCCTCATAATGCAAGTCTTGCTCTTATTTTTAGCTTGCTAACTCTTTTTTTTTATTTTCTTTACTGTCATTAAAATACCTAACCCAAACCACCTTCAAGATGATGTACGTGGATGTAAGAAGAGTTAGGGCTTCTAGAGATTTTGAAGATTTTGGAGTTTTAATAAGTAAGTATCTTGTTAATCCTTATAGGTGGTACAAATATGAATCAAATTTGGTGATATATTTCTCATTACATGATCATGAGAAACTGGTTATTTTTCATAAACACCGTGGGTTTAAGATGAAACTATGGATTTTTGGTTTTTACGTATTTGATGGTTATTAAGTCATAAGAGAGTTTTAAAATGATGTTCTTTAGTTTGAAAGATCAATGAAAATAGGAATGAAAGGAGTGCAGAAATTTTTGGGGAAGAGTTGATATATATATACGTGTATGCTCTGTTTTCTTCACTATGTATACGAAAGCATTTGGGTGTTTTTAAGAATGACCAAAAATAAGTTTAAAGTTAAGGAATAGGTATATGGTGATGTTTGCAAATGAGAATGAATGATTTAAATGATAGTTAGAGGAAGAAATTAAAGATAATGCAAAAAAATAGAAATACAAAAAAATGAGAGTGAAGAAAATGCAGAAATGAAGAAGATGCATAAATATGTGAGGTTTTTTATATTTGGTGTTGATTCTTGGTTTATGATCTATTTTTTTTAAGTGTTGGGTTGAATGGAAGTCAAAAATGGGGTTGATATAAGTTAGAGATGTTGGCTTAAGGGAAACAAGATGAAGAGTAAAAGAGTTGCAGTTTCGAAAGAAGAAGGAAGAAGCACAATCGTGCTTCTGCATGATCGTGGCTTTAGGAGAGAAATAAGAGGAGTCACAATCGTGGTCCTGCATGATTGTGACTTCCCACTAGCATTTGGAGACTCATGATCGTGGCCTTGCATAATCATGACTTTCCAGATGCAACTGAAATCTCACGATTGTGGTCATGCACGATCGTGACATCTATGGCTGGAGACAGTCTGAACATCCTTTGATATTTTGGCCATATCTCCTTCTCCCGACCTCAAAATGACATGGACTTGATCCATTGTACTCGTAACACATTACTCTACATCTCCACCAAAAATCTTATCCATCTGAAATCATCTCGCAGAGATTGACTAACAAAAAATTTTGGTTTTGGAGATTGGGTGTGCACGGTCGTGCATTGAGGTTGCACAGTCGTGACTTATTTTGTTGGTGCGCACGAGCATGCATTATGGTTGCACGCCCGTGACTCACATGTTTTGGAATGCACAGTTGTGCACTAATGATACATGACTGTGACTTAATTTTGGTTGGGTTAGCTCAAAAGTGCACGATCGTGCACCTGAGAGCTTTTTGAACACCAAACATCCTTCCTTCTTTTTAATATAAATTCTTCTCTATACATCCAAATGACATGAGACTTGAAC
>JANSVA010000002.1:33055711-33082805 GCA_025504915.1 Erythroxylum reticulatum | reverse complement strand
TTAACAAATTCTATACATTTTATTATTATCAAAACATAAGTGGGATTTAATTTGTCAACCTCCATTGGTCCAACAATAACTAATTTTAAAGCTATAACTAATGATAAGTCTAGGTCGATCCCATAGAGATTAAATCAAATCACTTTTCTAAATTGTGTTTACATGTAAACAATAAATTAAATTGAGAGGGGATTGGTTAGTTGATCTAATAGAACGATGAAAGTAACAAATAAAAACAAATTAATCAATTAAGAGAACTCGGTCAAGAATAGCTTTATCTTTGAATCGCAAGTTAATCATAGACAACAATATGACACTTTACTCATGAATTACCAATCAGCTTAGATTAACATAAAAGCATATATTAAT
Organism: Erythroxylum reticulatum; assembly: GCA_025504915.1. Taxonomy (NCBI): domain Eukaryota; kingdom Viridiplantae; phylum Streptophyta; class Magnoliopsida; order Malpighiales; family Erythroxylaceae; genus Erythroxylum; species Erythroxylum reticulatum. The sequence continues at coordinate 33,082,436 of JANSVA010000002.1, read as the reverse complement.
CTTGGCCTCTTTAATCATTAAACAAAGCAAGCATATTAATTGAATTCTTATCACATAAAACAAGCTCTTCTTGTGTAATTCCACAATAGCATTAATGAATCATAGGATAATCGAAAGTAGATAATCAACACACAAGCTCGGTCAATTTAATCTACTCTATATTCTTCTTAGATTGTGATGATATCAACAATAGAAATCATTAAATCTAATTGCTACTCATAAATAGATTTTATATCATATATGAATCACAAACTCTACTCTAACAATTATTCATTAATCACAGTCATCTAGTAGGCCTCCTAAGCAATTGATAACAAGAATGTATTCCATTAAACATAAAAGAATATATGATAGAAAACATGAACAAATATAAAATTAGAACAATAGTCTCATAACTTGATAATTGAAGTCACGCTATTTTTGAATTGAATAAAGATCTAACCTTGCATACTTGAAAACAAAGATCAAAATAAAGAAAACGAATTTATCAAATCAAATCTACCTCCTAAAATAAAAGAGAGGAAAAATATATATATGGGTACATGCACATCCTAAGCCCCCGAAATTCTCCTAAATTCTATCAACTTGTACCGGAAACCTATCCCATAACTCAACCTAGTAAATTATGTACTGCTCCAATCCACGTATGGAATTGTATTTCTATCCAGATACATCCCCTTAATTTCTGACCTAACATACTCCTCTTCAGGTCAAGATCTCTTTTTCTTAAAACAAAGCCTTATAGTTAAAGTTATAAGCCAAAATAAAAGCAAATTCATACATGGTTGAGATAGACTTCATATATCATTCTCAATCTTTTTAGCCCCTTAAAACAACACTTTTGGGCCTTGAGTTCTACATAGGCATTATATCTAGGATGTTGTCTTGAATTTTAGCTTTTGAACAACCTCATTTGGATTTCATAAGCCTAGATATGTCTATGTAAAGCTCCAATGGTCAGGCTGTCAATTCTACAGAAATAAGTTTTACTTTAAACAAACGGTTGCTAGTCCAAACGAATTCGAATTGCTACAAATCTGGGCTTCCTAAAAATCTTGAGATGTCCTTAAATATTCTCTAAAGACCATGTTAAGATTTCGTCTCTCCATTTATGTTAAAAACCTTAAAACATCCCAGTAGTTCAATTAGACAAGATGCTGGAAATTCTCAGTTAAAGATATATTCTGTCAATTGTTTCCCCATAATGTCTTATATATAAAAATGGTTATATATGAACATAATAATACATTTAGCATCCTTAATACAGTAAATCTAAGTATGAAAAAGATATGAAATTATGCATTCATCAGAGGGTCTTTGAATTGTAGCTTAAAGAGGACAACTAAGGAGCTGTGTCTCTTACTCCTATTGAAACAATTAAGAAACTTTTATTAAAGTTGATTACTGACCCTAGGCATAGCTTAAATGTGTTTAAGGATGACATGAGCAAGTTGATGGACTTATCTTCAGCTTTAGAGAAGAGTAGTAGATCATTAATGAAAGTTAAGCTAAATAATCTCAACCTTTTATTTTATATATTGAATGGAACTTGATGCTATTATCAAAACTGATAGCATTGTTAGTTAATCTGTGTAAAGAATCGATGTATAGGATGAAAAGGTAGGGTGCCAATAGATCACCGTATCTAATTCTTTTTTCCCCCTTGAATAAGCAAGTAGGCTTTTCATTGATTAAGATCCCATAGGATGTGGTAGAAATGCATTGACTGATCTAAAAATGAGCCTAATTGGAAATCTAAAGGCTTTAAGCATGTGTATAATGAAGTCCTGTTGTATTATGTTGAAATCTATTTTAAAATCCACCTTTATGATACAATTTTTGCTCTTGTTTTTCTTCCCATAATCCTTTCAGAGCTTTTAGGCCATCAATATGTTATCTTCAATCATCACATCCAAGATAAATGTACTTAGGGCATATTAATAAGAGAAACTATCACTTTATTTAACTTGGTAGATATTATTTTATAGATGATCTTATAAAGCATATTATAATAACAAATAGCTCTGAACTCCTTGATAGTGCTAGGGTTCTATGTTTTAGGAATAAGACACATGAAGATTTATTTATTTCCTTTAACAGCTTACCTTTATGAAAGAATTCTAGCACATCTTCTTTAGCTAGACCTTTAATAAATGGACAAGTTTTTAGAAGAAAAGGGCATTCAAAGCCTTTAGTCCTAATGACTTACTGAGATTGAGCTTAAAAACCATCTCTTTCATTTCCAAAGGAGTAATAGGTTGAGTGAGAAAAGTATCCTACTCAATTGATATTTAAGGATATAAATTAAACATGTGATTGGTGATGGTTTAAGTACCAATTTCTGACATGATAACTAGAGCAACAAAGGCCCTTTTTCTAATCTTAATGAGTTCAGTTCATTAAGGAATCTCATTCCTGATAATTCCTCCATTAGAGATGTTCTAGTTTATAATATTTTCAATTTTACTAATAGGGATAGGATAGAGATTTGGTAATTTCCCCCTCTCCTCTTATTAACCCCATTATGAAAGACTCAATTCAGTGCCTTAGACACTATTTAGGTTGCTTTACCAATAAATCTTGCAAACATTTCTTGAGGAACTCTACTTCTAAGGTGAATAAATTCAACTTAGTTTAGTTCAATCAAGAAATTCTTAGAACTTCCTTTGTTCTTGGGCTAGCTTTTAAACAGAGACTTAATACTATAAATATAATTAAAAGGAATCACAGTTTCTCCACCTATTGTGCATTATGTAAATAAGGGCCTGAGAAACTTAATTATCTCTTTTTTCGATACTTCTTCTTATGTTGCATTTGGAACGAAACTTTGAAACTATGCAATATTGTTCTTACACTTGAGAATTGGTTAAGGGTCTCTTCTTGGCTACCTCAGGGACGAAATATGAGCAAAATAGACTTATCCTTAACATTTCTATAGGTAACTTGATTTATGTTATGTATAGAGAGAAAGGAACTTGAGTTTTTTTTTTCAAAAAAAAGGCCTCACAACAACTTCAACTACTTTTTGAACTAAAGAATCTGATAGGGGAGCAGTTGATGGTTCACAATATATCTACCTAGTGTTCTAGGTATCTTACTATTAACTTGTGGATCCTTTCTTCTCCTTTGGTTTGATATTAAGTGAATCATACTTCTACAATGTTGAGAGGATCTATAAATGAATGCAATAGACAATGAGAAGCTTTGTTGATTTGATCTAGATCCTCTGTCCTTGATCTATTCAATGAAAGACAATAATTTTCTATCATATCAACTTATTATCAAAGAAGCTTGATCTTATCCTTATAACTTCACATCGTTACATATATGCTGAGTAAGCTATTTCAAGAGTAATTAACAAACTCCATAAAATCTTCTTGATTTAATACTTATTTTTGTTAGTTTTTTTTCTTAAGCTTATCTAATGTTGTATGGTCTTACAAGTTCTTATGCTACCTTAAGCTTTTTAGTTCAAACCTTTTTTCTTAATTTGAATGTTAGTTCTAACCTTTTTTTAATGTTGAAAGTACTTCTATTCCATTATTAAAATGTCCTTTAATAACTATCTTCTATATTTACGAACCATGAAAAACATTATTTTAAAAAATAAGTTTTTCTAAATGAGTAATGCATTGTTTTTTAAGGGAATTTTAGATTTCAGAAAAAAAAAAAAACAGCACACTTGTTTAAAATGAGAATACACTCCTGTAATCTGTGTGGGCTAAGCCCAGCCCATAAACGGAATAGTATCTACCTGAATTAACAAACACGCAGTCCAGGCTACCTCTCACCCTACCTTATAAGATCTAGCAAGTGCTTTTGCAAGCTACCGATACAGACGCCGCTGAGCTCCTACTTATCGTCCACCGAGATACGTTATTACCACATAAAACCCTACTTAACGCCAAGGTTCCGTAAAACCCTTAGTTTTTTATTCATTACCTTCACTTCGAATCATTTATCAGTATATGCCTTTTTTCCCTTAAGAAGTTTTATACATGATTTCCAATCTGGATTTTGCTCCATTGCAGATGATTTTTCTGCTATTTTTTATCTATGCTTTCCGTTTTTTTTATTTGTCGGGTACTTTGGATGATAGTGGAATTTTGGTGTTTCTATTTTTCTTTGAGGTTTGAAGGGAATTTTGTTCAGAATAGTGGTATTCTGGAGTGCTTGAATCTCGACATCTCCATATAATTATAGATCTTCCCTAGGGCTTAAATCTTCCGCTATTGCCCTCATTTCTTTGCAGTAAGAGACATTAATCAACTTCATTGGTTTGTCACTTTGTGGATGATGACAGCTTTAGAGAGCTTGATGGCCATTGAGCTTAGTGTACGGTCTTACCCAGTGGGTATGAATCAGTTTCTGGTTGTTTACTAGGGCTTCTTGATACTAACATAAGCCGTGTTCTGTTGCGGGATAATGTCCATGTGATTGGCTGATGTCTTTTGTAATTTATGTCACTGTTCTAAACCTTACTGCCTAGCCAAAATGTTGTTAAGCATCTGTTCCAGAGCTTTGTATTGGTTTGTAACGTTTACCCCCAAGTCATTCGCTTTTTTGTGTCTGTATGTATAATACATGTACGTGTACGTGCGTGTATAAAACATATATCACTGTTGCTTTCTTTGGAAGGTGTACTTTGATGCTTGATTTAAGCTTCAAAACTGTTCGAAATTAGTGCTCATTGTTGTGACAATTTTATAGTTCTTTCGTTTTCCCCATTGCATTGAAGAGTTGGTAATTGTTGTTTATGCACATACCAGAGGAGCTTATTTGCACATAATAAACATGAACATACACACAAGCTATTTCATACAATAATATTCAGTTTACCTTATTAAGAAAAATGTCAAGTTCTTTATCTTTTTGAAACTTCTCTTTCTCTATTCTTTGAGTTTTAGAAAGCTGACTAGAACTTCCATGTCTAAATGTTTTCCATATGTGTTGGAATGTCATTGTAATCTTCCTGCATGTGGTTTTGTGTTGAGAAATCGTTGCATCTTTTTTTTTTTCCTGTGATTATCTTTATCTTGCACATGTTTGAGTTCACGCTGTTGCTTTAGAGTAGCATAAATGTAATCCCAAGTTTGACCAACAATAGCATACAGGTAATCCCAAATTTGATCAACAGTAGCATACAGGTAATCCCACGTTTGATGAACAGTAGAATACAGCCATCATGGGTTTGTGCACCTACAAATGAGAAGCAAATGATTGAACCCCTGCACCTAACATATAATAAAAATTTTGAAATATATTCCTTCTGTATACCTGGGGCTTTGTTGATAGATTGATGCAAAAACTTTTGTATCCTCAATTGTCAGTACTTAACATTATTCAGAAATTTAGTTGATAAATTTAATCTCTAGAAATTAAATTGGCTTTCTAATAACCTATCCTGATAGTTTGTTTTCTATCTCGTTAGCAGTGTAATTGCTTCTTAGTATGAAGTCTTGACTAAGGCCGATCAAACTGGATCCTAGAGGGTTGGGGGCTTAGACCACTTCTTTTTGTAGCTTAAAGATAGGCCTTCTTGAGCATTTTTAGACCAAGGAAAGGAAAGGAAAGGAAGGTTCTCTATCTTGTTAGCTATGTAATTGCTTCCTGTAGTATGAAGTCATGACTTGTTGAAATTATTTTCTTTTCCAGATGAATAGAGAGAAGCTCATGAAGATGGCTGGTGCAGTTCGCACTGGTGGAAAGGGTAGCATGAGAAGGTAGGGGAGTTTTTTAGTTTCAAGTACTTGTCCATTTGGTGTTATTTTTAACCTTTAGAATTTGGTGTAATCCCGTCCAAGTGCTTGTTGTGTTGGTTGATAGCCTATCTTTATATGTGTCTTGTTTAAATTTGCTGACATGAGTGGCTAAATATTTTTTAGTAGAATGTACTTTCATCTTCTGTTGTTGCTTTGAATTGTTTTTAAAAAAAGTCATTTTTTTTCCCAGTAACTATTTAATTTTTTTCTGGTTTGTTTCTGCTTGCTGTTTGCATTGTTTTGCACATAGAAAATTTCAGTACCACTTGATTAAAATTCTTCCTCCAACTTTTCTTCCCAATTTCAGGAAGAAGAAGGCTGTCCATAAGACCACAACCACAGATGATAAAAGGCTACAGAGCACCCTGAAAAGAATAGGTGTAAATGCCATACCAGCTATTGAGGAAGTCAACATATTCAAAGATGACATTGTTATCCAATTTTTAAACCCTAAAGGTAAGGCCTAATATGTTTGGTATAGTTGATTGCTTAAAGATGGATAATGTGTGTACCATCCATGACACTGTTGATCAATGAATTGGGTATGTTTGTTTGTGTTTCAGTTCAAGCATCAATTGCTGCCAACACATGGGTGGTCAGTGGTTCTCCTCAAACCAAGAGTGTGTGACTTACTTTCTGATTTCTTTAAATTTACAATTACTTACTGAATGATTTTGTATACTAGCTAAGTGAAATTCGTGGCTACATGTATATTTCTTAGGTTAGATTGTGTTAGATCTGTATGTGACCTTGTTTTGTTTTCCTTTTTTAATAAACAGAATTGCAGGACATTCTCCCTCAAGTTCTTGGACACTTGGGTATGCACTCTCTAGATAGTCACTCAAAATATTGAATCGACTTTACAACTGATACAGGACTTCATGATATCCGTACAAGTTTTTGAGATTCTGTATCGTTCTTTTGTTCTTTGATTTGCAGGTCCTGATAACTTGGACAACTTAAAGAAGCTAGCAGAGCAAATCCAGAAGCGAGCCCCTGGTGCTGGTGCAGCAGCAACTACAGCACCAGAGGATGATGATGAGGTTCCTGAGCTTGTAGCTGGAGAAACCTTCGAAGCAGCTGCCGAGGAAGGACATGTCAATGCTTCTGCTTAGGAGAATTTTTGTGGTAGTTATACTTTGATGTTCCGGAAATCTTGTTGGGCTTCTAATTATACCTTAAAAATCAGGTGTTCGAGATGTACTCATTGTGGTTATTAGTTTGATTCCCAGTTCCATGATTTTCTCCAAATTTCCAAATGCTTGTCTTGCCTATCTGCCTTACTGGTGCGGCCTGGATATCTTTTAGCTTACTTTTCAACGAACCGTGACTGTCATCAATGGGTCCGCCAGCATGCTGAGTTTGGCAGCACTTGCTTTGCCATTTTTATTTGTGCCTTTGATATTTGTGTCCTCTGTAAAACAAATTTCTTTTTGTTTCTTCTTGTCTGGCGTTAAAGGAGAAGTAATGGCAGGACTTGTAACAAGAACGGGTTGAAGGGACTCGAGGATGATGTTAAAAGGGATAATCAAGTGGAAGGGACTTTCACTATTGTAACCGATCGAACGTATTTTCATTTATTAAATGCTCTCATTCATTATCGTGTCGTATGGCCATTTCTCAAGTGAGACGATATTGATGTTTGGCAATATTATTAACTAGGGTTCAGCACAACTGTTTAAAACGCCCTAACTAATTTGTTAAAACAATTTTAACTGTTAATAATAAAAGTTGTTAATTTAATTGCAAAATTAAATTGTCTTATTTATATGGTAAGTTATATTTTAAGTTTGAAGATTTTCATATTTTTATAATGGTAAACAGATTGTATTAATAATTTTTTAATAATTCAACTAATTATTTCATTGTTAATATTGTAATATTTCGTGTCACGTTGAACATGCACGTTTAAAAAAGAAATATACAAGACAAATTTACAATTATTTAATTAAATACTACTTATATGAAGATTAAACTAAATCTAACTAATTAAATTCAACTTCAATCTAATAATTTATAAATTTTTTAAGTCACATTTAATTAATTCAATTCAATTTTAACAATTAGAATTATATTCAATCTAATTTTATTTCAATATAAAAGAACGTGTTCAGCCTCAAACAAAGAGAATAGACTTTTGGAGACGATTTCAAACGTGGAGAACATCCAGAAGGGACATATTGATCCAAAGATGTGAAAAACATAAAGAAACCATTGAAAAATTCAACAAAATACAAGATCAAACTTATACTTTGCAAGAGCATTCAATTGAAGAGAAAGAAATATTTAGAATTACGAATTCTTTGTTTTTCATTCGTTTTTCTTTCACTTTATGTTTGATTTAATTTTATATTATGTGTAGCTAAACTTCTTTAGTTTCTAGGTTAGATGAACCTTAGTTTGTGCTGCAATATGTTTTAATTCTTTTATTTAACACAATTGTTTTAATTAATCTACTGGAATTTGATTACGTGTTTAATATATGTTCTAATAGATTCGGAAATATTAGATCATAATCTAATTTCATACATAGAGATTGAGAAATCCTAAGTTTGGATAGATTTATCGTAATTGAAAGGACTTGAATGCAACCCTAGAGATAAGATGATATAAACCTTCCAGATTATGGTCAAACCTAATAGAAGGATTCACAAATTGACAAAGCAATCCTATAAACTTTAACATGAGTAATTCAGTTGAAAACCTTATGATTAGTTGTTAGTAGATTCAAGGTTAGCTATTAGCATATCATAAGAATCTCCATAACCTAATAAATCAATAAAATAAATGCATAATAAAAGATCAATTGATTAAGGATTTTTAGGAAGATTCGAAACCTAGATACTAATTTTCGATATCAATAGTTTTGTAAGTGATTCCTTGTTTTTGTGTTCAATGTTACTACCTATTTTATTTTAATTGTTTAATTTTTATTTTATTTATTAAAATCCAAAATCAATTCGTAGGCTAGATAATAGGAAAAGGGTAATTATGAGTAATCAATATCTTCATGGGATCAACCCGTACTTTCCAATATTAGTTATAACTACGTCGTGCATTTGTAGTTATCACAAAATTGACTAATTTAGAAAAAAGTCAATTATCATGCTAAAAAGATTTAAGAGCAATTTTTAATATTTCTTAAATTATTGGCGTTGTCTATATTAATAGGGCACTAGTAGATTTAGGAACAAGTATTAATGTAACATCTTATTCTATATTAATAAAAAATTAAGGACTAAGTGAATTGAACTCTGATAGGTAAGTAAGATATCTTTCTAATTACTCGATAAAACATCCTAGGGATGTTAAGAGTAATGTTTGATAAAATTTTTATTCTAGATATAGAAATGAATGAGAAAAAGATTCCTAATTCTTGTAGGCCTTCTTTGATATAGTAGGTGTGATAATAAATGTTAAAGAAGGTGAATAATGACTATGGTTAGAGATAAAGAACTTCTATTTTCAATAATGGAACTTCATTTATGCTTACCAATGACTTGGAACAAGTTATTATTATAATATTTTATAAGAAGTTATCATAAAAGGAGTGAAGGTGATAAGGAAACTAAGAAGAAAGCAAGAGTAAGGAAGAAGATCAAGATGAGAAATGATGACCCTTTCAATAACACTTGATTATCATAAAGAATGTAGCAACCCTATTTCTAAGAAAATTAATCAAGTTTAAAAGAAGAGTTTAGCTAAAGAGTTTTAAATAAGAGCTTATTGTGAGTAAACCTAAACAAAAGTTTTAAGAACTTTTCAATTTTATTTGGACTTTTGGAAATGTTGACTAGTAATTTTGATATGTGTTTTCATAATTATTTGGAGTTTGTTTTTAGTTATTTTGTTAGATGTTTTGCATTTTATATTTATGTCTTGCATACTTTTGTTTTGAAGAAAGGGATGCAAAGAAAGATACATATAAGTCTAAATAGAAGATAAAATATATAATCAAGACTTGAAAGTCTTATAGAATAGGCCAATTGGAATCTTAAAAATTAGGTACACATTGATTTTAATTATTAACCATGGTGGTAGAACAAACTGATATACATCATCGGACATAATTGTGTCTTAACTTGAATTTTCCATATTATCGCATGGCGTAGGGCATCCCTGTGTCCTAAACCACGTCTTAATAAAACTCTTTCCAATAGGATGCACAACTTGGAAATACACTTATGTCCTAGGTTATGTCTTAAGTAATTGGGATATAGAAGGATCCACGTTGTGCACCATAGTCATGTTGCATAAGCTCTATATAGTCCCCTCTAGTGAATTTTCTACTAATCTCATTCCATACTTTTCTTAACATCTTAGTTAGGCCTCCATTGGTAGGAAATCTTAGTAGTATCTTCAATAACAAAGTCATTATGTCCATGCTTTAGAAGAGGAATATATTCAGTAAGTCTATTTTTAGGATCTATAAGCATGCACAATCTTGTACACCCTATTCTAGATATTATAGTTGTAGCTTTATCCACACAAAGTGGCAACCCCAAGTACTCCAAGGGGATACCCCAAAAGTTAACCTAGATGGGGATCTTTGAATATAGATTAATGTCGAAGAAAATTTTGGGCCTTTAAGTATGTAAAAATAGATGTATGTTGGTCAAAGGCCATCAACCATCCTACAAGAATTCTTGAGAAGCAACATTACTTGAGAATTTGAACAATATTAAGTCCTCTTAGTTTTGGAGAACTAATAGTCCTTTAGCTTTCCATTGCCTTAGAGCCCAAGATTTGATTGTAAGGAAGGCAGGTCCCTTATAGAGGAAAAACTTATACCAACATTTTGCATCTTTTCTAGAATTTCGAATATGAGGATACTAGGGGCGAGTCAGAAGGCTCAGGTGGGCAATAGTGAAGTTTAGTTTTAGTGAAATCACCAACAATGTACTTCTAATTTAGCTTTGAATAGGTAAGAGCTTGTTAGCTAGAGCTTGGGTTGAGAGGGTTGACAGAAGTTAGATTATGCTAGGTTGTTAAACTTCCATTACCTTTTAGGGGTAAAGAAGGCAATCGAGCTTTAGTTATAAGCCGAATAGGAGGAGAAGTAGTGGACATTGCTCAAAGTAAGAAACTTAGAGGACAAGGTAAGAAGGTTAGAATATATGGGCATATCATATTCATTTGAAATTTAATAAGGTAAAAGAGTGAGGTTATACTCTCTTATCAAGTTCACTTAAAGTATATCAATTCTAAAATAAAGTAGACTTAAACCATTGGCAATTAGAAATGAAAATTTCATAACAAGAAAAAATAAGAGTCTAAAACTCAACTATCCATACATATTACACCATTTTATGCAGAGGGATTAAACAAAACGAGAGAAAAAGACATAAAGGTCATAGATGAAGAGGAGTATGCTTTTGAAAGTTGTAGCAACGTAAACATCAGGGTTGGGTGACTCCCCTCTCAAGAGATTGGTGAATTCATCATCTCCATCAACATCATAGAATCTATTAGCATCTTTGGCTTAAAATGTATTTAAGTCTAGATCTAATAATGATACGTCTATAAACTTCTTTTATGCAACCTTATTACATACATTAGGCCCTTTTAAGGTCATACTAATGACATTATTGTAGCTCCAATTATCAAAAGACTTTAGGAATGCAACTCACTTGTTAGGACTACAACTTTAAACTTTATGACTTCATTTTGCTTTTCAAAATTATTGAAGTTCATGAAGGATGTTTTAATAAACCCCTTTTCCTCAATAAATAAATTGAGGTCTTTGTATGTTTCAAGGATGCAACCTTAACGTCCACCTTCGTCTTTATAGCTCTAAAGAGATCTCGATACACATTCTCTTAGACCATAATTATGGAAGATACATAAAGAAATGAGAAAGAATTTATGTAAAGTCTAAATAGAAGTTTAAAAAAATCCTTAAAATTTTATGTAAATTCACCTTAGTAAGAAGTCTCTCACAAGATACATGAATGAAGATAATATTCATGTCCTCTAAGTTCTCTACAACCTTGAAAGTTACCTTCTCATAGACAATCTTAGATTTACCATCATTCTTACAGAAGACATTGTCAATCTTCTTCAAGTTAAAGTTCAAAAGGTAGTGATCATCTTCCTTACTAAACATGAAGGCATATGGATAGAAACTAAAATATTTAAGTTAAGGTGGAAGCAATATAGATGATTGTCTCTTAGGGTGGAAGAGGGTTTATATGTATGAAAAATGCATATAATTTGTTAATTATTTTTTAATTTTGATGCTAAATTACCTTATTTTTATTTATTTTGAATTAATTATGAAGATTTGGCCTTATAATGAGGTTATTCAAAAAATTTAGGGCATTTTAAGCAAAACTAGAAATGAATCTATAATTCTTTGTAATCATAATATGGCCTATCCTAGTGTGCCAACTTGTGACCTAAATGAATTAATTATTACAAGTGACATAATCACGTTAAATACTATATACCAATTTAAAAAATATAGAAAGATAAACAATTTATAGACACAAAAGTGCTAAAGACGACATCCATTAGCTAAAGGATAACAATTATATCTATGGTCTAAATTGTGAATATGTCCTAGATCTTTTCTTAGATTGTAAAAAATATATGTAAGTGTAGAAGCCCTAGTTTTAAGTAGACTTTAGCCAACGTTTGGAAAAACATACACTTGAGGCATCCTGTAACGTCCTGTTATCCCATGTCAAGGGTTAGAACCCTAGAATAGTGTATATGAGAGTTATTGAGAAGTTAGAAAGTGTATTTCATGCTCGTGCATAATATAGCATACACACACATGCGAATATTGATTTTTGCACATTAAAATGATTGTACATGCATTCATTGACCTTTTCCTGGTATAATTGAGTTGTAAAAGTGATCATATTGAGAATTATGGTTTTTATGTGTTGAAAATTGAATTAGAGAGTTTTTTATTGATTTAGAAAATTTGGGAAATTTTTGAAATTTTGGATATTTTCGGACTAGGAAAAATGCCAAGTGGAAAGACAACTAATAAATGGTATTAGAATTTGCTGTCTAATGATAATGAAAAATTTGATAAATGAATTTGGGATTTATTGACAAATTTCATTGAAAATTGGGAAACAATTGGATTAGAAATTAGAGACAAATAGACTAGTTAATAATAATGGTCCAAATGGGACCATAGGAAAGTGACAAGTGTCAATACCACTCACCACTGATCTCTCACGTTTTAACTTTTTTGCAAGACACTCTCTTTAATGTCTTTCATTCTTTTAAACTCTTGTTTTGTCTCTAATGATTGCCTTATGCTTTCTTCTTCTTCTTCTTCATTTTTGTTTCTTCACTCACTCTCAGCTCATCAACATTGAAGATCACTCTCACTACCATTTACTACTATTATTTTTGCTATTGTCTTCCTATTTGTCACTAAAAACCTATCTTTACCACCTTTAGAAGATGAAGATTGTATGATGCTTGGGAGCTAGGGTTGAGTGATATTTTGAAGAATTTGAAGCTAAATCAAGTAAGTTATGCTTTAAATATCATGTGTATGGTTAAATGAAGCTAGAAGGATGAGTAACTTAAGATTGATGACTTGATTATGCAATATTTATATATATGTCGTGGGTGATGAAAAGTTTATGTAAATTTCTTGTTTTTGTATATGTATGATGAGTAATAATTCATATATTGTTATAGAGATATTTTTGAGGTAGAATGATCATCATAATGGTGTTAGGATGAGTGCAGAAAATTGATGATGAATGGGTACTTGTATATGTTCTATTTTTTGTTAATGATCAAAGATAGATCATGATTTGTTTGTTAATGATATTGAATTGAAATGAATTTGAGAATTAAGTGGAAATGAGGTAGCAAAGATGATCTAGGTATAAGATGGGTTAGATGTAAAATGTTAGAAGTTATAAAATCTGGAAAATTGGAAGAGAGTGCTGGAAAATGTTAGCAGTAACATTTCCACTGATTATGCTTCTGTATTTTAGTCATAATTTGTTTTGTAGTTATTCAAATGAGATGATTTTTAATTTAGATTAAATTAGAGACATAAAGCTACATTTTTCATGAAGACATCAATTTAAATCCTATCCTTAAGAGTCTCAAAATGAGACATGAAGTTGAGAACTGGGTGCACCAAATTGGTGGATGAATGTATATGTTTGTGTTGTGTTTTGATAATATGAAAACCATAAGTGATAAGTTATGAATTAAGGGTTTAATGAAAGTAAAAGTTAGGTTAACCAAGATATTGAGTTATGTTTTTGAAATGAGATGAATTAAGGTAATAGGTAGGAATGAAAAATGAAGTAAGATATGTGTAGAAAAATTTCTAATAAAAGTGTACAAGAATATGTTCTATTTTGGGTGTTTATGATCAAGCATGGAATATGAATTGTGTATGGATGATGTTGAGCTGAAATTTAGGATACAGTTAAAGAAGTTATCAACTTGAAATGATGAAATTTGAATATGAATTGTTTGATACTTATGAATGAGATATGTTATGGAAAAAGGATAGGAATTCAAGAATGATGAGAATTGTTGTAAGTGATGAATCAAATGAGTAGAGATTAGAGAGTTTAATGAAATCAAATTGGTGGTTGAATTATTATGAAAAGATATTGCATTAGAGGATGTGAACTTGGGAAGATTATGAGTGAAATTGATGTTAGAATATAGGTAGAAACCATTGTAAATGCTATTGAGTGAGTTTTGTTTCTTTCATGTCCGTTAAACGAACTTTAGGTCTGCTAAACAGACCTTCTCAAATCTGGAAAAACTCTTAGCCTCATCCATGTCCATTAAACAGACTTTAGGTCCACTAAACGGACCTTCACGGGTAAGAAAATCCTTCCCAGCCTCGTTCATATCTATTTTGGTGGGATGTATGTCTGCTTAGAGGACATTTACGTGACACAATTTTAACCCTTTAGATGGTAAATCTCTCTTCGGGGTCTTCACAAAAGTTGTAGCTCTCGAAGTCCTCTTTGAAAGCATTCTAGAATGACAATAATTTGACATTTACAAAAAAAGTTATACCTTTTTCCCAAGATATGTTTGGTATAGATGATTGAATTATTAATGTTTTTCCCATGAGATATTTAGGCTTGATTGTGATCTTTAATGAGCCTAGTTGATGTTAGATTGAGCTATTAAACTAAGGAAAGTGTTTTAGATGTTAAAGAATGATTTAAAGATATTGTTAATTGGTTATGAGACGTGTATTAAGGATATATACCCAGGATTGTCATTGAACGTACATTGTACATATTCCATATATACATATGTGCATAAATGAATACTTATAATTGTAAAAAGTTGTGATGTGTATAAATGTGTATATATTGCATGATTTAGAAGAGCATATTGAGCGACAACATCCAGACGTTGTCGGGACTTCAAGGCAATAGCTTTCTGGAGCAATCTATGAGTAACCTAGACGGTCTCACTCAATTAATTATTTATGTTAGATTATATTTTGAATTAGCTTATGAATGTGATTTGATTGTGTTGATTCAGGACAATGAAGGTCTGAGACTTGTGATGTGTGAATTTGATATTGAAGTGCTACTTGTATATGAATGTGATGAAATAAGCGCTTCTTAATATGATCCTTGAATGCTGGACCAAGATCCGAAGATTAATGTGAATATGATTGATTGAACACGTAAGATGTATTTCATACATGAATACATGATCAGATAATGAGAGTTGTGACTTGAGTAGGCATCGAAAAAGAGCTTAAAGTTCATAATGTGAATGTGATTAAGAGCCAAAGGCTCAATATGTAAAATGAGCCCTGTATCTCCAACGGATAAAGGACAATATTAATGAACTCGGTATTCACTATAAATACGGGACATTTTAGGCACTTGGTCATAACATCGTAATAATTGGAAAAGAGTCACATGAGCATTTCATATACATTTTAATATGTATGTTGACTGATTGAAATGTATGGTTATCTTACATTTAAATGAGAATGTGAAATGTGATACTTTATGCAAATGTAAAGATGTCAATTATATGTTTACATGTATTGATGTGTAATATGAATTGAGTGAACTATCAATGATTGTTACCTCATTGAGTTCACAAAACTCACCAAAATTGCAACATTGATTTTTCAGGACCGAGAGAGGACATTAGCTACTGAGAGACTCTACAATAAGCATAGTTCTTGTATTTTTGGAAAAAATAAATGGCTCAAAAGTCAGTCAGCTAAGATTGATGGATTAGATAGAATTTTTATATAATTCCTCATATGTAGCATATTTTGTATTTAGTCTTGTCATTTCACATATTCTGATGATACTGTAAAGCTACAATGTACATATTGTTTAAGTAATGAAATGAGGAATTTGGCATTTAAATATTGTGTCTTTCTTGATGGTGTCTATAAAAGAATAAAGAATGATGATGCAATGTTTAAGTGAACGTTGTGATTGCTCTAACGTGTCATTATCATAAGTTATGTACTGGAATGTCCTCAGGATTAGTTTTTAGGAGGCTTTAAAAACCCTCAAGTAGTCAATTATAAGTTCTTTTAATTAAAGGATTCAGATCCAGATGTCATCTCAATAGATTAAGTTGTTGACAAAAACAATGATTGGATTTCGTTTTAGCTCAATCAAGACTTTTTTATTTTTATCTTTGGTTTTTTAATTTGAATATGATTACTAGCTAAATACTTTCTATGTTTAGGCAGGAAAAACATTAGTGGTTACTTTTGTATCTATTGATACAAATTTATTTATGATATGGGATAGATTTTTATAAGTTACTTTTGATTTATCTTAATGTTGATTATTCATGTTAGCATTCAAATTTAATTTAAATTTACTTATTGATGACTTAAAGAGCCTACTTATAATTAGACGATGGTTTCAATAATGGGGGTTATAGGGTGCTCAAGAGTGACCCACGTGATTTTTTTTAGTGTTAAGATAAAATGTTTCATATGATATTATAAATTTTAATGTATTTGAAGGGATGTTAGCTGGATAAGGATACAAGTTAATATACCAGATAATAAGTGGTTATAATTCGAGAGAGTAAAGTTTCAGTGTCTAAAAGATCTTACAAGCTTAGAGAATATATGATTTGTAGTTTAATTGAATCTTGAAGCCAAAAGTACTATTAGGAAATTTGCAATTATAAACTTAGCTGTTGACTAAATTCTCTCTTGATAAATTGTCTTATCAATGATTTTCCTAACTATTACCTAATTTTTAGTTTTAGTTTTATGATATATTTTATTATTAAAAACCATAAAATCATCTTTTTATTAACTATCCATAGGTTAGGTATCAATGTTAGTTTCCTAATCCATAAAACTTCTTTTAGGATTTGACTCTTACTTACCATATTATTTCTTACCAACAATAAGTACACTTGCCTAGTTATTGAGTAATATTTTTTTATAAAGAAAACTTTTGTACTTGTATTCACATATACATATAACATACCACCACAAAGGTTAGGTTTGATTAATTAGCTTTTAGAATAGGAACTTCAGGGTTGCATTGTAAACATCTCATGTATTCATCTCTAAATGAACCTAAAACCCTATAAGCTTGTTTCAATTTATAATAAGACAAAATTTTCCTTCTAGTCATGTCATACTTTAGGGATCACTGGGAATTGACTCCCTCTCCATTGCTCAAAATTTATCATTTGCTCTAGTTTCTCAAAAGTTTGCATTGGTGCATGAAATTGAATGACTCAAAACTAAGGGGTATCTTGAGCCTATGGTGTATATAAATTTCATTATGTTTTTTTTTGCTATTTTTCTATATAAATTATCTTAATTTAATTTTTTAACATGATTTATGTAATTATTAAAGATGTTGCCTTAGGGGTTAATTTTTTTAAGAATTGAAGAGTTTTTCAAAGAAAATGAAGAAGAAATCAAAATTTTGTAAAAAAACACAATCTCAAGCATGCATGCATGGTAGCCCACTTTTTTTAGAAATCTTAGAGCTAAAATCACTTGCATTAAATGAGTGGATGGAACCCATATCACATGAAGTTAAGGAAATAGTGTAAACACAATTAATGACATAAGCATGTCTTTTTTTTTGTTTAAAGACTATAAAAGTATGACAAAAAAGTAAAGGAAAACACATCTAGCAATATAGGCATATTTGTTCCCATATCCTTATGTGGAAGAAAATTATGAATAATAACACTAAAGAGATGTGTCTTTGTGATAGTTTTTATAAGGCATTGGCCTCCCAAAAGGCAATGTAGGTGTGCCCTTGTAATTCTCTAGGATGGAAATATTGAACAATATTAACCAGAACATGATTATGTCCCAAACTATGTATTTCACAATGATTGAATATAAATATACATAAAAACCCTAGTTAAAAGATACGTTGACATTATTTTGAATTTTAAAATTAAGGTTAGCCAATAAGAGGAGAATAAAATCTCAGAGAGACATTAAGAGGCCATTTTGTAAGAAAATAAGATCAAAATTCATCTTAATTTTAACGAATCACTATGAAAAATCAAGATCATCTAACCCCTCCATCTATTATTGATTTTTTGTTGTGATATATTTATTGGATTCAAAATATAATTATAGGCTAATTAATTCACGTATCTATAGATTGATTTTATTTTATTTATAAGTTGAAGTTTTATATATGTGAAATATCTTCCATTTTTTTTTAATTTTGATCTAATTGAAGAAGTCAATTAGATTAGTTCTTAATCCACCCGTGTATGTTTCAAATGAACTTTTATATGAATGGCCTGCAGCTTAAATATTAGGTATTGTATGGTGTATTAGATACATTCCTATATGAATCGTCTAATCTTATAGTTAAAACTTTTAGTAAGTCTCACAAATTTTAAGGGGTTTAATCAGGCAACTAGTTCGATAATCAAGTTAAGAATAAATTATTATAATTTGAGTAAGAGCAATTCATTGTATTAGTAAAATTCATTTGCCTCCATTATAAAATATTTTTAATAGAATAAATCATGAATGCATAGATGATATTTGGAGGGCTTTTATCAAAATTCTTATTAAATATTTCCTTTCATCTCAAGATTAAGTGCTTTTATTTATTTTTAGGATTTGGTGTATCTTTTTTTTATTTACTTTTTAATTTTTGATCCATCATCACCCTATTTATTTAGGTAGCTGTTGGAAAGTTAACTAATTTCAAAGTGCTTTTTTTTTTATGATCGACACTTTACTCATTATAATACATTATTAAATTCTAGATTCACTTATCTTAAATTGTAAATAATATTTAATAGTAAAAAAAAAACTATTGAAAACACTCACCAAACTTCGTTATTGCTGGGGGAAGCAATTGTCCATTTCAATCTTTTGTTTAATAAATACAATTTAAATAAATGTGATGCTTCCTATAAATTAAGAATGTCCAATTTAACCCGATTCGCTCGGGTTGATCGGCCCACAACGAACATATAATTTATAATTATAAAAGAAAAAAGAAAAACAAATTAAATCCCACGCCGTCAACAACGACCAAACAGATTAGATGTCCAAGTTTTGCATACACAGCTACTGGTCAAAAACGTAGGGAAGAATGAGGAGTTTGATGAAAAGAAATGTCAAGACTATCCAATCCATTAATCCAAGAGAACAAATATTGGTAATTGAACATTAAGTACTGTTTCGCAGTACCCCTTTTACATGGCCAAATTCACAACTGGAAGTTGATTGTAGGACTCTGATGAAAGTATCTATCGACTTTGTCAGAACAACGACTTTGAACAATGCTTAACACAACCAACCCACAGTTGCTTTTACTCGTCAAATTGAAAGAACCCCAATTGATAGATACATACTTGTCAACGGAAGCGCCAGCGGCGGTCTACCTGGTGAAGCCACGATTGAGATTAGAGAGAATTCGAGAGAGTGCAAAGTGAAAGCGAGGATATGCTCTGAGAGCGTAGAGGGCGGTGTGGTGCAGGAAGTTTTGTATTGCGCCCAGAAACAAGTTTAGAGATCTGATGGGCGGTACGTAGAGAGTCAACGGCACCGCCGAGAAAGCCACCGCGAAGAAGAGTTGTAGCATTTGGTTAATTGATACGATGAGATGAGTAGGAGAAATTATGTTTTACGTACGAAATGAAGGACGGAGAGATAAATGGGGTTGTCGGTTATTTCTTAGAAAATATCCATTGGTTTCTGACCTAAAAATACTTGTTTCTTTAAAATTAAAGGTTTGAAGTAGAGAGTCAATGCTTGTGCATAGTAGTAATAATCTTCCATTAAAAAGGATCCAAATCTTGTTGCAGCTTTCTTTCCGCTAGACCTAGACCTCGTATTGAACTTTTATCAACTTCAGATTCTCTCCGGTATCTTTTTTTTCTTCTTAGTTTGGTAAAATTCATGCAAGACAACGGCGTGTCCTTTTTGTCATTAAATAAAAAAATAGAAAGCAACTGTGTTGTCGTGAAATGAATGGTATAAAGTAAAGGTCAACATAACAAGATTCGACTAACTTTCAGATTGAATAGACTTATATTAGTAATGCATTTGTTTGTAGAACTATTTTAGAAGAGATTTTATAAGAAGTTAGTTACCTGTTTGACTGTTATTTAAAAAAGAGCTTTTTTAAAAGGATTTTATACAATAGATTGTCTGATAATATTAAAATAAACATTACATTTAATTTTAACTATATTTTATTTTGTAATAAATATTATTTATGCATATAAATAATATTTAAAATATATTAAATAATATGCAAAGCTCAATATATTAATTATTATATAATTTTAAACATACGAAACATAAATGAAAATGTACCTAACTAAATCTTTTATATGGATTATAATATAAGTAAAACTAATAAAAATAAATATTAAAATATATAAAAAGTCAAATAATATTATATAAATCTCAAAATAAACGTGAACATATGCTTGTGGATATTGTGGGAATTATGTGTAAAACATAAGGATAAAAAGGATTAAAAATAGGTTTATTAAGTGATCTGAAAAATCTATCTGAAAAAATGCTTTTTTGAAAAGCTTCAAATTTGAGCTTCTAAAAAAATTGTATTTTAACTTCCAAAAAAGTCATTTCTATGAAAAAAGTGCTTCTGGATATTACTGTCAAACACTCATTTTTCTTAAAAACAGCTTTTTGCGGTGAAAAAAAGTACTTATTCAACGTGAAACACACAATTTTTATTAAATAGAAATATTTCTCTAATATAATAAATCTTTAATGAAAATTTGGATATAATGGAGAGATCCTTTGCTTATATAAATATGGATGTTAATGGGCCGAACTAGGAGCTAGGTGGCCCTTGCCCTGATGGGCCGGAGTTGACTAACCTGTGGCCCGACTAGCCAGCCCAACAACAGGCTAACTGGCTAGCCCAACCCAACTTTATATTTTTTTTAAAAATGACGTCGTTTTTGACGTTTTTGATATTTCGGTCATCCACGGCCCTGCTAACACAATTTTAACCTGTGGCCTATATCACAATCTAGTCAGGTCGGGTCAAAATTGACATTCCTATATACAAGCAAAAGTGATTACAAAAGACAAACATCTCTAGATAAGAACAAGGTCACATTATACCCTAAATGGATAAGAACATCAACACATCATACACGTAACGGATAAAAACAATGTCACTTTACACAGTAAATGAATAAGAACAAAGTCATTTTGTCAAGGACAACTAAACATAAAGAAAAATAATTTTAAATAAAGAGACCCACAATAATAATGAGAGGAATCTTAGTCATCATCCTCATCGAATAGGTTCTTATCATGATTGTAAAATTGAAAGGGAAGCTCCTTCACTCATGCTCTCACTAATGTCACTGATTTTCTTTGTGTTTTACTGAGGCTCACTTCCTCTGTATTTAATTTTAAAAAAAAGTATTGAGCTCCTATTCATCAATAATGGGAATGTCATAGTCTACATTTTACATATCCTAAAAGGAGGAGATTTGGGTCTAAGATGGTCCAGCTATGCCTAAGCCCAAGTTTATCAGGCTATTAGGAATGTCAAAGTTTGCATTTGAGGTTATCCAAGAATGAATTCTCCTGTGTAAAGTCCAATAGATGTAGAGATAGCTACCATTGTATATTTAGAAAATTACTTAAGTCCTTAAGAAAGTGCCCAAGGCCTTTAAAAACATTTTCCTTTTATCATGGCCATTAAACAAAGATATGCTACAATTATGATTGATTTTTAGAGTAGATGGATACATATTGTGACGTGCTATAAGGTTAGCGAAGGAAAAAGAAGCATCGAGTGGTTTGCTTTTTTAATGGAATCTCTTATAACCTTAGATCCTTAATTATTTGTAAGAGTTGAGTCCTCCATCTCATCAATAGTTGGTACCACTCAAGGAAAGTCCATAAGAGGGCACCCTCTTTTTCTTTGTCACATAAATGTTGATATATCTATAAGGGAGGAAGATAAATAACACATGCATATAAGGAAGAGAGTTCCCATAAGTACCACATTGCATTCTCCAAGAGTGAGCCAATAATGAAAAACATAGTAAGATTTGGTGTCTGAATGTTAAATAAGGATGGGCAATAATGTAAGCCTGATTAGTTGAGAAAGAGGTGGGGGTAATAGAAGAGCTTAGTAGGGCGAGAAAAGCTACTTCATCAATGGTATGGGGTGTTTTTCTATTGGGAGGAAAGAACTTCTCTGTCTTAGCAGTGCAAGGTACGTCAACAATTAAAAGGATGAGAAAAATAGTTCTAAAAGGAGCAATAAGGTCGATATGCTTTTGAGATCGAGAGAGAAAATCAACTAAGATGTTCTTATAGCCTTTGATGTGTTTGACTGTGAATTTATAGTAGGAGAACTAATCTTTCTAGCAAAGCGATTTACTATTTGGAGAAGTTTTTTATTCAAATTCACTATTTTTAGGAAGGACACATTATCCATTCCTATTGTAAAGAGATAAGGTCTTAGATGGAAATTAAACTTTTTAATACTTCTTTTTTCTGCTAGAATCTTTTTGTAGAAAGTGTGATATTGCTTTTTTAAGGGTTGAAATCATCCCCTAGTATTTCCATAGTCAAACTTCTTTCCTTTTATTTCCTTTAATAATATTACTCCTTAGAAATCTTCACTAGCATCAATATGTAAGATTCATTTTCCTTTATCAAGAATCTTTAATGGAGATGGATGCTAACTGATCTTCTTTAATTGCTTTACTACTTTTGTCTTATCAGGGACCCATGGTGGCAATTTTTTCTATAGTAGCTTTGATAGTTGGTGACATATTCTAACACTTGAGGGATGAATTCCCTATATAATTGACAATTCCCAAAAATTATTGAATCTACTTAAAGGTAACGTTTGTGTTTGATAATTTCAATATTTCACCAATTATATATGGGCCGAGCTAGTATAAACCATCATGAAACTTCATTCCCAAAAATTCTATATAAGTTGATCTAATTTGAAAGCATGATCCCATACTTCTTTGTAAGATTTTTTTAAAAAATTAATAGGGCTTGATGCTCTTACTGTGTTTGAAAATAAAGTAAGATATTATCAATATAAATCAGAGCACTCGATAGGAAGCCATTATAGATCCTTATCATGGCTCTTTGAAAAAAATGCTAAGGTGACTTTTAGCTGGCATGACTATCCACCGGTACTAAGCATTAGGAATGCAAAATGCTGCCATATGTTGATCATTTCGGTCAATATTCAATTGCCAAAATTCAGCTTCTAAATCAATCTTTGAGAATATTTTTGCCTCTTTTAGGAATAACACCTACATAGTTATCTTGGGCAGAAAAAACATGTAATCTTGAAGAAAATTATTCGGAGGTTTGTAATAAGTAACTAACCTTTTCTTTCCTACATTCTTTTTTGCTCTCTTTTGAACAAAAAAGACTTGACAAGCAAAATCTGATTTCCTTTGTTTGATCAGTCCTTGTTTCAAATTTATAGTACATGCCTCTTATAAATAAATTCCCACAACTTCTTCTTGCAACTAAGAACTAAATGTCTTGTATCCTCTTCTACTTCAATCAGGGATGGCTTGCTAAAAAGCCAACTATCCCTAACCTTTTACTGATTTTTTATGGTAATATACCAAATTAAAGATTATAAGAGTCATGAAATATTTCCCAATATTCCTTAAAATGACTAACTTATTCAATATGTATTTAATTAAGTTAATATATGATGAAGTAAATCACACGTTAATATAGAATTCACGTACAATATACGAGATATACAAGAAGGGGGTTGAATTATGTATTCTTTTCGTGAATATAAAAACTTTAATATATCTTGTTAAGAACTTTTCCAATCGTTAAAAGAATACCATAAAAGTTATACAAAAATAGTTACGTAGTTAAATCGCAAATAACTTCTATATACTTATTTAAAAACAAAATAAAATAAAGTGAAAGGTTAGAAGATAGACACTGCGATTTTTATACTGGTTCACCCCAAACCATAGACTACATCCAGTCTTCAGAGTTCGTCTGAGATTTCCCTATACTTGAATAATTTTACAAGTATTCTTTCTTCCATTCCAGAGCCTCTTCAGGTCTCTTATACAAAGTATTCTTTCTGCTATTATAGCCTCTCCAGGCTCTCAGCCTTTTCTTTTTTCTCACTAGAAAGATATTGTGAGTTTTTTGTTACAACAGAGTTTGCTCTCTTGTATTGCACTTTTGAATACAAAATTTTTCTTTGTAAGTAAACACTTGAAAGCTAAAAGATTAAGATCTTTCAGTCTTCGATTACGACTAGTATTTATATCCTAAGTCTCTAACTGCTTTTTGATTCTTGATAACTGCTTCTTGATTCTTGTAGAATTCGTTATTCAGTTGAGTTTTGTAACTAACTCTAACTAACTAACTGTCCGACGTACTAGTGTATCTTCATCTTTGTATCGTCTATGTTTTTCTCTTCTTCTGTGTTTTGTACTTCTTCTATGTTTTCCACTTTTTCTGTGTTTTTCCACTTCTTCTGTGTTTTCTACTTCTTCTATGTTTTGCACTTCTTCTGTGTTTTACACTTCTTCTGTGTTTTCACTTCTATGTTTTCTGCTTCTTCTGTGTTTTCCACTTCTTCTGTGTTTTCTGCACACTCAACACACTTATCAAAATAGTTCATTTATTTATAATATTATTATTATTTGATTGTCACCAAAATTAATAATCGTGAAGTCCTCTTGACTTAACAATCTCCTCCTTTTTTAGGATAACAAATAATCATAATTTTAGAAAGATAAAAGTGAATGAACGATTATTATTTAGATAATGAATAAGAAGACAACAAACATTATACACATGCATATATATAATACACATATGAAAAAAATGTAGTCGTTTGTTACTATCTTCTTTTCTTATCTCTGGTCTCCCCATATGCTATCTTCTTTCTACTTCTGCTCTTCTCTTCTTTCTTCTGTTTTTGCTCTTCTCCCCCTATTTGTTATTAATAAAAAAAAACTTTACCGAAAATACTTCATGATTTCAGAAAACATTCGTTGTAAATCAGTTCGGATCAACTTAAGGTCTTCTTCAATTGAAACTCGTAGATATGCTACTTCCTCATATAGATCACCCACTGAATCACTTAGATCATCAACCTTAGTATGAATTTCTTCAATCTCCTTAACTAAGGCTTCCTGACTCCACTACTATGAGTGACTAACTTCTTCCACAGCAATAGTAGGAACTTGTTGAAGTGTACTTGATGGATAGAAGTTTGTAGCAACAGATATTTCTAAAGGTAAGACATCTAAGTAAATGATTTTGATAACAGGAGGTTTGAAATTTTGTTTTCCTTCAGGAAGATCAGGGTTATTAGGTCTAGGTAGTTTTGGAATTGGTTTTCCAAAAAGGCGAAGGACATCTTTAATTGAAGATATAAAACTCAAAGGTCTGCATGATTAGATGCACCAGAGTCTCTAAGTTGAAACTAATACCTTCAACCCTGATAGTTCTGTATTGTCTTTTTGTCACTCTTCCAACTACTTGAAAAGTTACATCTATGGTGAAGCGTCCACAATGACTTCCTGACAGTTTTGAAATGTTATGTGAAATATAGATTCCTCTTGATTGATCTGCATTGCATGCCTCATCTATATTTCTCATAGCTACTTGTATCTGATCTTTTGTAAGATCATCTGTATTTCCTTCAGGGTACATCTTTTGTTTCCCTTTGTCTTCATTGTGTACAATGTTTAAATCTCTCGGTTGTATATCTAGTACAATCTTGATTAATGTACTATTTGTAACTGGGTAAATAGTATATCGATCTTTGTACATCTTCAATGGATATGGTTCTAACTTTTCATCTTTCAGAATACCATATAATCTTCTTTCTTCATGATTTAGAAGAAGTATTGATCGATTATTGATCAGTATTAGTTCAACTTGTACATTGACTAACCTTTTCATAGGTTCTCTTATAATAATCGAGCTTCTGCTTCGAACAAGTACCATTTCTTCAATCACCTTCATTCTCAAATCCTCTTTTCTGATAGGTTAAGCAGGACTATGAGATACTAATCTGTGTTCAATTGACTTTGCCTTTTGTTGAACATCAGTTGAAGTAATCTTTTTCTGACTGGTTTTCAGCTTTTTTCTTTCTTCTACCAGTCTAGAAGGAGGTTGTGGTTGAGGTTTCTTCCTTTCAAACACCAACTTTCTCTTAATTGCTGTTTCTTTAGTCGACTTTGCTGATTGTTCTTGCAAAATTGAGACCAAATATCTAGTAGCCTGTGGTGTTTTCTCTATCTGTGCAGAATCTTTACTAAGAGTCAATCCTTTCCCTCTCTCCTTTTCTTTTTGACGCAAAGTTAATAACCTTGGTGACCTTCTTGATTTTTTGGATTTTGTCGGAATAAAGTGTCTCCCCCTTTCTTTTCAATGACACTTATTTTTCATATAGTTTCACCTGGCTTTCTTCTTTTTGTGAAATCATGTTAGCTTTAATTGATACCTCTGACGATTTATTCTTTTT
>JANSVA010000002.1:33022397-33055611 GCA_025504915.1 Erythroxylum reticulatum | reverse complement strand
CTACGACTAGTATTTATAACCTAAGTCTCCAACTGCTTCTTGATTCTTGATAACTGCTTCTTGATTCTTGTAGAATCCATTATTTCGTTGAGTTTTGTAACTAACTCCAATTAACTAACTGTCCGATGTACTAGTGTATCTTCATCTTTGTATTGCCTTTGTTTTTCTCTTTTTCTGTGTTTTGTACTTCTTCTGTGTTTTCCACTTCTTTTGTGTTTTCCGCTTTTTTTGTGTTTTCACTTCTTTTGTGTTTTTACTTCTTCTGTGTTTTCCACTTCTTTTGTGTTTTTTACTTCTTCTGTGTTTTCTGCATACTGAACACGTTTATCAAAATAGTTCATTTATTTCTAATAATATTATTATTTAATTGTCACCAAAATTAATAATCGTGAAGTCCCCTTGACTTAACATATGAGACCATATAAATTTTATTTTACGAAAAAATAATGCCTCAATTTTTAAAAAGTATAACACCAAATATAACTTAATGATGGGAACATATAACACAAAATGTAACTTAATGATGGGAACATACTTCTTTTTCATTGACAGGAGAATTCTGCTCAAGTAATAGATAGCTTGTTTATGGCCTACCTCATTACTCTGATCTAACAAACACCCAATAGATTCTTCTATAGTAGAAATATATTATTGGAATTTGTTTACAATAACACCAAATATAACTTAATGATGGGAACATATAACACAAAATGTAACTTAATGATGGGAACATACTTCTTTTTCATTGACAGGAGAATTCTGCTCAAGTAATAGATAGCTTGTTTATGGCCTACCTCATTACTCTGATCTAACAAACACCCAATAGATTCTTCTATAGTAGAAATATATTATTGGAATTTGTTTACAATAACGTATCAATACTAGTGGTTTGGTCAGATATTCTTTGATACTATCAAATGTTGGTTGATGCCTTTCCTCTCATTATAATTCCTCAAAATTATTCAACTTCAAGAGGTCTAAATATCCTTTTTTTTCCTGTTAGATTAGCAATGAACCTCCATATATAGTTTACCTGGCTTAAATTTCTTAAAAGTTTTGTCTTGTTTTAAGTTGGTTTTGCTTTGATAATGGTTTTTGCTTTATTCCCATCTATTTCAATTACTCTATTATGAACTAAAAACCCTAAAAGTTCTCTGATTTTACTCCTCTTCATAGGGTTTAACTTTAATTTATGTATTATCATCATATGAAAGGCTTCTCGTGAGTCTTGGATATGATCACCACTCTTTTTTATTTATTTCATAACAATATCATCTACATAAAGCTCCATCTTGTGCCTTAACAAAAAATGAAAAATAGCAGTAATAACGTTTTGATAAATGACTCATGCATTCTTAAAACCAAAAGGCATTACAACTCATTCAAATGTCCTTATCGGCCTTAGCTATCTAAAAGCCATTTTGGAAATATCCCTTTTATGTCAAAATTTAATTATAACCAGTAAAATGGTTTATAAAAGAAAACAAGGCATGTCCAATTTTTACATCTACCAAAGAATATGCAATCAGCATCATATATACATCCTTAGGAGTGGTTGCATTAAAGTCCCTAAAGTTGACACAAATTCTTGTCATTCCATTCTTTTTAACTACAAGTATATCATTACCTAGCCACTCAGTATATCCAGTTGGTCTAATGAAACCAGTTTTGTATTGTTTATCGACTTCTCCTTTAATCTTTAGTTTAACTTTCAGACCATCCCTTAGGGCAATAAAGGTGGAATTCTAGCTTTATCAAAAGCCCATGTTCCACTAACATTCTACTTAACCCTGGCATCTTTTTATAGTCTTAAGTGAAACAATCTTCGAATTCCTTAACGAACTTTACTTACTCTATTTTTATTCTTAGATATAAATCTTTCCTAACAAAGACTCTATGGAATTCTCCCAAATTATTCAAATTCATTTTTTCTAGTGGTTATTAATTTTGGCTCTTAAAATCATCAAACTTTTTAAGAACATATTTCAACTCTTAGACATAATCATCTCTTATTTGTAATTCTTCTTCTTCTTTAAAGACAAATATTATTTTACATCTACCCATTTTTTAATAATTCTCTAGAATTTATTGCATCCGAAATTTGATTTCTATGGTTGCAGAAGCTGTCATTTCTCTTTGTGAAAATTTACTTATTAGGTTCCCTATAATAGGAAACCTTATCGGCCTTGGAGTAGGAACGATGTTAGTTGTTTTTACAAACATTTCTAACTCTATCCAAAAATTTTCCTTGTGTTTATATCTAGGACATCTATCATAGGACAATTTTTGAATTTGTACTAGCTTTGTATGGCCTTCATAGAATTTTTCTTCCATCGTATCAAATTTAATTCGAAAATAACTTTAAATCAACCCGAACAATTTCCACTTCATTTCCCTTTTATAAAATAAAATGTTGGTAAAGAAAAAATCGGATACAAAAGTTATAGTGTATCTAACATCTTCCTAATAGGATTTGATAGTTGGCATATTTGTTAGGAATAAAGAAAGCAATCAGTGAAGACTTACCCAGTGTGTATTGGTAGGGAGAATTCCCTATTCTCTAATAGCTTCCCTAATAAATGTAGCAACATACACTTTAGCTTGGATTAAGTCTACATCATCTTTGCCCAAATCTAGCATCATTTTAATAGGCATAATGTTTACTACTGACCCATTATTGACCAAAACTCTTGAAGTTAGTCTACCATTAATATAGGCCTTAATATATAGATATCTTATGTGTTGCATCATAGTATCGGTTGAATTTTATAAAACCATCTTTCCTGAAATTCATGGTCCTTTTACCAATATTGAAACAATTCGAATTATGAGACTTAATCAGTAGTATGATACAATGGAATTCACTCTAAAAGTTACCGATGCTTAGAAACCATAGTCTATAAAAACCTAAAATTTTGTGGAAGCCTACTTGAAGGATTTTCATTACAGGAGATTATAAAAAGCTTGTTGAGCTAGAACAGTTAAAGGAATAAAACAAAAATAATGATAACATAATGGTTATTGATGAAGACCAAATTAGTCATAAAGAAATTTATAATGAAAATAAGAAGGCAATTGGCAATAACCTAAATGAGGAAGCTTCACTTGACAAAGTTGGTGAGATTAGAAAGTAAAATAATGTTTGTTCCAGTCTTATGATAAAAGTGGCTTATAAGTAGGATGTTGAAACAATACATACAGAAGATCAAATGGATTCCACTAATAAGAATAATATCAATGCCTTTAGATTTGTCCTGAAAAGAAGATCTAGCAAGAAGAGGAAACATTTTGCTCCCAAGTCTAAATCATGAAGATTTAGCTTAGAACATAAGAAGAGCCAATGATCTCTCCAAAACATTGTTGCTTAGAGATTTTATCTATGAGAATAAGCTTAATGTTATTGACATTTTAGAATCTATAATCAAAGTAGAAACTTATAATTTTGCTCAGCTACTGCATTCCTAATAGAAAAATGTTACCAATTACTCTCATCATCCTAATGGGAGAATTTTGATCTACTATGATTACCAATCATTGGAGGTTAATATTATTTGTGTTATAAATCAACTCATCATCCTTAAGGTTTATAGCAAGGTCACCAAGAAAAATTGCTTTATGTCTGTTATATATGCTCATAATAATGCTCATCTAAGGACACTCCTATGGAATAAACTCAAAAATATTTATGATAATATACTAGTCCATGGCTATTTTCCTAAGGAGGCTTAATGTACTAGATCTTCTAATCAACCTTGCATAGAGTTAAGGAAATGCCTAATAGATATCCAAGTTTTTGACATTCCATATACGTAACTTTTTTTTATTGGAGTAATAACTAGAAGGATGATAACCTTAGAAGAAAAAAGCTAGATTGTAGGGTGGCCATTTTAGAGTGGTTTCAAAGCTCCCCTAATTGCTTCACTATATACCCTCCTTTAAGCTTATCTGATCACTCACCAATCATCACTCATACTGAAGTTTTGAGCATTAGAACTCCCTTTAGGATTAATAACTCTAATAAACTTAGCAGGTTTTGAAGAAGCTTTATAAAAGGGAATTAGGGTTAATATCTCTAGCTCTAAACAATCTGATTATGTCAAGAAAATGAAGATCATTTAGAGCCTACTCAAGCAACTTCAAAGAGACAATATAAGCAATATTCACCATTCACTTTAGATTACTAAAGATGCCTTATCAAATTGAATTACAATCCAATCTAACCTCCACAACTCAACTAGATTGTGATAAACAAACTACTTTCAACCTATCCAAGGCCTTAACGTATGATTACTCCCTTATGAAACAAAGATCCAAGGTTTTACGACTAAAGGATGGTAGCATGAATTTCTCCTTTTTCCATAAGGTAGTGATGTCAAGGAAAAGCATAAACAGAATCTCTAGCATTATTAAGGATGGAGAGAGCAATAGAAGAATTTACTCAGGAGAGGAGACTAATAAATATCAGCTGGTAGCATATATTATTAACGAAATCTAAGCTCTTGGTATAGCAAAGAAAGCTACTAATGTACTGTCAATTACAATGAAGCAAATATGGAATTTGTCACCTACAGCTACTATGATTGACGATTAGTTTTGCATCCTTTGAGCTAGCACTATGTAATGATATTTTACTATTTTCCCTTAGGCATGAACTCATTGTAATGTTGCAAAAAGTTTAACTATAGTTAACAAAATTACTTTAAATTTCAAAAAAGGATGATCTTTTAAATTCTGATCAAAAGTAGATACTTAAAGTAGCCATAAAGCACTTCTCTGAAGTCATGAATGATCCCACTAATGCTCCTTCCTATAATGAGCTAAAGTCACAATAAAGGGATGTTTATCTTCACTAGAAGTTGAAATTCTCTCTAAACAGGTCAAAATTCAGGAGATTGAAAATGTGTTGAAATCTCTCATTCCTCTAAAATCTCTAGGCCCTGATGGTTTATCACATACTTCTTCATTAAAATATGGTCAATTACGAAGAAAATGGTTTTTGAAACAATCCTGGAATTCTTCAAAAATAGAAAATTGCTTAGTGAAATCAATAAAAACTTTTATCACTTTGATTCCTAAAGGAGGTGAGCAAAAAGAATTAAAATACTTTCGCCCCATTACATGTTGTAACTCAATTTATAAGATAATATCCAAGATCTTATCAAAAAGAGCAAAGAAAGTCCTATTCAATCACATCAATTAAATTTAAGGGGCTTATATTCTTGATAAAGTAATGGGAGATAACATCCTTCTAATGCAGGAATTGCCAAAGAATTATTTAAGCAAGAAGGGACCAATATTTGTTTCTTGAAAGTGGACTTTAGGAAGGCCTATGGTAATGTGAATTGGTCATTTCTTGTGAATATCATAAAAGTAATGCATTTCCCTAATAATTTTGTGGAATGGATGCATCAATGTGTCATAACTCCAAATTTTAACATTTTGCTAAATGGTGAGCCTATAAAAAATGTTAAAAGCACCAATGGAATAAGATAAAGAGACCCCACTTCTCCTTATATCTTTTCTTTGGTCATGGAGGTCTTTAAAAGGCTCCTTAAGAGACTAGTGGAAAGAGCCATAAACTTCAAATTCCATTCTAGATGTAGAAAACATGGTTTACTAATTTGTGCTTGGCAGATGATCTAATTTTGCTCTCTCATACATATAGTATTGCAGTGAATGCTCTAATGATAGCTTTGAATATGTTCACTAAAATGTCTAGAGTTGAGGTGAATTATCTCAAAAATGCCTTTTACAATTCCTATAATACTAAATATCTAAATCAATTAAAAACTTCCATAACTGACTTTACCAAACATTTTATCATCTAAGACCACATATGGTGATTTAAACCATTAATTAAGAAGATACAAGTTAGAATATGAAAGCTCTATTAATGGTTGTGAGAGCTTGGTTGATCTTAGTAGTTCTATGATTTTAGCAGTTCTAGCTCCATTAATATGCATTGAGCAACCCATCTGCACTACTAAGAAACATGGGGGACTAAATGTGATTTCTTTAAAAACTTTTAATTTGGTATTGCTCACCAAGAGGTTTTAAATTGGATGATAAGTATTCCTTATAGACTAATAGAAGGCTACCATTAGTTAGGATGAGAAATGCACTGCTAAGAAGCATGGGGGACTAAATGTGATTTCTTTAAAAACTCTTAATTTGGTAATGCTCACCAAGAGGTTTTAAATTGGATGATAAGTAATCCTTATAGACTAAATAGGTGTAAGGATATTATATAAACATCAAAACATATGGAGTTTCAAGTTCATAAATTCTACCTCCACCAAGCATATTGTCAAAATCAGAAATAAAGTGAGTTACAAGTCTCCAAACAACTTGGGATTGGTAATAACACCTACTTTAGGAGAATAACTAGAGTTTAGTGGGTTCTTTAGAGCATCTTGTCGAGTTTGCACCACTTAGAAGTATCATTCAAGGTAATAATACTATTTCCACGAGTCTTGAGCCTAAATATGACATTCTTTGATAAGTGAAAATTATAACATATTTATATCTCTATTTTACATTGTTTTAAATCATTAACATAGCATATTTGGGCTAAAATTTGTTACATTTTATTATTAATAACTCAAGTTGCTTAGTTTCATATTTTATCTAAAAAGAGATTAAATTATGTTAAATATTTTCTATATACTTGATGGAGCTTAAAGAAATAAAATGCAACAGCCAAAACTAAAACATACAATAAATGAGAAGTGTATTATAACGACAACATCAATAGTAGATGTTGGGAGCACAATGGTGAAGCAAGGAGCAGCTCACGTGTACATTGGATGCATGCATGGTGAAGAAATGGCCATGAGAACAAAATGCATGCAACTTGCAGGTGAAACGATGTGCAGCGTGGAGGAGGACACAACTAAAAGCACAAGCCAAGCAATAATCCCACGCACGTGAATAAAATGAACATTTAACACATAGTATGAGCCAAAACAACAACATAGGAAGGATGTACCGGGAGCACAAAATGCAACACAAGAGGATGTTTGTCAAGTAACAAAAATGAAGTCATTGAAGGCACGGGTTCTGCGTAGGTCTTTAAAGAAAAATGAATAATAGGGTGGTCCATAACAATAATTTGTCACACGGTGAATAGTGAGGGAAAAGAGAGAGTAGCGTGAAATAGAAGAGAGGGAGGCATAATGAAGAGAGTCAAGGGGGTTTTGTCTAGGACATTGAATGGGGGTTGAAGCATTTTTCTTAGAGATACCCATGGAAGGCTAAGTTCCTAACGCCGGTTCGAAGGCGACATCGATGCCAATGATTCGGGTTAAGCATTTTTATTATTTTTTTGTTTCTTTCTCTTATTAGAAATTAAATATATTATCTTGTATAAATTGATTGGGTATTTGAATGATGATGATTTTAATGCTCTATTGAATTGTTAGGTGTTTAGTTTTTGTTATTAACTTTTATTGGTGTTTTGTATATATTTGTTCGTAATTGGTTTCTTTTAAGTTATTTCGTAATATTTTCATTTTTTGTTTCAGTTTTAAAAAAAATTAAAGTTAAATTTGACATGGATGGGAGTAATTTTTTCTTTAATTCATATTCTCAATCCTATAACAATGTTTGGACTGATCAACCTAACTTTTTTTATGGATGGGATAATTAATCGAATTACTTCCATGATAGTTTACAGGAAGCACAACAATTCACGTACAGACCAGAAGCTTCCTATTAAGACTCAGGTACATCCTTGGAAGAATTAGTTAATGTGTATATTGCTAACACTTTGCAATTCCAACAGGAAACAAGTTCTAGAATCCAGAACTTGACCAGCCAAGCAGATCAATTGATGGAAGCTATCAACCGCCTAGCATCACAAAGCAAAGAGACGTAACCATATCAACCTGAGGAGTACACGATGGGTATTAGTGCATAAACCTTACAGAGTGAAGAGGAGCTCAAGAATCTTGAGTGTAGTACTTAAGGAATTGCTTGTGAAGAAGAAGTTGAGAAGGAGCTCGAAGCCAAAAAGGACATATCATTTAGCTTGGAGGTAAGTATGAAGTCTATCATTATTTTTAAACTAACTCCTCACCTTTACATAACAGATTGAAGGAATTAAACAAGGAAAAAAAAAGTGAAGAGATTTTTGAAATATTTCCCGAGTACATGAATTCAGTTGAGATTGAAAGTATAAGGATAGGGAAGGAGCTAAATAGGAACGATTATCAACCAAATCCCTATCCTGAAGAACCTCACGTTGAAGAACCGCATATGCCATCAAAAGATCATAATTTTGTCACGTGAGGAGAAGAAGGAGTCGAGCCAGTGACCTTAAACAAAGGCACTTTTTAGGAGGCAACCTAAGGGAAATAAATTACTTTGTTTTTAAATTTTGGAATTTATTTTTTTTATGTGTGTGTGTTTATTTGTTATTTTATTTTTGCTTGTTTTTAAGTTTTCAATCAAAATGAGAGAAAGAATAAAATAAACAAAGAAACATTTGTTCGTTTTCTCTTGCTTCTAGGATCATTTAATCATAAGTAGAGAATGAATTGACTAGAGAATTTTATAGCAACTTTGGCATGTATTTTTGCTCTTGTGATTGGTTGATGTACATTATCTTTAGAAGAATAATGACTTGTGGTAGTCAAAGTTGGTGAGAATTTAAGCCTTATTAGACTGAAATATCCATATCAGTCTCGTTGTCTTTTGATAATATGTGACCTTCATGACATGTTCATCCCGATTTTGAATTAAATTTCTATTCGAGAACACATTTTTATCACATTCATTAACATGGATATGATTAGGTATTATTTGTTTTTCATAAACTATATTACCCAAATAACCTATCCTATTGACATGATTTTTTTCTTGATAAACTCCTTTGAGCTTTATACTTTTTCTTTGTGTACTAACCACATTACAAGTTATTAAACTTAAACAAATGTTTTAACCAAGTCATAAAGCTAGTGGAGCATTTGTGATTGTTGAGTTTGTGGATGTATAAAATTCTAAGTATGGGGGTGTCTATATATGCATGTTTGTTATGATGTTGGGATGTTTTGTAATTGGAATTTCCACGTTAATATAGATTCTTTTAATGTTTAAAAAAACACAAGAAAGAAAAGAGAAAAGCACAAGAAAAGAAAAGAAAAAAGAGAAAAGAAAGAGAAAAAGAAAAAGAATGAAAAAAATATATGTTTAAATAAATGTATCTAGGAGTAAGTGCATATATGTTGAAAAGTTGTTAATGATTAATACATTCTCCTAAAGTTGTGATGAATGGGTTATTTGAGTATATTGGATATGAGGTAGATGTTGTCTTGGAAAGTTCACTTATTGTGGTTTCAATGTATTATTGGCATAAATTGTATGAGTGATCCCTTCAGTTTGGTTGTGCTTTATGTGGTTTGTGTGTGAGAGCTTGAGTTTGAGTTGTGAAACTTGTTTTTGCATTCATTATAGTTGATGTACACAATTGCGAGTGAATGTTGGGTTTTTACACTTGATGGTATAATTGAGTGTTACATTTGTTTCACTAGCTTTGATCACTCTCATGCTACTTAACCCAAATATATCTCACCTTACCTTAGCCCATATTACAACCTTGAAAAGTCCTTTGATCCATGATTTTGCATATGAATTATAGTGGTGGAGAAATGAAATGATATGCAAAGTTATGGATTGTCATGATCATGAATAGTATTGAGTATACCTATAGATATATTTTAGTTAAACACATTTTCTAAACCTACCATTAGATTGCTTAGTTTCCAAAGATGATGCTTGTTGATTGATCATGAGTAGAATTATTGAATGTTGAATTCTTGCTATGATTTTTCAAAATCATTCATCTTTGTTTATGATTATATATTTTTAGAAAATATAGGAATTGAGTAAATGTTGTTTTTGGGTCTATGAGCTTAATTTTGATGTTTTGCCCGAGGACGGTCAAAATCTAAGTGTGGGGGAATTTGATAAGTGAAAATTATAACATATTTTACATCTCTATTTTACATTGTTTTAAATCATTAATATAGCACATTTGGGGAAAAAATTGTCGCATTGTATTATTAATAACTTAAGTTGCTTAGTTTCATATTTTATCTAAAAAGAGATTAAATTATGTTAAATGTTTTCTATAGACTTGATGCAGATTGATAAAATGAAATGCAACAGCCAAGACTAAACCATGCAGTAGATGAGAAGTGTATTAAAACGACAACATCCATAACAGATGTTGGGAGCACAATAGTGAAGCAAGGAGCAGCTCACGTGTACATTGGATGTATGCATGGTGAAGAAATGTCTATGAGAATAAAACACATGCAACTTGCAGGTGAAACAATGTGCAGCATGGAGGAGGACACAACCAAAAGTGCAAGCCATGCCATAACCCCATTCACGTCAATAAAATGCAACATCCAACACACATTAAGAGCCAAAACGACAGCACAGGAAAGATGTCTCAGGAG
Organism: Erythroxylum reticulatum; assembly: GCA_025504915.1. Lineage (NCBI taxonomy): Eukaryota > Viridiplantae > Streptophyta > Magnoliopsida > Malpighiales > Erythroxylaceae > Erythroxylum > Erythroxylum reticulatum. The sequence goes on along the minus strand of JANSVA010000002.1, from coordinate 33,045,148 downwards.
CACAAAATGCAACACAGGAGGATGTTTGGCAAGTATCAGAAACGTTGTCGTTGGAGGCAAGGGCTCTGCGTAGATCTTTAAAGAAGAATGAACAGTAGGGTGGTTCATAACATTAATTTGTCACATCGGTGAATAGTGAGGGAAAAGAAAGTAGCGCGAAACAAAAGAAAGGGAGGCGTAGTGAAGAGAGCCAAAGGAGGTTTCAGCTAGGGACATTGAATGGGGGCTTAAGCATTTTTTTGAGAGAGACTCATGGAAGGCTAAGTTCCCAATGCCAGTTTGGAGGTGACATCGACTCCGACGACTCGAGCATAATCATTTTTTGTTATTTTTTTTGTTTCTTTCTTTCATTAGAAATTGATTATGTTTTCTTGTATTGATTGATTGGGTATTTGAATGATGACAGTTTTAATGCTCTATTGAATCATTTTTCATAAAAACCCATTGCTAGAATTGAATGCAATACGTGATCGTTGTATTTCCAATTCAAGTGTAGCAACTAATGGTTCCAAATCATTAGAGATAATAAAACCTAGGTCAAATAATCCGAGCTTGTGTGATTATGACCTAGATTGGTCTGTTTTTTTATTTGTAAAGCAGATGTCCAAATAAACTTAGAGAGCTTATTCTAGGTTTCATGATAGCTAGGGTTAAGTAAAGAACACTTCTTAATTAAATAGGATCTAAGGAAAAATCGAGATTAATAGAGCTTATTGTTAATTTATGACCAATAATTGCTAAGAGAGATAAAAGAACAACAAATCAATGAATTATGCTTAATTAGGGTAGATTGAACTAAAGAGCCGGATCCTTACCAAATGCCCCAATTTTATCATTTTTTGTATGTTTTCTTTAAGTTTTTTCATTAGGTTTATTTTATTTTATTTTATTTTCTTATTCCAAAATCCAAACCCTTTTTTTCTTAAACATTGATTAATTTCATTTCAACAACTTTCAAACACTTTTTGTGGGATTAACTTAGACTCACCACTGTTATAGTAGTAGTCTAATTATTTTGTTTTGAGTAATGTTATGATGTCATTCTTCATGTGCTTAAAAATGCTCTACTGTAAAATGAGATCAATAACACTAATATTTGTAATGACAAAGAGGACATGATTATATGGAAACCCTTCATTAATCGTAAGTTCTATAATATGTCTTGTAGAAGATTCTATCAAAGGACTCTCACCGATGTCCCTTCGTATAAAATGGGATGGTGTAAGCACATGTTACCCTATGCTTCTATTACATTGTAGAGAGCTATAAAAGGAAAACTCTTCACCATTGAAAGAATTAGTCAATACTTATCCATTCCTAATTGGTTTATTCTAAGCAAGGATGCAATGAAGAGTATTCCACACTTATTTTTCAAATGAAAAGTCACCAAAGTTTCATAGAAATTGATATTAGGGAAATGATGTCTCAAAGACCCTCCTGATGATCGGAAACAAATTTTTATAAGGAGACTGGATATAGCAAGCAAAAATGATGCATTCAGTTAGTGTTACTACGTAGCCCTATCCTACTTAATCTTGTCCATTTTAAATGAAAGGAAGAAGAGAGTTTTCTAGAACACATCTTAAAATAGTGACATTTTTTATAAGAAGGTACTCTACAAAATTATATTTCATACCTATCTCTTTATAAGCAAAATCCAAGTATCATCTGTTATTAGCAATGTGTGGAATATCTAGCTAAAAATGGGAAATCTAATTTGGTTATAAATATGTTTAACTCAACGATTGGCTTTATTTTCTTATTCTAGGCCTTAATAGCCTTTGTAACCCCTTGTTCATTTTTTTGAAATATTATAAGCTTAATTCTATTTATTTTTTTCAAAAAAAGAAGATTATAAACAAAAGTTGCTCTCTTAAGAGGGACGATGGGGTAATGATCTCTTCACAAGAGGACATAAAGGAAGAGGAAGTTACATTCTTTGGATAACTAATAGGAACATTTGTTGAGTGTAAGTCATCTTTCTTACTGTTAAGTTACTTTTTAAAGGAAAAGTAGTTACAATCCTTAGGTAAATAATAAGAGTGGAAACATCTGCTGAGAGTAAGTCATCTTCCTTACTATTAAATTCTTTTCTCTGTAATCAATTTTAAGAAGAAAAGGGGACATTATTTACTACAACTATGAAATACAAAGAGATTGAGGAGGCATTTTTAGGTATAAATCCTAATAAAGCACTAGACCTAGATGATCTCAATGGTTTCATTTACCAAAAATCCTAGAATATTATAAAGTATATGGCGACTGAAGCTACACAAGAATTCTTTGATAAAAGGGAAGGTGCTGAAAGAAGTTGATAAGACTTTATTATCCTTTTATTCCTAAGGTGGACAATCTAAGTTTCTTACATGAATACAAACCATTTTCTTGCTGCAACTTCTTATATAAAGTATTTCCAAAATTATTGCAAAAAGGATGAGAAAAGTCTTGAATCCTTTAATTATTGAAACACATGGAGGTTTCATAGAAGACAGATTAATTGGAGACAATGTGATGTTAGCATAAGAGCTATTTAAGTGGTATTTTAGAAGAAATTCCTGATAGAATTGTGATATTAAAATTGATTTTTACAAGGCTTATAATTCCTTTAGTTGGGACTTCATAGTTTAGGTTTTTAGGCTTCCTGAAAAGTTCATGAGCTAGATTAGACTACATATAACTACATAGTCATTTAGTGCACAAATCAATGGGGAACTATACCCTTATTTATGCATGGTAGGGGTTTGGGCCAAAGGACCCTTATCCCCTTACCTATTTATTATATGTATGGAAGTGTTTACAAGGATTGTGAGGCATGATATTAAAGCTAACCCAAATTTTTAAGTTCCATAACAAGTTCAAGAAGATGGAACTCTTTAGGTTGTCCTTTACGGATGACTTAACCCTTTTCTTAAGAGCTTATGATGTGTTAGTAAACCTACAAATGGCATTTATTAGATTGTTCAAAGACTTTTTAGGGCTAGATATTAAAAGGAGTAAAAGTCACCTAAACTTATTACTGAGAGCCCCACACCTTGTTACCTAGTTAACTTGTATGATTAAACTTCAAGTAAAGCAACCTCCCTTTATCTACTTAGGCTTATCTATTATAACTAGGAGACTACATTTTAAGGAGTGCATTCCCTTAATAAAGAAACTGCAACAGAGGATGGGAGGGTGGTGTAATACAACCTTGTCTTTAGCTAGTATGATGCAACTCATCAAATCAATATTGAGCTCATTTCATATATACTAGGCTTCCCATTTTTTCTAACCAATGGGCTAAATAAGACCATAGAAAAATTATTAAGGCATTTCTTATAGGTTGGGAACATGGAAGGGAGAGTTATGGTGAAAGTCAAATGAAGTTAAGTGAGTAAAATAATGTATGAAGGGGATTTTGAATCACTTTAATCATATTAAACAATAAAGTTCTCACAAGGGAGAGGCTGTAGAGGCTTTTGAATAATAAAAGCTCTCTATAGAAGATGTGGATGCAAGTTTATTAGTTGAAATATAGAAACATATGGGAATATAAATAGAAATCTTCCATGTCTTCTTGTCCAAAATAAATGCTGAGAGGAGTCAGTTAGCATATTGCAAAAAATGTAAGATAGGTAACGATGAGAATGCTTCACTCTTGTTTGACAATTGAAGCAAGGAGGGACCCCTAGTACAATCCTAACTCAGGACTTTAATTCTAAGAGATTGTCCCTTGAGTAAGAAAAGTTAAGCATAGATAAGGCCTAATGAATGGGGTAAATATCCTAAAAAGATCAAAGGATCTTACTTGATTATAATCCAGATCAAGATAGGGAGGATAATTATGAATGTCTACAACAATTTTCAGAAGTGTTCGCTAATAGATCATGTAGAGAAAAGATAAGAAGAAGCGGAAAAAAGCAAACATGGGCAAAAGTGATTTGGAGTAGGATATTCAACCTAAAGTGTCTTTCTACTTATGGTTAGTGACTAAGAACTTACATCCAACTTTAGATAGATTTCCCCGTTTACATAATATTAATATATGCAAGTTAAGTGAGGAGAAGCCTGAGTTAATTGGGCATATGTTTTTTAAATGCAAAGAGGCTTTGGTAATCTGGAAAGAGATTTAAGATTTCTAGAGCATAGGTAAATCATATTTGAATTTTAAAGAGTTATTGTCTTGGCTATAAAATAATCATAATGTTTCCATAAATGAAAGAGCAAGAATGGAGATAACTTTTAGTTCATATGTTTTCAATCTATGAAAGGAGAGATATGGGAGTTTTTCAGGATCTTGCAAAACCTATTTAAACTGTCTTTCTTGATATCAAGGATGTAGACAAGTAATGATTGCATATTTACAAGGTACAAGGATCAGCTTAAGAGTATGTTTTAAAATTAAAAGGGTAGTTTAGAGAATAAGGAATGTATGATTGTAGTAAGGAAATTACAGATTCATGTTAATAAGTTAAAACGAGGATCATGCAGATAAACCAAAAACTTTCTAAAAATCATCATGCATGTATGAAGGATAAACATCTGTTAAGATATTTTGAGCATTATTTGTAATTGGACGCCTTTGCTTAATTGTGGAATTTCACTATGACTAGTATTCTACCTTATGTGAGATTTTTTGAAAATAAGGATTATTTGGTATAAAATCCTAGTCAAGATAGTATTTAATTGAAATTAAATCACCACATCTTCTTGACTTCGGTAGTCTTTACCTATCTAAAGTAGCTTAATTTTTTGTAACATTAACTATACTAGACATTTATGTTTTATCTACCAATTACGTGATTTATTGAGGCTATTTTGTTGCTGCTTTGTGTAGGAAATCCAATAAGAACATGGTGACTTGGTAGCTGGATTTTTGGGATTTTGAGTGATCTTTGGTGATTTTGTTCAGATTTGTAGATGTATTTTTTGTCCATCGTTGTTGATTTTCTGGTCTATCTTTGTAGTGTTGTTCTTATGAAAAACTTCAACAGTTGTGTGTGAATTTTGTAGCTATATTGGTGTTGTTTACGTGAGATGTGGGGCTGCATTGTTATTGGTTTTTGGGTGAATAAACAATAGGCATCTTGTGACTTGGTAGCTAGGATTTTTGGGCCATCTTGGATCATATTTTGCAATTGATTTTGGGTGATAGTTATTTAACTTGGCAGTTGCATTTTTTCCCTTTTTTTAACGACCATTAGTTGTTTTTGTTGTTGAGTGTGTGCAATTTTGGTAGTTGGATTTCTCTGGCTTTTGCATGATTTTGTTAGGTTGCTCACTATCAAAGAAGTGTTAGTTTTGGTGGTTGTCGTTTGTGATTTGTGATATGCAAAAACTTTAGAAGTTTTCATGATCTTTGCAGGTGTTGTTCTTAGTTGATGTTATGATTTTTTGTTAGGTTGATTAGGTGCTGATCTTATGTCTTTTGGTAGCTGTTGTTAATGGTGGTGGTCTGTGAAAAACTCCAATAACCTTTGTAGATTTTGCAGCTCAAATTTTTGCAACGTTTCACTGAAGAAATATTTATTTTTGTTGGTGATATTTCTGCTACTGTGTTTAAGATGTTCTATTGATAATATTGAAGGTTTATAGCAGCTTTCTTAGTGGACAACTTCCTGATCTTTCGTTGACAAAGCTACATTGTTAGGAGAGTTGTTTTCTTATCTCAAGTGTTTTTGTTTTTGTCTTTAAAGTTTATATCACTTGACTTGTTTGATTCTTATTTTTATTATCGAATATTGTTGAGAAAATTCTCTGTTGAGGTTAACACGAGGTGATCGTATTATTGGGTATGATTTATTTTTACGAGTTGTGAGGACGACGGATAGTGTCAAGGGTAGAGTGAATCAGCTTTGTAATGCTTTGAGTAAAACTATTGTTGTATCATAAATGAAAGTTATTTAAACTGAGTGAGAGCATTGTAGAAGTAGACAAGATATGCCGAAATGTGTTGCCAAATTTTGAGTGTTGGTTTGTTTTATTTTGTATTTGATTTTTTTGTTTTTGTATTTGTCAGAAAGCTTATAACAGCAGGAGCTGATTCATAATTTGCACGAAACTGTGTCCTTTCAGATTTTCAACATCAATTTCCTAAATTCTGTACATAATAGTGCCGCCTTAAGCAATAAATAATGAACAAAGATCACTTGCAGGATAAAACCTATAGTCATATAAGAGATAATCCATATGCAAGGGAAAAGTAAGGTAACTCAAGTAATAGCTATGGAAGTAATTGTGTTGGAATATACAAGCAAAAAAGAAGAGAGATTGTGAGGAATAATCAAAAAGGAACACAAAGAGGAAGGATGGTGTAACATGATACAGAGGATAGGAAACTTTTAAGCCCTGTTTGGTTGGATGTTAATTAATTGAACAGAATGGAATGGAACGGAACGAAATTCCTGGAAACAATGCTTGTACCAAATTTCGGAATTGACTTTAAAAGCCAACGTCGTTGTAGGGAGATATGGAAAACGATACTTCGTTTTGTAGCGAAGGAACTGATCTGCTAGGAATACAGTATATACTCTTATTTCTTTGGTATGTTTATAAAAAAAGCTAATTTTGGGTTTTGAAATTGTCACCTTTAAGTCCAAAAAAGAAACAACTTTGTCGACTGTTTGAAGCCACACCTTCTTCAAATTTTATTTTATACTAATAAATTAAATTAATATGTTTACTTACTTTTCAATAAAATCAACCTAAATTGTAATGCTTTTCATTGGACTTACTTTGCTAAACAAAGAATCGCTGCTTGCTTCCCGCACATGTGGGAGAAATTAAGAGCCTACATTTTAAGACCACCGGCCCGAATTGTACTAATATACGCGTTCCTCTTCAGTGTGCGGGCCACGAACCATTAACAATCACAACCACCGTAAGCTTTTAGCTTCAGCCATGTCCTATAGTCCTAACTTTTCCGCGACTTCGCCCTCCTCAGGTTCTCTCTTTCCAGGTTCTTGTTATTCATTGTGTAGCTATCTATGCGTATAAGATAGCTTTATGCCTGTTCCTGGGCGGAGGATTCGCCCGTTTGTTTGCTTCTTATAATTTTTGATATTTTTAAATATTTAGATAATTACGATGTATTGTTAGACGTCAATTTTGATCTATGATTATAAATTATTTAATTGAAGAGTTAAAAGATAAATTAAAAGGAGCCTTAATTTTTCTAATTTTAATTATAAATTAAAATTAAATTTTATAATCATTGCCAATATATTTGAGAACCTAATAGGTCTCGCATATAGAATGAGTTGAAAAAAATAAAGTTAATTTAATCAAGTTAGACTTGATTATAAAGTTTGAAAAATTTTATGATTAAATATGAGATATTTAATAAATAAGGATCAATATGAGATATTGAATTTTATACGGGCATAATTGGTATTTATTTAGAATTATTTGTAATTCTAATTAATGTTTAATTGAAATTAGAATTTAATTTCAATTAAATTACTAAAACGTCCAAAGCTTATTATAAATATGCTTAGGCTTTATAGAGCTAGTACTTCTTGCTTAATCCTTTCTGTAAGAGTTACAAAGTTCTTTCAACCTGTTTTGTGGATACTGTTAGAGGCTGGACACTTGTGCGGCTACGGTGGTTGAGACGGATCAATTTCGGAAATAATTCAAGAGATACGACAAGACAAAGAGTAAGTTTCAGAATAAGGTATAAATTAAAATTTCGCTTTATTATGATTTGTGTTAATCTTGATTTTCAAGAAATCAAAAGTTACGAAAAAGTTTCGTGATTATTCTGTTACGGTTGAGATCGGATCTCAGCTCGTTTTCCCAATAGGGTAGGGTCAGTCAGCTCTATTATGCCTTGAGCAAAATTATTGTTGTATCACAACGGAATAATCACGTAAAAATAGGTAAGATATACCGAACTGTGTTGTCCAATCTCAAGTGTTGATTTGTTTTATTTTGCATTTGATTTTTTTATTTTTATATTTGTTAGAAATCTTATAACTGATGTAGCTGATTTATTATTTGCGCGAATCTACGTCATTTCAGATTTTCAATATTCATTTTATAAATTCTGTACATACTAGTGTCGATTCAAGCAATAAACAATGAACAAGGATCACTCACAAGATAAAACCTAGAGTCGTATTAGAGATAATCCACATGCAATGGGAAAGCTAGGAAGTAATTGTGTTGGAATATACATGAGAAAAAGAAGAGAGATTGTGAGGAGGAGCAAGCAAAAAGGAACTTGATGAGGAAGGATAGAGGATAGGACACATTTACGTCAGATTTTGGACAAGTATCCGTCGAATGGTATAAGCCTCGTCCTGATCAAATGTCTTTGTCTATGAAGAATCTTTTGTCCAAACTTATAGAAATCAAGGAGCACAAAACTTGTTCCAAATTTTGGAACTGACTTTAAAGTCCTTTGTAGATATATATGGAAATACTTTGTTTTGTAGCGAAGGAACTGATGTGTTCTAATTTTGTGTTTTGGAATTGTCACCTTTAAGTCCAAAAAAGAAACAACTTTGTGGAGTATTTGAAGCCACACGTTCTTCAAAACTTATTTTATACTAATAAATTAAATTAATATGTTTACTTACTTTTCAATAAAGTCAACCTAAATTTTAATGCTTTTCATTGGACTTACTTTGCTAAACAAAGAACTGCTGCTTGCTTCCCGCACATGTGGGAGAAATTAAGAGCCTACATTTTAAGACCACCGGGCCCGAATTCTACTTATATATGCGTTGCTCTTCAATGTGCGGCAGGCCACGAACCATCATCAATCACTTCAGCCATGTCCTATAGTCCTAATCTTTCCGCTACTTCGCCCTTCTCAGGTTCTCTCTCTTTCCCTTCTTCTGGTTTCTTGTTATGCATTGCGTAGCTATCTATGCGTATAAGATAGCTTTATTGATTGTCTTCTCTAATGCCTGTTCCTGGCCGAAGGATTCGTTAAAGCGTCCGTTCTTTCCTCTTGTGTTCTTGCGGCTGATTGTTTTGCTCTTGTCAATCTACAGTTTTAGGTAGTGATATTATAGAGAGGTTGGCAGGACTCCCATTTTTATTTATACTTTCAAGGCAAATTGCTGACGGGGAAAACAACAAATATAAGATCAAGGCATGCATAACAGGGTAGGCTGGTATACATCAAAAGATTCGGCAACATTGATTAGAGTTCTGTGAACAACGTATCATTGTCTTTCGTGTATAGATATCAGTTAGGTTGAAATAAACTCTCACCATAAGGGATACTCGTCGTAGTGATGATTCGTCTTGTTCGTTGAAAAAAGAAAGTGTTATATACTTGTGACTCATAAGTTTGAGAAGAACCTTAAACTTGAAGTTCAAACATGAAAAAGTCGATGCACAGTGATAACCAGGATCAATAAGATGACACTTAAGTGGTGGAAAAAGACAATTTTCTTTTGTGAAATAAAAGTTGCTGTTGTATTAATATCATTGGTAGAAGGGTTTTGCATGAACTGGGGTGCGAGTTTTTACCAATTCATTAAACTATTGACGTTACGCTCAGTTTAATCTATTGGTTTTAGTTTCTGGCCTTTTTCCACTTTTCTATTTATGAATTTCTCAAACTTGTTGATATACATACAGATTCTCCATTACGAACTTTATATCTCTCCGTTATTTCACCATGGTCTAAATCTGAAGCAACTTTGAAGCGAGCATCGAAGCCAGTCACAGAAGCCAACCCAACCACTCTGGTATTTCCTTTTGCTGCTTTTATGTTGTTGTGTTAGTGAAGAAAGCAGACCGACCTATTAAAAGATTTCTGATTTTAAGTACAGAACTTTGATGGCTGTAAGGAAAGGGTCAAGAAAATGTTTGATAAGGTAGAACTCTCAGTGTCTTCTTATGACACTGCTTGGGTGGCAATGATCCCATCTCCGAATTCCCCCCAAAGTCCTTGTTTCCCACAGTGTGTAAAATGGATTATGGACAATCAACTCAGTGATGGCTCTTGGGGTCTTTCTGACCAGCACAGATTTTTAGTTAAAGACAAACTTTCATCCACTCTAGCATGCATTCTTGCGTTGAAGCTGTGGAATATGGGGGAAAAGCAAATTAACAAAGGTATTGTCTTAAGTTAGAGATTTCTTTATCTTCATGATTATATACTCGTTAAATACTGTTCTTGTTCCAGGTCTCCAATTTATTGAATCGAATTCTGCTTCATTAACTGATGCAAACCAGCATACACCAATTGGATTCAATATAATATTTTCTGGCATGGTTGAGTATGCTAAGGAGTTGAATCTGAGCCTACCACATGAATCAAGAGAAATAGGTGTTGTGCTACTAAAGAGGGACCTAGAGCTTAGAAGGTACCATTCTATTTGAAGTTTTAGTCATTGTATTTAACTTTGATATGTATTTTGACATTACTTCTTTTCTCTCTTTTCATAAAAATACCCAATAATAAGCGTATGGTTATAAGAGTGAGCCAAGCATTCAGCTGTTCAAGCTTGTATAACCTCCAATGGAACTTATATCAGCAACCAGTATAATGGACTTCATATCATTAAATCATAGTATTGATCCTATAAATAAGTTTATTCTAGTGTGAACTGATACAGATGTTTATTGTAGTAATGTCCCAAATTGAAATGATGCATTTTCACATGTTATCCTTCTAGTGACTTTGACGGAAATTTGGAGCGAAGGAAAGCCTACCTAGCATATGTTTCCGAAGGAATCAGGAAATCACAAAATTGGGAGATGGTCATGAAATATCAAAGAAAGAATGGATCACTGTTTAACTCACCATCCACCACTGCCGCTGCTTTCATTCAGTTGCATGATGACAAATGTTTTCACTATCTATGCTCGCTCTTGGACAAGTCTGGGAATGCAGGTTCATTTACATGAATTTCACTGTGCTACACATAACCCTTTGTTCCTTTTGATTAATGCTAATTGATTTCCCAATGGTCTTTTCAGTTCCAACCACATACCCTTTGGATGACTATGCACGTCTTTGCATGGTTGATTCACTCATTAGGTTGGGTATTGATCGTCACTTTAGAGAGGAAATTAAATTTGTACTTGATGAGACTTACCAGTAAGTTCCTTTTACTATTTGTTTGTAGAATAAATATTTTAGGGATGGTTTAGAAATATTTAGAATTTTTATTGTAGCTTCTATGCAAATTATTTGATTTAGATTTGTTATAGATTATGATACGAAAGCATTATATGTGAAACAGATATTGGCTTCAGGGAGAGGAAGACATATTTCTTGATGTAGCAACTTGTGCTATGGCATTTCGACTACTACGTGCCAATGGATATGATGTTTCTTCAGGTATCTCATTTAGATAAGGGCTGGGTTTCAAATATGTCAAATACTGCTGTCTTGATGGGACTTGATGAATTTTAATGTGGAGCAGATGTTTTATCGAGATTCTCTGAAGATCAGTTCTTAAATTCATATCAAGGATATTTAAGAGACACAGGGGCTGCATTGGAGTTGTACAAAGCTTCACAGATGCTTTATCCCAGTGAACTACATCTGGAGAAACAACTTTCATGGACGAGTCAATTCCTGGAACAGGGAATTCTAAATGGTTCAAATTATGTCGATAGACTAAACCAGTATGCCATTACAGAGGTATCTTTTAACAATTTGGACAATTTCAAATTCCCAGGAGATGTTCTATGAACCCAATGAAATCTCATCTGTGGCTTCCTTTACATGATTTCAGGTACTCGATGCTCTCAAATTTCCTCAGCATGCAGATTTGGATCGTTTAGTTAATAGGAGAAGCATTGAGCATTATAATGTAGATAATACCAGGATCTTGAAAACCTCATTTCGGTAACCATAGACGCTCTTCTTTTTTCGAGTTCCTTGTTTATTCTTAAACTTTAATCTAGAGTTTAAATTGAGAAAATAAAGAAGAAAAGACTTCAGTATATTCTTAAATTCTTATCGTTTTTGGCCTCTGTGTTTCTAGTTGTTCATCTATTGGAAACAAAGACCATCTCAAACTGGCAGTAGAAGATTTCAACTTTGTCCAATCAATACAGCTTGAAGAACTTGAATATCTTGGAAGGTGCATACCTTTACACGTTTTATTGGATCATGGCCATATTTCTACACACTTTGTTTAAGGATTAAAGCTTTCATCAATTTTTATCATCTACTTCTGCATTATCTTGTTATTATGAAATTCTTGTCATCTCCTGTTAAGTATACTGCCAACACTGTTACCTCGCAAACAGGTGGGTTGTAGAAAACAGATTGGACAAGCTGAAGTTTGCCAGGCAGAAATTGGCATATTGTTACTTCTCTGCTGCAGCAAGTATGCCTGCTCCAGAATTATCCAGTGCACGTATATCGTGGGCCAAAAATGGTGTGCTTACAACTGTTGTTGACGACTTTTTTGATGTTGGAGGAACTGAAGAGGAACTTCTAAATCTTGTTCAATTGATTGAGAAGTACGCTTACGCTCTTGTCATTTCCCAGTTGGCTTCTTATTTATACTCCTTCATTGTAAACATTTGTTTATTAACTACAAAATGCAGGTGGGATGTGGATGAAAACACTGTTTTCTGCTCAAAGGAAGTTGAAATCATATTTCTTGCACTTCACAGCACTATTTCTGAGATTGGAAATAAAGCATTCAAGTGTCAAGGACGTGATGTGATGAGCCATGTTGCAGATGTTGTAAGATGGAATCCCTACTTCATTATTATATAGGTCATATCTAGTAATAGCTAGTGGAAGCCCTAGCATTCTTACGGTCATTCAACTTTCAACTCTATGCAAACACTGTTTAATTTATTTTCCTATATTCATCATCTAATAATCCGACAGGCTTCAAATGAAATTCCCCAACTGATTGTAAAAAGATTATCTCGCATTTATAGCAGTTTATACTGTAAGCTATAGGGGTTTCTTCCCGTTAATTGTCTATTAGATTATATATCCATGTGTTGCATTGCAGTGGCTGGATTTACTCAAGTCAATGTTCCAAGAAGCCCAGTGGACGAGCAACAAGTCGGTGCCAACCCTTGTTGAATATATGGAAAATGCGTATGTATCATTTGCCTTGGGGCCTATTGTTCTCCCCGCATTGTATTTTGTTGGGCCTAAGCTTTCGAAGGAGGTTGTGTCAAGCCCAGAATTCCACCATCTATTCAAGGTTATGAGCACCTGTGGACGTCTTCTGAATGACTGGAGAGGCTTTCAGGTCCCTTTCAATCATATAAAAAATTTGATATTGCTATACCTTCGGTATTTATGATCAATTTCATTGATTAGTTTTTGTTTTTTTTTTGGTTTTCCTACTGTAGAGAGAGTCAAATGAAGGGAAACTAAACGCCGTTTCCTTGCACATGATTCATGACAGCGGTGACTTAACTAAAGAGCAGACCGTGGAAAAGTTGAAGGGAGTGATTGATCAAGAGACAAAAAAACTGCTGAAAATGGTTTTGCAGGAAAAAGATAGCATGGTGCCAAGGCCTTGTAAGGATATGTTCTGGAAAATGATGAAAGTGTTGCATCTATTTTACCGTAAGGATGATGGGTTCACTTCAAACGAAATGATTGATGTTGCTAATGCAGTCTTTGGTGAACCCATCAATCTCGACAATTTGTTACTTTAAGTGTTAATTATATAAAAAGCTTTTAATTTTTCAATTATAGCTTAATTTTACAAAGTATCAATAAAATATTCAAAATTTTAAATATTTTTCAATTATAATCCGAACTTAAATAAAATATTCAAATATTTATTTTTTTCAATTTTAGCTTGACATTAATGTTTTCGCTAAGTTTAAAATTGATTTAAATCAGATTACGTAGCTCAGACAATTTTATTGATGCAGTATACTGTAATGTGAGAGTATTTTGGAGCATTAAAAAAATAAACAGAAAATAAATGAATAATAGATAATGTCAGGTTAGAATTGAAGAAATTGAAAATTTAAACATTTTATTGTCATTTTTTTAAAGTTTAGGTTAAAATTGAAAAATTAAAAGTTTAGATATTTTATAGAATTGAAGAAATTGAAAATTTAAACATTTTATTGTCATTTTTTAAAAGTTTAGGTTAAAATTGAAAAATTAAAAGTTTAGATATTTTATTGCTACTTTTTAAAATTCGAGTCATAATTGAAAAAAATGATGAAAGTTTGACATTTTTTTTACAATTAACGGTTAGTTGAATTTTATATTAAGTATGATCTAATTATAATATCATATTAAATAAGTTGGAAAGCAATTTTTTTATCTGAGCCAGGACAGGTTCTTGCGAATATGTTGCCATGCACAGTTTGGTGCTTTCTTTAACATGTTTCATTCCAAGAAGATTTGTTTAAAAAAATGTCAAAAGTTCAAAAAAATAACAAACCACCTGTTAAAAATTGTATTGAGCTTGGGTTGCTCAAGAAGACAAAAAAGGCAGACGAAGAAGATAGAGAGGAGACAACCAAGAGAAAAGCTTAAATCGTGAATATAAATATGTTTATTTTTATAGAAGTGAATCAAAGTGCAACCTTTGTGATAACTGCTTTAGTAGAAATGGGAAGAAAGACCATAAGAGAGAAAAAAAGAGAATCACATGAGAATATTTGAACAAAAAAATAATGACATTATGTTTCAACATATCCACATAGTCGTTAGTGATCAACTTATATGCATATGATAGAGTAGATATTCAATATGCGCTAGTTTATAATTACATAGATGGAGTTTATTTAAATATAAAATAGTCATACTGTTGTTTTAGTTAGTTTTGAACGTTGTTTCGCCTATTTGGTTCATCTTCTTCATTTAATTTTGTAGCAATCCCCTTCCCCTTGACATCTTTGTCCATCAAGATAATTTATGGAATTTGCTTTTATAAATCGAAAAAATATTCCCATCTTGCACTAGTGTGTTCCCCGTCCGACCACTGAATTAGTAATTAGGTGACACAATGATTGTTTATTAATCCCATTCTTCTTTCCAATATTGCTACTAGAACTCTTTCAGTGGGTGTAAGAAATTCTGGTAAGGATGCTGAGACTCTTTCTCAACCCATATAAGCTTTCTTCAACTGCGACATATGAAATACAGGATATATTGAGGATTTTTATGGCAATTCCAATTTATACGCTACCTTCCCAACTCACTGTATAATTTTAAACAGACCACTTTATTGTGGAGATAGCTTTTGATTGCTTCTTTGTTAAAGTGAATGTTATTTATATGGTTGTAGTTTCGGTAAAACCATTTTACCTATCTTAAACTCTCTTTCAAACCTTTTGGAATCTGCATATTATTTCATCTTATTCTGCACCCTTCATAAATGAAACTTCGTCATACCCCCCATATGGCATGTGGACTGGTGAAGGATGTCCATACAACCTTTAAAAGGCGTGGAGTTGATGGCCTAGTGATAGGTGGTATTGTACCACCACTTCACTAAGGTCAACCATTCACTCCATTATTGTGGTGATTCACTGCAAAAACAACGTAGATAAGTTTCTAAAATCTTATTCACAGCTTCGGTCTAACCGTTCGATTGTGGATGATAGGCAATTGAGTATTTCAAACATACTCCTTGCAACGGTAGCAACTCCTACCAAAATTTTCTCAAGAAGACAGGGTCTTTGTAACTGATTATTGACTCTGGTTTTCCATGTAACTTGAACACGTGATTGAAAAACATTTCTACTATGATGCTTGTAGAATACAGATGTTTTACCGAAATAAAATGAGCATATTTGGTAAACCAATGAATAACTACAAGGATGACTGATTTCCCTCTGGATTTAGGTAATCCTACAATGAAATCGACACTGGTCTCTTACCAGCTTCCTTATAGAATTCTAATTGGTTGTAGGAGTCTCGAGTATGCCAAATTGTCATGCTTATTCTTTTGAAATTCCATGTTTCTGTATGTAGTTGCAAACATCTCTAGTCATCTCCTTCCAATGAAAATATGTTAGCATGCACAATTTTAGTGCCTTCCCTAACATGTTTCATTCCAAGAAGATTTGTTAAAAACCTATCAAAAGTTCAAAAAGAATAGCAGACCACATGTTAACAATTGTATTGAGCTAGGATTGCTCAAGAATACAAAAATGATCGACAAAGAAGATTGAGAGGAGACAACGAAGAGAAAAGCTTAAGTCGTGAATATGAACATGTTGTAATTATTTCTATGGAAGTGAATAAAAGTGCAACCTTTATGATAGCTACGTTAGTAGAAATGTGAAGAAAGACCAAAAGAGAGAAGAAAGAGAATCACATGAGAATATTTGCAGAAAGAAATAACAACATTATATTTTGACTTATCCATATAGTCATTGGTGATCAACTTATATACACATGATATAATAGAAATTCAATATGCACTAGTGTATGATAACATATATGGAGTTTATTTAAATGTTACGTATCAGGTCTCAAAATCACGTTGTCGTTTTAATTAGTTTTGAATGTTACTTACTGCGTCTAGTTCATCTTCTTCATTTAATTTTGTAACAAAATATGTTTTGTGAAACGAAACCAAAATGAAGCTGGACTGATGATTTGAGTTGACGTGATTAACGGGAGGAAGCTATCTAAGAAGAAAAGTAGAAAGGCATACATGTTGTCATTTAAAAGGGAAGTAGTAGTTAATTGCTACGTAGTAGAATATGTAGCCACCATTTTGTACAAAGAATTATGAATGTTTTCACCCAATTTCTTCCTTTCCTCTTCTAAACTTTCTCAATTGTTACATCTTGTAATTTTGAACTGTGTTTTAAATGTAATGGTGGAATCCAAACAATCTTTTTTAATTAAAAAGTAAATGTATAAGTGTATTCGTATGGTAATTAAATAGTTGCTTAAGAGATAAGCATTCCAACTTCTCTCTAGAATCTAAATGACTCCACTAACATGCACGTTCTTCATATTGTCTCCCTTCATTGCCTTTGCCCTTTGACCCTTCTTCCCTCTCCAACCCTTCTTCCTCATAATTGCAGTAGACCCAAATCTCGAGCAGAAGAATGAGCATTATAAACATACATGGAAAGCAGTCTTTGGTGACAACTCCTTAACACTACATTATACTCCTTTTCGATTGGTTGACAATGAAATGTTGGTATCCCCTCCTATAAAGGAGCTAAAAAATGGAGTAGCTTCTTGGTCGACTACTATATTTGATTTTTTCTTAGCAAACGTCTACCCTTTTCGATGATGAAACAATGAGTAATGAAGCGCTGGAAGGCAAGAGGCTTGGTGGATACACTATTGAATGAAGACAGCTTGTTCCTGTTCAAATTTAATGCAACATCCTCAGTGTAAGAAATAATAGAAAGTAGACCTTGGCATGTGCAAAAGCAACCTCTTCTTCTCCAAATGTGGAAACCAAGAATAAAATTGCAGGAGATCCACCAAAAGCATATCCCATTTCGGGTAAATTTTCACCAAGTCATATTTGAATATTGGACCATAGAGGTTTTAGGCTCTCTAATTAGCCATATTAGAAAACCTCTTTGTATCGATGAAGTCACATATATGAGAAAATGTGTTGGATTGGCCCGACTTTGTATCAGTGTAGATATCTCCAAAGATCCTCCAAAATGAATTCCACTACTTCGCCTAAAAGATGGAAATCAGTTAGTGCAAGATTCTATCCTAGTAATATACCAATGACACCCTTCTTTGCTTGCCCTGGGAAAGGAATGAAAGCCTATTGGAAGAATAATCAACATAAGGCACTATGATGAACTTATGGGAATTGAGGAAGAACCTAATAAGGAAGCAAAATTTTTCACTATTCAGAACTAGGTTACGCCCAACATTAAGTAAGAACCACAAGCTTTAGTTTTAATTAGAGGTACAAATGAAGACCAAAGGTCCCTACTATTAAGAGAAACTTGAAGTGAAGCTTCTCAATCTGTTGATGTTACTAGTGCTCAAATGGAACTAACAAAAGGAAAAGGTCAAAAAATAGTTGAAAATTTTGATGAAGTAATTCTTAAGCAGGAAAAGTTCACAACATTGGAGAAAAGGAAATCTAGGCACAAAGACAAAAATAAATGAAACAAAACTTCGTAACAGTATAATAATGGCATGAAATACTAGAGGTATGAATGATCCTAAAAAGCATCTTTTGATAGCAAATTTTATTAATGGAATTAGGCCATTCATTTTTGGATTGCTTGAAACTAAGTTGAGTATTGAAGTATGTGAAAATTCCTTATTCTTGAAAAAATGGAGTATAATTACAAGTCACAACTACCACCACAAAAGGGAGGATATTAGTTGCTTATAACTCTGATTAGGTCAAAATACTATAGATGCAAAGATTTCATCTACACATAAAGAATGGGGAAATTTGGAAGTTTTAGATCAGCTTCATATATGCATCCTCCAATTTTAGAGGAAGGACCTGTGGAAGGTGCTTATTGATCTTAGCTTACTAATCCTAGGCCCTTGGTTGCTCCTTGGTTACTTTAACTACACTGTCTACAATAATGAGTTAGAGGGAGTGAGATGCAATGTCAAACCAAGTGAGGAACTAGGATCTTGTTATCATCAATAAGTGAGAATGACTTAAGCTCCAGTGGATTCTTCTTCACTTTTACAAACAAGCAAGGGGGAAACTGGAACATCATAAGAAAGCTAGATAGAAGTGTAGAAAACCAAGACTGGTTTCAACACTTTCCGAATTGTAAAGCCCATTTTCATAATAGCATGTGTTTTGATCACTATCCCCTCATTGTTCATAATTTGAGTAAAGCAAGGAAAGGGGCCTCCATTCAAGTTTTTCAATTATCTAACAAAAAAGGAGGAGTTCAAAGAATCAATCTAAAAGAGACTTAAAACATAAGTTATGGGGCACAAATCCTTTCCACTTTATAAGAGGTTACTGGCTATCAAAGTAAAATTAAAGATTTCCATCTAAAGCTAACTCCTAACTACAAGAATAACATACAACAATCCAAAGAAAAACTCAAAAGCATATAAGTTAGACTCTGATAGGTCTATAGTATATTATGTTTTCTAGATATTTAAGTGTTTTTTAAGTGTTTCCTTAGATGATAATCATGTATTTAGGACTTAAAATTGTGTTATTATCAGTGTTTTATGTGTTTTAATTATTTAATTGTTTTAAAGAAAGGATTCAATCTTAATATTATGTTTCAAATGTTGTTTAATGTGTTTGATACTGAGTGGAAGTAGGAAAAATTGAAGAAAGACTTGAAGAATAAGAACATGCATAATCGTGCATGCTTATGTATGATCATGCATGAAAGCAACATGGGGAAGAACCCTCTGGCACGATCATGCATGAAATTTGGATGGTGATGTATGATCATGCATGGGGTTTGTATACAGTCAATATACAATTCATTTACTTCCGATATTGTATAAATTAAATTGAGCAACAAATTTTTAGCAACATTGTTAGGGATTGAGTTAACATCTTGTTCAATTTGAATTTATTTGATTTAAGGAGTTTGATATATTTTTCTTATATGATTTCAGGTGTATGAACGTGAGATCTAGAAGGAGTTTGAGTAAGGTAAAGAATTTAAAAGTTTCTGACATCACAAAAAAAGAAAGAGGATAAAAAAATAAAAGAAAAGAAGTAATAGAAAGAACAATGGCAAAGGAAAGAAACCAAGGAGAATAGCAAAGGACCTTTACGGACTTCATGAGGATAGGGTTCAATATGAATCAACAAGGGATTACAAGACCACCAGTTCAAATTAATATAGTTGAAATTAATCTAGCACTACTGAACATGTTATAGATCAACATGCAATTTTATGGACTGGCCAATGAGGATCCCAATCCTCAACTAGCTAATTTTTTAGAGTTTTGTGATACGTTTAGATACAATAGGCTATTAGAAGATGTAGCCAAGATGAGGCTCTTTCCTTTTACACTTAAGGATGGAGCCAACACACGGTTGAATTCACTCAACCCAGTTAACATCACAATATGAGAGCAGCTGGTGTAAGCCTTTTTGGCTATGAACTTTCCCTTGAAAAAGACTATAAGGTTCATAAAGGAAATTACAAATTTCCAGTAAAATGTAAGGGAGTCTTTATATGAAGCATAAAACGATTCAAGGAATTGCAAAGAAGTTGCCTATACCATAACTTGCCAAAGGAGTTCCATCTATAAACGTTCTATAACATAGTGAATCAACCTACGTGAGGCACTATTGATTTAGCAACTGGTGGCTCTTTAATGAGGAAAGCAATTAAGGCCACGTATGATCCATCAAAAGAGATGAAAAATAATAGTTTTATTTAGACGTCAGAATGAACTAGAAAGCAATCAACCTTTCGAGATCAAAAGGGAGTGCTTTTTGTAGATTTAGTAACAACATTGCAAGATGAAGTAATGAACCTAACTAAATAATTGAGCAACCTGAAAGCCACATCATCCAATCCATTCAAAGCAATTCGGTGTGGATGTGAGCTATATGGACAAGAAAGTGATATCACAACTGATTGCTTCATGATGGAAAATAAAAATATGGTGTAGCTCAACTTTATAAGAGCCTAATATGGTTGGGGAGATGGTAATCACTACTCAAAAACTTATAATCACGGGTGGAAAGAACCACCCAAAATTTTCTTGGTCTAGCAATGGAGGAAATCAAATGATAGCTCAAAGCCTACTAAGATTTTAGCAAACCAAGCTTGGTTTATTGGAATTAAAGATGGACAAGTGATAGGTGCTTAATTGATTATTTAATTATTTCATAACACGTAGCGATTGATGATATCAAATTGCTTAAGATACTCCCTTTGACTCATATGTGATTTTAGGCATAATTCGGAAGCAAAGAAGTTAAAGTGAGTCGAAGCTCTATATTTTGGTCATTTTTTGAAGATTAATTTTTACTTGTCTTTATGAAGCAAGAAGAAGAGATTAAAAACAAGAAGAAAATTAAAAGAAGAAAAAATGCAAATAACGTGAGTTGCATGGATTATGCATGCAATTACGTTAATTAAAAACTAAGAATTAAATGAGATAAAACGATAGTGCTGAAAGTAAAACAAGGCAGCTGGGAGAAGAAGCAAACCAAAACGATGCAACACTGATAAAACGTAGTGTCTGCGTTCTTTTTACGTTCAAAAGAGAAGTTCGTTGGGTTAAAAAGAAGTGTGAATAGTAGCATAGCCAACATGTTTATTTGTCACATCATAAAATAGTGGAGTGAACAGTAGCTAGGAGAATATAACAATGAATAGCGTGAAATAGAAGAGAGCTTAGAGGCACAGTGAAGAAATGACCTAGGGGGTTTCGAGTAGGGTCATTTGAGTGGGCCTGAAGCAGCTTCTTTGGAGAGACCCATGGAAGGCTAAGTTCCCGACATCGGTTCAAAGGTGAAATCGATGCCGACGACCCAGGATAAGTGTATTTTACTGTTTTTGCTATTTCTTTCTCTTATTAAAAATTGATTGTGTTATTCTATGTTAACTGATTTTGGGACTAAAACCCTATCCTAAAGACCCTCACGTGGAGGAGCCGCATGTGAAACCTAAAGATTACAATTTTATCACGTGAGGATGAAATATGGAGTCAAACCAACGACCCTATACAAAGGCGCCTTTTAGGAGGCAACCCAAAGGAAGTAAATTTCTTTTCTTTATATTTTTCCATTTCTTTTTATATGCATTTATGTTCTTTGTTGGATTGTTTCTTGCTTGTTTTAGGTTTTCAATCAAAATGAGAGAAAGAATAAAACAACAAAACAAACGTTTTCTCTTTTTTGTTGATTCTAGGACTATATAGTCATGATTAGAGAATGAATTGACTAGAAAATTTCATAGCAACTTTAGCATGTACTTTTACTCTTATGATTGGTCAATGTGCATTACCTTTAGAAGAGTAGTGACTAATGGTAGATAAAGTTGGTGAGATTTTGTGCCTTATTAGATTGATACCTTCATTTCAGTCTTTTTTTAAAATAATGTGTGACCTTCGTGACATGTACATCCTGACTTTCCTTTGAGTTTCTATTTGAGACCATATTTTTTATCATATGCATTAATATGAGAATGATTAGGCATTCTTTGTTTCATCAGCTACATTAGCAAGATAGCCTACCCCGTTAACATAAAATTTCCTTTGTTAAGCCCCCTTTGAGCCTTTTTTCTATTAGTCCTTCTTTTTGTATCAACCACGTTACGCGATTTATACTTAACCAAATGTCCTATCCAAGCCATAAAGCTAGTAGAACATTTGTGATTGTTGATTTTGTGGACGTACAAAATTCTAAGTGTGGGGATGTACATCTATGTGGATTGGCTATAATGGTTGGGATGTTATTTTCTATCTTATCATTGAAATTCCCATGTTTATGTGATTCTTTTAATGTTAAAAAAAGAGGGGCAAAGAAAGAAAGAAAAGAGAAAAGAAAAAGAAAAGGAAAGAAAAGGAAAGAAAAAAAGAGAAAATGAAAAAGAAATAAAAAAGAAAAAAAGTTTGAGTAAATTTATCAAGGAAGAAGTGCATATAAGTTTGCAAAGTTATTCATAATTAATACACCTTCCTAAAGTTGTAATGAATGTGTTATTTGAGTATGTGGACTATGATGTAGATGTTGGCTTGGAAGGTGCACTCTTGTGGTTTTAATGTATCATTGGCACAAATTGTATGAGTGATTGCTTCGGATTAGTATATGCTTCATGTAGTTTATGTTTAAGAGCTAAAATGAGTTGTGAAATATAAGTATTGTATTCGTCATAGCTGATGGTACCCAGTTTTGTATGAGTGTGAACTTATGCATTTGATGCCATATTGAGTATTGCATTCGTTT
>JANSVA010000002.1:32998270-33022297 GCA_025504915.1 Erythroxylum reticulatum | reverse complement strand
GTCATAGCTGATGGTACCCAGTTTTGTATGAGTGTGAACTTATGCATTTGATGCCATATTGAGTATTGCATTCGTTTCACTAACTTTAATGACTTTTATACTACTTGAAATACATTTCACCTTATCTTTGACCACATTACAACCTTGAAAAGTCCTTTGATCCATAATTTTGCATGTGAATTTTATTGGTGGAGAAATGAAATGATATTGAAAGTTATAGATTGTCATGATCATAAATGGAGTTGAGTGTAAGCGTGGATATATTTTAGTTAAACATATTTTTCGAGTCTACCATTAAAATGCTCAGTTTTTGAAGATGATGAATGATGTTTAATTATAAGTAAAAGCTTAGAATGTTAAGTTTTTGCTATGATTTTTTAAAGTCATTCATCTTTGTTATGATTATATATTCTTGGGAAATATGGGAAATGGGTAAATGTTATTTTTGGGTCTATGAGCTTAATTTTGTTGGTTTTCCCGAGCATGGCCAAAAGCTAAGTGTGGGAGAAATTGATAGGTGCTTAATTGATTATTTAATTATTTCATAACACTTAGCGATTAATGACATGAAATTGCTTAAGATACTCACTTTTGACTCATATGTGATTTTAGGCACAATTTGGAAGCAAAGAAGTTAAAGTGAGTCAAAGCTCTATATTTTGGCTATTTTTTGAAGATTAATTTTTATTTGTCTTTATGGAGCAAGAAGAAGAAATTAAAAGACAAGAAGAAAATTAAAAGAAAAAAAAATAACGTGAGTTGTATGGATTATGCATGCAATTACGTTAAGTAAAAGCTGGGAATTAAATGAGACAAAACAGCAGCGTTGGAAGCAAGACAAGGCTGCTGGAAGAGGAAACAAACCAAAAACGATGCAACACTGATGAAGACACAACGTCTGCATTAAACGCAGACAAAGTATGCATTCAAGAGAGAAGTCTGTACGGTTAAAAAGAAGTGTGAATAGTAATATGGCCAACAAGTTTATTTGTCACATCATAGAATAGTGGAGTGAATAGTAGTTAGGAGAATAGAGAAATGAGGAGCATGAAACAGAAGAGAGCTTGGAGGCACGGTGAAGAAATGACCCAGGGGGTTTTGGGTAGGGTCATTTAAGTGGGGTTGAAGCATTTTATTTGGAGAGACCCATAGAAGGCTAAGTGCTTGATGCTGGTTCAAAGGTGACATCGACGCTAAAGGCCTGAGTTAAGTGTATTTTACTATTTTTATTGTTTCTTTCTCTCATTAAAAATTGATTATGTTATCCTATGTCAATTGATTTAGGTTTTTTTTCGTATGGATAATTGAATTTTTGTTATTGTTCGGTTATTTGTGTATGAACTCATTGGGTATTGTGAAAGGATGATTTTAATGTGTTTATTGAATCGTTTATTTGCAAACCCATTGCTAGAATTTCGATATAATCCGTAATTGTTATGTTGAAATTCATGTGAAGCGACTAATGATTCGTAATCATTAGGGATAACATCACCTAGGTTAAATGATGCATTGTATGTGATTGTTACCTTGATTAATTGGTTTCCGTAAGTCGTGATGCTACTGCCTAATTAAATCTAGAGATCGTATCCTAGGTTATTTGGTGGTTAGGTTTAATTAATGATTATATCTTGATTAAACATTACCTATGAGAAATCTTAGGTTAATTATTAACTCACAATTAATAATTGCTAGGAGAGGTAGAAAACAACAAATCCTTGAAATATGCTTAATTAGGGTATAGGTTGAGATTGAACCAAAAAATCGGGTCCCTATTGAATTCTCCATTTTTATCATTTCACATGTTTTGTTTAATTTGTTTTTATCACTCTAGTTTCATTTTATTTTCTAAATCAAAACCCCCCAAACATAAACACCAATTATTCTTATTTCAACAACTTTACACACACTCTCTGTGGGATCGACCTAGACTCACCACTGCTTTAGTAGTAGTCTAGTTATTTTATTTTAACTAGCATTATGACATGCTATCAATAAGTTAATAGATGGGTTGAAACACTATGGAAGCAAAATTTGATCAATTTGTAAAGAGTTATGCATCTTCTAATCACAATTTAATGGTTTAGATGGGCCAGTTAGCCAATGCATTATTTACACGAAGCGTGGGGAGTCTCCTAAGCAACATGGAAGCAAATCTAAAGGAGCAACTGAAGGCCATCACACTTCGGAGTAGGAAAGGGTTGGAAGAACTATCCGATAAATAAGTTGAATCCCACCAAGTAGAAGTCCAAAAGAAAAAGAACAAGGATGAAGAGAAGTAAGATGTTACTCCTTATAATACTCCTCCTTCATATGCACGAAAGATCCCATTTCCATAAATACTGCCGTTGAATATAATAGTTATGCAATTTGTAAAATTCGTGGAGATGTTGAAGAAATTGCAAATTACCTTGCCCTTTAAGGAAGCTTTGGAGAGCATAAGCAAGTACATAAAGTTTTTCAAAGACATCTTATCAAACAAGCGGACTTGGGATGACAATCAAATAGTCTCTATGAAGGAAAGTTGTAACTCTATAATTAACAATCATATACCCTCAAAGTTGAAAGATCTAGGGAGTTTAACTATACCTTATGTTGTTGGTAATTTAGAATTCTCTAAATGTTTATATGACTTAAGTGCAAGTATTAATCTTATATCTTTATCTATACTTTTAGGAAATTGGGGTTAGGAGATATGAAAATGTCTTCTATGCTTATGTAGTTAACAGATCAATCTATAAAGAAGCCATTTGGCATGGTGGAGGATGCGTATATAAAAGTGAACAAGTTTATTAATCATATGGACTTTTTCGTGCTAGATTTGAAGAGGATCAAAATTATCCATTAATTCTTGATAAACCATTTTTAAGCACCAAAAGAGTTTTGGCTAATGCCATGAAGGCAACCTCATCCTTCAGATTGGCGACGAACAAATGGAACTTAATATGTATAAAGTATTACAGAATCTAAAAGAGAACAACTCATGTATAAGAATTAATGTAGTTGATGAATGTTTAAAAGAGCAAGAAGAGGCGCAAATTCTGGAAACTATTACTGAATTATTAGTAGTCACCTTAAGAATAGATAGTTTCCACTTCTCACAAGACAAACTATTCAAGTCAATCGAAGATTCATGGAGTTTTTATCATTCTTTATTTTATCAATATCTTATTATCGAAAAGTGCATTAATGGAATCATTTGGATTTCTTAATTTCACACACTATGTCTTTATTAATATCTTAAAACATGTGACTTATTCATAGTGCAACACATAACAAGACCTTAGTTACATATCATTAATAGAACATGAAAGGGAAATAAAGAAATGCAAAAAATACCTGATTTTGGTTCCATAACTTTAAACGAGCTTTTTGAGGCTGTAACAAGAGCGAATCGATCATCGCCTTTACGATTGTCTTTTTATAGTTTTCCTAAAACATAATCTTTTGTAAGGGGTCAGAGAATCTCGATGCTTATGAATGACATGAGCAACTGCAGGAGACTTTAACCTTTATATATATCTTCCATATTGGGCTTCCTCATCACAGGCCTGATATAGGTCCAATCCATACTAATCGGGATTCATTTTCCTTCTGGACTTCAATCCATTGATTTAGATCATTTATTAAGCCACTTTTTTTTATCTTTATCTAGATCAAATTACGTAACTAAATCGGTATGTTATTGAAAAACTAAAAAAAATAATTAAATGTTGTCCAATTTTATAAGAAATGTCAAAAAATATCCAACATTCTCCCCCTTGGACAATACTTGATTGTAGTGTTGACTCAAGTTTAAAATAGTTTAAAATTCAGTTAAGTCATGTTTCTATATTAGTCGGCTAGGTTTAAAAACAAAACATTTGATCCAATGATAACAAAAGTCCATCATTTCGTCCTATAAGACTTTCAATACTGAAAAGTATCAAATACATGTGTCATGTGTGATATAATTCTAATACAATCATGCATATCTAATACCTTACTAACATAAATGGGAAAGTGGAGTGTGGCAAACTAAGATGATACATGTAAGATCTAAATTATATCATCTTCGTTTGTAGGTGTCGATTTCTCCAACCTTTATGCTAAACCTCATACGCTAAATTGCATTAGAGAGATCATGTTTTCTCTCACCGAATGTTAAACAACATTATAAAAAACTTGTTTCCTCTCACCAATGCTAAACTGCATCAAAGAAAACCTTTATGTTCTCTAACTGAATGCTAAATTGCATTAGAGAACCTTTATAGGATTGAAAACTTATATCCCCCTAGTCATGTCAAACTTTATGGATATTTGTATAAAATTGCATGCGTCTAAATGACATAGACTCAAGGTCAATCTGTATATATGCCAAATGACCTCTAATGTAAGGCCCCAAAATATACCCTAGTTGAAATAATACATGTCTACGAAAGTAAATGTGTGATAGGAGTTAGAATTTTGCTATGATTAGAATATGAAAGACTTATGACTTGAATTTTTGATCAATTAGATTATAGTGAGTAAATTGGAATTAATTGATACCATTAGAGAATTGAGGTATTTAAATGCATATTTATATTAGGAAAACTTTCAAGTGGCAAGATAAATTGGTATATGAAAATTGCAATGATTAAGCCTATGAGTTAGTGACATTTGGCATGGTTGATACATTAACAAATGGCATAGTTAATAAAGTGACAAGTTACCTAATAAAATTGTGGCATTGGGAAGCAATCATTAAGTGAAATATGGTTTAATGGAAGTGTGACAAATGGTAGCTTAAGTGTAGGACATATGTGACACATGCAAGAAGACACATGCCTTATGGAGTTAGTGACACCTAGGTGGTGATGAAGCAAGTTTCTGCTAGAAACTTTTCTGTTTTGCTCTTTTTATTCACTTTGCTTTCTTCTCTCCACAAAACCTCCCATCTCCTCTCTAACTTTTGGACTTTTTCTGGTGTTTGGAGTATCAACCTTTGGAAGCTTTGTAAGTTATTTCATTAATAAATAGGTTTTGTGATTCTATGTATTATTACCTCATTGATGCTGAAAGTTACACATTAAACTTAGATATGTGCTGGTTGTTTGGAAGCTTGATTTAACTGGTTATTTGAAGTTAAATAGGTAAGGGATTTCTACTCTTGAAAACATGTATTTTTTGATGTTTGAAATGGAGCAAACATGTACTAAATAAAGAAAGAATTGAGGTTAGGTATGTGCTGGAAATTGGTTGGAAAGAGTAGATACACTGGACAAGTTTCGGTATTTTAGCTATATCATGCCCTATAGGTATCCAAATTGGATGAATTTTAATTCAAATTAAACTTGAGATAGATGCCTACAACTTTCTTGAAGAAGTCAAATTTTAATTCTGTCTCTAAGATTTTCAAATTTTGGCATGAAATTGAGTCTTGGCTTAGGCTGTAGCACTACTAGGGACAGAAGTCATATCCTATGGTTATTGAATAAACTGTATTGATGTAGGATGAATTAGACTGAGGTGTCCTCAACAAAGTTGTAGTTTATTCTCTTATTTTTTGAATTAGTATAAAGTTTGTAATTTTTGGATATTGTAATTGAGAGTTATGGGTTGTACAACTTGAATGTATGATCATGCTCTAGCCAAAATTTCAAATATACACAGTCTGTGGTATTTTGAGCATAACTCATAGAATAATAAACCAAATTGAATGATTTTGGTCTCAATAGAGACTTAAAAAATATAGGAACATTTTTGAGAAGGATACTTTGCTCAGAAGCCTCAGTTTCTATGTCAAAATAGCCATCCTAATTGATTGGATGAAAGTGAGGGAGTCTATTGGAATGTTACGAATTGGAGTATTTTTTATTGAACATGCTTCGGTATTTTGATTATATCATGAATTTTGGATAACCAAATGAGTTGGTTCTTGATTCAGATTAAACTAGAGACATAAGTCCACAGCTTTTCAGAAGTGATAAAATTACAATTCTAGTTTTAAGAATTTCAAAATCTCACTTTAATTTGAGTTAAGAATAATGTTGTAACTTAAAAATAGTCTGAAAACCTTTTTAGTATAACTTTCAGTATACAGAACCCAATTGTATAATTTTGGTATAAACCTAAGACAAAATTGAACAATTGTATAGAAGAAATTGTTACTTCAATACTCCATTTTCTTGATCTAAATGATAATGCAAAGTAGACTCGAAAGTCTGATTTGAAAATAAAGCTGGACTATGTCATTGAACATGCATGTTACATGATACATTCATACTAATGTTGATTCAATTACATGAAAAATGGTATTATGAACTTATGTTTGATTTTATATAGAAGGGCAAGTAGAGCGATCACTTCCAGATATTGTCAGAACTTCAAGGCAATAAACGAAAGGGAGCGGTTGTGAGTAACCTAAAATGATCTCACCTTGATTTGTTTTGTTTATTACTAAATTAAATTTGATATTGATGAATGTGTATTGAATTATGTACTGATTCCGGACATGAAGGTCTAAGGTATTGATTGATGAATGTGATATTGAAGTACTACTTGCGTGTGAATATGATTGACTACTTACTTTGCATATGAAATTTCTGAAATGACATTGTTTTGTTTTAAAACTGTTGAGTCCTAGTTGTGGGTAAATAGGCATGCCTAGAAGGGGTCTGCAGCTGCTTCTGTGACACTTCAGTGTCTGACACTTTGGTATCTTCTGTTATTGACACTTTGGTGTCTTCTGTTATTGACACTTCAGTGTATTCTGTGATTAACACTTATGTGTCTTCTGTGATATGATACCAATTATGGTATCTTTTATATAAATCCCGTTACCCACTTTTGTTGACGGATTAGCAGCCATTTGATTGTATATTCTGATATATGTTGGATTTTGAAATAAACAAAATGATGTTTCGAACTGAAGGGATTGTGCCTTCTTTGATAATCAGTTCTTTTAACTATGCAATTGTTCTAAAATTTAAATATCTTCTTGTGCAATAACTTGATTAAGTATGATTAATTGTCAAATTATGTATAGTTTAGTTATTACTCATTAAGCTATATACTTAGCACATTGGATTTGCCCTTTGTAGGTTTTGAGAGACGTTTATAAAGGCTGGGACAAGACAACCGCAATGGCCAATAGAGTCTGAGTGTTGTTTGTAAATAATGTAAATTTTTTGTTTGACTTTTGGCTTGTATCTGATATGTATATGTGAATTTGTTTATAGGTTTGTAGCAAAGATACTTTAGTTTGGTTTGGAATTTACAACGAGTTTGTATTAACTACTATGTAATTTAATGTATGTTTGCCTGAATTGTTTACTGGAAGTTTTCGTATGCTTTGATTTGTTTGTACTGCTTTGTGTGGCATTCGGTGTTACATTCAAAATGCTTAAGATTGACATAGATCTTAAGACTTTGATATGTGTTATGACAATGTACAATAACACATATTACTCAGGATAAACAATGATCATCTTTGTTGATCAACCACCATACTGTCATAATATAACAAAATGTTTAAATGTACAAATGTTCATGGAGTAAACATAATGATCCCTTAACTAACACTGTCTAAGAACTTCAAAATACTCATACTGTATACTTATCTCACAAACACAGGTGGGCAAAGTCATTTATTTAAAGGATCGATTAACATTTCAGTCCTTAAATGCTCCAAACCTTAATGTTACCTTTTCGTATCAAATCCTTTATGGTCAAATATTTGACCCCCAAATGCTAAGACCATGTCATATTCTTTGTTGTTACTAAGCCACATAGCATCAAGATTATCACAATACAACAGAATGGGCCTCACCACTGAATCATCCACAGATAACTCAGAAATCAAGTTTCTGAGCCAAACCGCCTATGAAGCATTCTTATAGCATGCACTCTGCATGCATGATCAAGGAAATCACCTGTGTCTATATGACACTTTTCCATGACATTGCTCCATCTGCAAACATAAAAATGTAACATTAAGTGGACTTTTGACCATCTGAACACATAACTAAAATTTGAATCTGAATTCTCTATGAGGTTTAGACTGTTGACTTTTCTATATGTCAACATATAATCCGTAATTCCCTTTAAATATCTCAACACCCCCTTTATTGCATTCTAATGGTTTATACTTGGGTTAACCAGATATTGACCAAATAGTCTAACAATAAATGCAATGTCCCGCCTAGTACTTGGCCGATCATACATCAGGCTATCAACCGTACTAGGATACATAGATTCCTCATAACCTCTCTTTTTACTTCATTCTTTGGATACTATACCAAAGATAATCTCTCATTATGAGAGAGGTGCTACGACAGGTTTACTATTAACCGTATTAAACTTTTGTAGCACAAACTCAATGTATGCACTCTGTGAGAGGCCTAATGAATGTTAAGATTGGTTTTGATAAATCTGCATACCTAGGACAAAAGATGTTTCACCAAGATCCTTCATATTGACATGCTTAGCCAAAAGTTGCTTAACCTCATGCAATATGGTCAAGCTATTCAATGTGAGCAATATATCAACCACATGCGATAATAGGAAGATAACTTTGCTCCCCCTAACCTTGTGATACAAACATCTTTTAACTTTATTTTCCACGAAGTTGAAAGAGGTCAAAACCTCATCAAATATAAGGTAGCATTTTTGGGAGTTTTGTTATAAACCATATATTGATTTGCATAACATAAAAACCATATCAGTTCCATTTGAATCCTGAAATCCCTCAGGTTATTCTATATAGACCTCTTTATAAAGGTCTTTATATAGGAAAGTGATTTCGACATCCATCTAATGTAACTCTATATTATCATGAACTAAAATTTCCATAATCACTCAAAATGTATCCTACGAGGATACAAAAGAAAATGTAACATTAAAGTTAACTTTTCTCAATGAGTGAACCATCAGGAAACTGAGTGAGCCTATAAACCACTGAACTTTATCC
Source organism: Erythroxylum reticulatum (assembly GCA_025504915.1). NCBI lineage: Eukaryota > Viridiplantae > Streptophyta > Magnoliopsida > Malpighiales > Erythroxylaceae > Erythroxylum > Erythroxylum reticulatum. The sequence continues at coordinate 33,013,368 of JANSVA010000002.1, read as the reverse complement.
CGAAATCTTTTAGGTCTTGAAACTCATTTACAATTGATGGGTTTGTAATTATGCTGCAAATCAACTAGATTCTAGACCTTACTATACCTCATAGATTGCATCTCATCGTTTATTGCATCTCACTACAAATCCACATTAGGTCTAAAAATAACTTCTATAAAAGTAACTAGATATAAAACATGTCTAACATCATAGTCTTGTTCACCAAATAGACTATGTATCTAGATGGGATAGTAGGTCATCTCACTATAGAGGATTTGCATAATTACATTAGATCTTATACCCCCAAGAACCTCTGTGTGTACAGGTATGGGTTTTTGTTCCTCTACAGGCATAATACTATGACCTAAATCCACCAGATCTAACTATATGAGTAGTGGGTACATAATAATTATAGTATCCTTCCTGCTATCGTCTGAAGGGTCACAGGGCTCACCATCATTATAGATATCATATTCCAAAAACTTAGTTGTTCGTGATTCCACTATTCTAGTCCCTTATTCTTTACAGTAAAATATGCAGCTTTTTGAGTGGTTGAGATATCTTACTAAATAATGAATGGAGTGAGCATGCAATTTGTCTTTATAAGGATTATACTACCTCAACAGGGTAGCCTCATACATGAATGTGTGTAAGGCTGGGTTTCCACACTCTAGATAATCAGGTATATTAGTCATGTTCTGCATTGACTTCTTCACACCTTTTAAAATGCGGTTACATCTTTTGGCAACACCATTTTGCTCAAGACTACCCGGCATAGTGAACTTAGTCACTGTTCCAATGGATTCCATATATCTAGCAGATAGACCTTTCATGTCCTGAAACACCATATTGTTATGATACTTTACTCCACGGTCAGATCTAACTCTCTGGAAGGATTTGCCTAATTGGTTCTCAATCTTTTGTCTTTAAGTAAGTTCATATAAACTGTAATGAGAATAATCATCAACAATTTTCAGAATACACATTTCTAGATCATCATAATCTTTATTTTAGTCAACTTACCCTTGTACTAGTCAACACATATTTTCAGATCATCATAATCTAGAATTGAGATAATGATTTCCTTAATCACTCTCTCAACCTTAGCTCTGGAAATATGGCTTAAACTTTTATGCCACACCATGTATGACTTATCATTCATCAGGATTCTTCTTTTCATGACTTGTTTGACAAGATAAGAAGAAGCATAGATCTAATTTGGGGTAAGACACATTCTATACAAACCATATGATAAGAAAGTTGTACCATTATGTTTTGCATTAAAAAACAACTACATAAGCATTAAATATAAAAAAATTATCCTTCTTTGTCCAAAATTGATACAAAGATCACATATAAAATGTGTCATGTAAAACCAAAATGAACCTTGCAATAAGGTTTAATAAATACATCCCCTATTGATATTACATCTGCTTCTTCATTATTGTCATCCATCAGTTTCTCCTTCTCTTTATTTAATTATACTGGATATGAACCCTTGCATCGTGGAAGCACTATGATCAGATGTTCCACTTTATAGCCACTAAGTACTTAATGCAATTATCGCAAATTATATTATAAATTAATAAGCCAAAGAGTTACTTGATGGTCTTAGTATTTTCGTCCAAGCCTTATGCTGCTAGCTTTTTTATGTCCGTAGGTCCTTTACCAGCATTTGATTGACCAACATCAGCATGTAGAGAAGATTTAGACTTTCTACCTTTGATTTTAGTGGTTTTTACCTTTCCTCTTAGTGATTTTTACCTTTGTGTCCCTTTGAATTGCTTTGAGGGTTGTAGCAGTAGCAATCTTGATTTTCTCCTCCTCAGCAACAAAATGGGCAATCATAGTATTGAAGTCCCATTCCTCATGTAGTAAGTAATATATTGTCACTAAATTGCTAAACTCTAGAGGGAGTGTGTTCAAATTCTGGTGAACTATGAAGACATCGGGAAGAGGAATGTTTAGCATCTTTAGTATACTATGAAGATGGATCATTTTTTATATATACTCCATCACTCCCCCTTCTCCCGTATAACTTATAGAAAACAATTCTTTCATCAAGGCATTCATCTCAACATTATATGAGACCATGTACTTTTGGGAGAAATTACCAAGAAATGCCTTCATTATGTCTATATCCAGAAGTCCACAAAGCAGATGGTCAGGTATGAATCTCTTAATGGTCATTAAACATAATCTGTTAGACCGATCCTAGGCTACATAAGCTACTTTATGAGCTGTCGAGCTTATGGATGTAGGTGGAGATGACCTATCTATACATATGGTCATATCAATTCCAATCATCTCTGTAACATTCAATACATCCTCTATCCACTTCTTCATATTGAAACCGGCAGAGTTTCAATAGGGATAATAATTTAGTTAACAAAAAAGGTGACTTCAAAATGACAATCTTATATTCAACACAAATATAGGATTGTTGGAGTGTATTTACAAAAAAGGCAAGTGTATTTACATATAACTTAATTTTCTTCCAGTTGCTTTTGTAATGAAAATATTTATTATTAATAAAACAAAAGACTTTGGTTTTTATGAACATTATATATCTAGTCATAAGGTACCGAGATTCTTTTGTAAGTAATATACATATACATAGAGATGTATGAGAAACATATATATTATAAGAATCTAAATAATGGATTCACAGTTGAATAATCAAGTTGCTCGCTTGATTATGCTTTAGATTGTAGTGTTGCGATTTATCTCTGTGTAAGTAAAAGAGTTTACTTCAAGGGAATGATGAATTTCATATCATGATAGTAGTTGACTATCGATAATAAAACTATTAAATGAATATAGATTCAAGTATGTTTTAAAGAATAAAGTGGGTAGTTACTTCAATCTTAAAACATACAACTTAAGCATTCATTTATTATGGACCACAATCTTGATGAGTGGTGAACTTATATGTGTTTCATTATAATTCTAGATATGATCAGAACGGATTTTTACAAAGTATCAATCCACTGTCTGCATGTTGGAATTATTAATTGAAACATGTATCAAGGAACATTCACTCAAATAAAGAGTTTATAGTGATATCATCATTTTTAGATGTTTTATGGAGATTGGTGATTAAGCTGGCGCCAGGAGTTTGATGCACTAGCTACCCATCAATTCTTAACACCAAGATGGGATCTTGTGTGTTATTCATCATATAGAGTAAAACGAGAGATCTAGAAGGAAAAGCCAACATAAGGGCAAAACAGTAATTTTACTCTTTGTTGTACGGATGGCTATAATAAGGTTCATAATAGGGTTTGCAATTGGACATATTATTTGAAATATGTGTTCTCATAATATTTAGTAATTCAAGGGTTCAACTAATTGTCTTTAATGGAATGACATTTAGTTAATAAGCTAGAATTAATTCTAATAAAATTAAATTAATTCTGGGTTTATTGGAGCTTGAATTATCTAAGTCCAATAAGATTCTCCAGTTGGCTTCAAAGAAAGCTATCAAATAAAGTAAGAAATATAAATAGAGGTTTTAAAGCCTATAATTGAATGCTGGTCTTACACTAATTAATGGTTAATTAAAAGCCCAAATGTACATTAGGCTAGACTTTGATTTAATCTAATTAACTTAATTAATTATATTAAAACAAAAATTTTAACGATAGGAGAAGACATTTTGGTTTTGTTAAGGCTGAATGTGCAGCTAGACATTTAACATTGAATTGCCAAATAAAGATGGTATTTATCATGCATTATCATCATTAAATGGAGTAATGATCTTATCATTAAATGGTTTAATGCTTGTCTTTTAATGATGGCATGTAATGTAACCTTTTAGCATTTATTTGATGAAAGATGAAAAAGGTGTATTTGGTGGATAATCTTCCTTCTTTCATCAATACTAAAACCAAAATTGACAAGTCATTTTAGGTTAATAGTCTTTTCATATAGCCATCTTAAAGACAGATGAGAAGAGTCGCATTTGTTGGCTTCTTTATAATTGGTTAAAGAAGGAAGTGATGCATTTAATGAAAATCTCTTCTTTCCTTGGAGGTTAACCGAAATTGAGAAGGTGTAAGAAAGGGTTCTTGCATTTTTATCACTCTTCCTCCTATCTTGTATGAGTGAGTCGAAAATTGCATGAGGTGTCTCATTTTTGGCTTCATTCTTCTAAGGAAAAATCTCTTCAAGTGTTTCTTCTCCTTCCCACCAAAGGATCTTATTAACCAAGTTGTCCAAGAAAAATAAGTGATAGATCGGATTGGTCGAGGACACAATATTGAGAAGAGGAAAAAATAACGAGAAGAGGATGCATCACTTAGGAGAGGATATGTTGCTGAGAATAGGATAGCACAGTGAGGAGTTAAAGCTGCAGCGAAGGAGTCGGTAAAAATTTCTATTTTGTTAGTATGTAAATATTTTTCCTTATATCGTATCATGTATGGCTATACATGTTAATTTGGATATATTGCTTCCGCTGCAATTTTGATTTCTAAAAAGTTTAGAAATCTACCATTTCTTCTAAATCTATGTATATTTTATTTTCCAATCCAACAAGGATAACAACGATACTCAAAGCTATTAAATTGTATATGTACTGCGAATCCGGTCACACATATTATAAAATACTTGTGAGCTGAATACATAAAATATGCAACTAGACCTCCACATAAAAGAAATCAGAGTATAAACCATCAATTCTTATAACAATACCACCTGTGGGCAAATAGATCATTCAAGCAACGACTTTCCTCCATCTAATGCTTTTATATACATCTCAAAATCCCATGTAAGGCCAACACCTATGGGTAGAATAACTAAACATGAGACCAAAGACGTCCCCCAACATGCAAGTAGAACAATTCAAAATATTGACTCGAAAGGCCACTATGGTGACTAAATCCTCATCAGTACCCAAAAATCTGCAAAAACAAGGGATGCATCTTTATGTTATCCTCACATTCTTTATGGGCATACGATATGTGACAATGCAACATCAATAAATCCAAAACTTGAATGCACATTCTCATTATCATATACTAATGCTAAAGAAATTCTCTAAAAACTTTATTTGAGACTTTCATAGCAAAAAAAATCTCATTAGAGTGACTATTGTGCATCATCGAATGCTGAACCAACCAACTGAGACACGAGAACCTCATATATCTCCCTTATGACAAGTTTGTTGAACAAAAATTTACTAAAAAAGGCTTCAGAATGTCCTAACTCCTTTTCTAAGTGACCATCATGCGATCCTAAACACTGAACATAAGACCTAAGATATGAAAATTTGAAGTATCTCCCTCATGTGATGTCCAAAATAAGAAAATTCACTCGAAATCTACTTCAAAACACTCTTAATTCCTTTTTTGTAGTTAAAATTTAATTTATTACTAATGTAATAAATCCAGAAAATGGAAATATGACTTTATAAATTTCTTGGACCTCAAAACTAATCCAAAGCACCCCAGGGCAACCTTATGAGAAATCTAAAAATTTTAGGCTTTTTTAGTTTACTGTAGCGCTGACATTAGCATTCACTGTAGTATTAATATTAGTATGACGCTAGCTGATGACGTCACTATGACATCATCATGCGAGTAGACGGGAAGGCGCATGCATTACACGTGCCCATGTCCACGCGCCCAACATGTGTATAATGTGTGTAATGTGCCCGATCACATCACCGCTTTGATACACGTGTAACATGCAACGAGACTTTAGTTACGTATCTGAAATCAAATGTGAAAAGGAAATAAATGAAGAAATGTGAAAATACTTAATTTCGACTCCATAACTTCAAACGAACTTTTCAAGGCCGCAACGAGCGCAAATTTACCACCGCCTTCATAGGCACTACTCATGGGGATGCAGTAAAGTCTTTCTATAGTTTTCTCAAAACGTAGGCTCTCTTAATGGGTCAGAGAATCCTTTTGCTTATGAATGATATAAGCAACCGCAAGAAACCTTACCATTTATATATAGCATCTATATCAAGCTATCATAGGCCTGATATAGGTCCGATCTATGCTAATCAGAATCTATTTTTCTCTTGGACTTCAACTCATTGACTTAGATCATTTATCAGGTCACTTTATTATCTTTATTCAAATCAAATTACTTAACTTAACTGATAAGTTATTGAAAAACTGAAAATACAATTAAATGTTTTCTAACTTTATGGGAAATGTCAAAAAATATCCAACAAATAGGTTATTAATTTGATTTGTGGAGAAACAAATAGAAGCAAACTACTAATTTAAGACCTAGGTTGATGATAGAAGTGTAGGGTACGTCAAGCTAACAACATTAAGCAAGCGCTACTTGGGATGCAACCTAAGAATTAGGCTAGATTTTATATTTTTATTTTTATTTTATCTCATTTTGTTACTATTTTGATGTTAGTTAAGTTTTTTTTGTAGTTTCTTGCATATGAGTTTATTATTTTCCTATTTTTGTAGTGATTTTGATTGATGAATATCATGTTTGGAAAGATATTGCAAGTTAGGGAAAATATTTCAAAACATGTTTGTGGATTATAGTACATAGCGTGAAAGTTTTGGGTGGAGCAAGGTCACGCATAATCATGCATGGTGTGACTAAAACATTCTGGCCCGATCATGCACCAGTTGCATTATTTTGCCAGTTGCTCCTTATACAACTTACACAATTGTGCACCACTTGCATGATTATGTTAGTACCTTTCTACCCCTCCCCAATACCCTAACACATATAAATATTCTTATTCTTCCTCTTCCACCTCCCATCTTCTCTCTCTAAAACAGCAGCCCCTCTCCCTTGCTTCTTATTTTCTTTCAAATCTTACTTAAATTTCCCTTAGATATAACACTTTTCTTTCATCTTTGTTCTATTTTAAAGTTGTTTACATACAAATCTAGTGATTCCCACCCTAAACACATCATTTTAGTAGGTTTTGCAAGGTTTTGTTCCATACTTTCTCTCTCCTACATTTTGTCTCTATTTTGTGTTTTTATTATTGTTTTTTAGTTATTTTGTAGGTTTCACTCTCCATAATGTCCCCAAGAATCAAACAATTGGCAAAATGTTCCAATCCCAAGGGAAAAACGAAGGTGTAAGACAATGGTGCACCTTCATTCCAAAATAATTGTTACACCTAGACATTTTGATTTTACAATTTTAGAAGATTTAAATTTGAAAGAAAAAGCTGAGGCCTTCAGTGATATAATTCCTTGGAATAAGTTTATACATTGTGATCATCTTATGTTCGAAGAATTAACCCTTGAATTCTACATAACTTTATACTGTGAATCGGGTAAGTTCGATAACTTTTGGTTCGATTAAAAGGAAAACTATATAACTTAGATTATGATATCATGGGAGAAATGTTTAGTCTTTTGAAATAAAAAATTGTTAACACACATGAGAATTTTCTTGTCAAAACAATGTTGGAAACAATTAACTAGTTTATATATGTTTAATCTACACATTGCACCAAATAATGTTATTCAGACTCCTAAGCGCTTATTATTACATAAATTCATGTGTTATACTTGCTAAAAGACAAAGTAGCAAATGCTTAAAGAAAGATTTATTTATAATTTGGTGCATGGATAATAAGGTTTAAGTCTGCACATAAGCCTATATGTTTCAAACTATAGTTATTTCATTTCCTATGAAAAGTAGCTATCTAGGCATAAGTTTTCTTCTAACAGTTTTGGCTCATTTTTATGGTGTTAATATTGATGGACTAACCCTTGGTTTTCCTTAGTGTCTAGATAACATAGATTTCAGGCAAGATGAGATCCAAAGTGCCATGGTATGGAACTCTAAGATATTGGCTTTAAATTGTAAGTTAAACATAGGATGGGCTAGGCAAGTTCTAGTTCCATACGTCCATAACAACATCAATAGGTCTCATCCAGTGAAGAATCTGAGGAGGAAGAAGAAGGCTGGGAGACAGTGCTTGAAAAAATGAACACTATGGAGGTTGTAGAGGTATAACCGAAAGAGGTAGTGAGCCATCAACGCTATCAAACAAATAAATTGTTAAAGTTTTTTGTTGTGCAAGGTGTCCACGTTCCATCTCCTACAACATCACCACTCTAATCGCCATAATTATTCTTGCTCTTGTTGTTATTTATTGCCCTTTCTCTTAATTTTTGTTGTTTTCATTTCCACGTTTCTTAAGTGTGGAGACGTATATTCACTTGCATATCAATTATGTGTGACTTTCTATTTGCATTGTGTTATTTTTTGAGTAGGTTAGCATTGTGTGCATGTGTCAATGGCATGAAATGAACAAAATTGGCTTATCCTCAAACATGGTTATTTAAATTGTAAAGGCACATTAACTTGTGAATTTTGTGTTTTAAGTGTCTTTCGGATGAATATTTATAGGTATAGTTTATACTATGTTTTAATAGGTGTTTTAGTGTGTTTATAGGTGATAACGCTATAAATCTTAACATGGTTAAGTTTGAGGAAGGTCAATATATACTATATGATGTCATTAGGCAATTTGGACCCATCAAAGTCTAATTTGATCTTAAATTTTTTTTCTTTAAACATTGGCTAAAGATGTAATTTTCACTTAATGTTTCATAAAAGGCTTAAAAGCCTCTACTGTTATCTCTACTACAACTTTTACGCTCTATTCAAAGAGCATTGAATATTATTTTAATAAAGTTATGTTAAAATTATACTATAGGTAATGGTATGGATTTAATTAAATCTTTTTTGGAACGTTGAGGTATAATTCACACCTTTGGACTTCTTTAATAGTAAAAGACATATAGGATAAGGAATCCAAAATGCAATTTGACAAATTTAATCCCAAAAGTCTATACCTTTAGAATTTTTATGATTGAGGCCAAATTGTTTACTCGTATAGTTATGTTCCTCTTACTTTTCTTTTCACTTTTATTGAGGTCAAATTTTCCTCTAATATAGTTGCCTTCGTACTACTTTTCTATAAATAATGGATTTGGATTTTTGCCTCATTCACATCTTTTAAAGGTTAGATTTTTAACACCATATGATCATCTTTAAATCAAGCAAGAAAACTCAAACCTAACCAAACTCGCTAATTAAAGCCAAAGCTATAAGGATTTTTATTGACATAAGTTGCCTTGATAAGATCATATTATTAAGTTATTGACAAAAAACTAAGAGAAAAAATCTCATAAAAGTGAAGAAGAATATTAAATTGGTGTTTATATTGATAATCCAAAATTACACCAATAAGAAAGTCTTTTATAGCCATTAACTCCCTAAGAATTAAAATCCTAAAAGTAAAAGAGGACTAAAGTCCTAAAAGGAAAAGAACGTTCCTTATCAACCGTAATAAGGATTAAAGCTAACCACTAATACTACTTTAATTAGGACTCTTGAAATCTTATTTCAATTTAAATCCCTAATGTCTTAAGGAATTCAAATTAGATTAGAATTTAGCTCTATAATAAGTCCCAGCCGAAATAGAAAAGTAGAAAAATAATTGTAAAATAATATCACAACACTTTGGGCTTTATAATTAAGGGATAGCCTAATTACAGTAAAGCAAGCTGACCAAATGGAACAAACCCCATAAATACATCTTAATTATGTGAATTGGGATCAATTTAACTCAAAGCACACAAACTAAGTTTTTAGCTATTCTCCAAGTCTTTTTCTTCATGTATTAAACATATTTAATGTTTAATGATAAGTAAAAAAGTAATCAAACTTGGGAATGCATCTGATTCGTATTGAACAACCTTTTTTCCTTGCATCTACATTATTTATCCTTGCAAAACTCTCTTCATGCATAATTTAACAAACCAATTAATCTTGATTGACATCAATTAACTTTTAAATGGATATTTTACATCAAACCAAAATATTAGCTAAATATAAATTAAATTAAGTATAACTAACCCAATATCCGATTTAGACAAAACTTTTAAAATTGGACATAACTTTTTATGAAAGTTATACCTAGTTTATGAAGTATTATCTAAATTGGATATTAGATTAGGTATATTTAATTTAATTCTTATATGATTAATAATATTTTAGTTTAACTTGACAAATTAGTCCATCATGATTTAAATTAGTTAATTTTAAAATCGATGATCCTAAAATTTTATTAATTATACAAAAATTAATTAAGACTATGCTATCAAAAATCTAATTTAGACAACACTTCTTAAATTAGACATATTTTATCATCTAAGCAACAATTCAGATATTATGATGCTATTAGAAACTTAAAAAGTGATATAATTTTCTTTCATTTTGATTTTAAAAAAAGTAAATACCAAAATCATGTCTCATATGTCTCATAGCATGCCCTTGATACAACTTCCTATTAAAGGAACATGTCCTGAGATTACAGTTATGTCTCAAGCTGTATTTTTCACTCTTTCTCAAAAATTTCAAAAGATAAATAGTTTGTAGCAATACCTAAATAAGATACTAAATTAGTTAGAATTAGTTATACGTAATTTAATTTATATAATTAATGATATTTTGGTTAATTTTTAAATGGATATTATTTATCAAACTAAAATATTATTAATTATGCATTAACCTCTTTTTTCTTTTATTTTGTCTATCCTTTCTCCTTTTTCTTTTGTTAATCTATTTTACTACTTTCTCTTTATTTTGTTAGTTTCTTGCAATTTCTTTTTCTCTATAAGAATCTTCCATTGTTTTGACTATTTAGTCCTTACATTCTTTATCTCCGAATTTCGACCACTCCGCTCCTTATTTTAACTGTTTAGTCTTTATAATAAAATTCTTAAATTATTGTTTGACTCATAAATATCAATTATACAATTTTTTTATATTATTTTGTCATTTATGGGCTATAAATAGATAGCATTAATTAGTCACAAAGTGTTTTGTATTCTGATTAACAATTGTTCCAGTGATTTTAATAGACTTGAGACATGCTTAAACTTTCTAACTAAAAGAAACTTCAAATAAATAAAATCAATTAGAAAATCCTTGATTAAATACCTTTTTTAATAGGATTCATTACAAAAAAAATCTCAAATTTTACTCAATTTTGTAATTATAGTTCAAACTTTAAAAAATAACAATTAAATGCTCAAATTTTCAATTATTTTCAATGGTAGCCCGGCGTTAATTTCTTTGTTACCTTTGCTAACCTGACTTACAACATGTTCTAGAAACCCTAATTGTTAATACACGATATCCAAAATTAGCACAAGTGATGAAGATTAATGAAATGACATCGTTTAATGGTATAATGAAAGCAACGTCGTTTAAAAAAATGAAATCCCTAATTCAGTTTAATCCCTCCTCGATGCCCTCACCCTTAGTTTTTAGTCTGTTCCCTTCGTTTAATCCCTCATCCCTTCGTTTTCAGTTTGTTCTCCCAACGCTATAAGCCACTCTCGTGACCTAGAGCACTAGTAAGATCTGCATTTTTAGTTCATTCTCTCAATACATTCAGCCCATCATTTTATGTTTGTTCTCCCAACGCCCCAAACCACTCTCGCATCGCAGAGCACCAGCAAGGTCTACGCTTTCAGTTCATTCTCTTAATGATCTCAGTCCTTCGTTTTCAGTTTGTTCTCCCTACATCTCAATTAGTAATTCATCACAACCAGATTGGTAATTTTCTTCCTCAACCATAGCCCATGAGCCGAAAACGCAGACCTTACTAGTGCTTTGCGATGGTGAGTGGCTTGGGACATCGAAAGAACAAACTGAAAACTTGAGGAAGGGTTTAAACGAAAGGAACAAAATGAAGGGTGAAAGCGTCGGGGAGGGATTAAACTAATTTAGGAATTTCATTTTTTGAAACGACGTCGTTGTAGTTATATAATTAAACAATGTTGTTTCATTAATCTTCATCACTTGGGTTAATTTTAGTTGACGTGTATTAACAATTTAGGCTTTTGAAATACGTAGCAAGTTACTTAACAAAAGTAACGGAAAAACTAATGTTAGGTCAAAATTGAAAAAAAGTTAAAATTTTGAGCCTTTAATTGCTACTTTTTTATGTTCGAATTATAAATTTAAATTGAGCAAGGTTGGATATGGTTTTTGTAGTTATCCTTTTCAACAGGGCAGTGATAAATCATATCGGAAGCAAATCTTAGCAGAGTATGCATAATAGGTCACGCCACATACAAATCACAAAATGCCACAAGGTATAGGTTTTTACATTACATTCATATTTAAAATAATAAAGCAAATATAATTCTTAACTATTCGACTCGGTTAAATACAGAGCTTCTGAACCGTTCTACTAACATAAGTGACAGTTAAGTTTCGAAGAGAGTTGGCTTTTCTTTTTTTTCCTTCCATAATGTTTATTCAAAAGCCAAATTGTTGCAACTGGACGCAATTAGTAGGTAATTCATTTCATTCAAGTTCCCTTTGGGGTGAAAAGAAGACTGCAGAGAAAAAGTATCCTTAAGAGTGGGACGGACTCCTAACGCCTTGGACCTCAATCTGAATACGTTCAATTCAATAGTCGCCAACAAAGATTGGACCGTTCATGTTCTTTTAGGCCTGTGTTCTGGTTGATGAGTGAACTCAAAATCTACGTGAACAAAAGCTCTCTCAACGTCAGGAAGTTGTTCAAGCTTCTCCTGAAGTGCTTCCCCTATGTTATGTGCTTGGGAAAGTGACATCTGCTCTGGCAATACTATGTCAGCTTCTACAAAGTAGTGATAACCAAATGTGTATGCTCTAACGGTGTCAATGTGCTTAATCTCTTGATGATGGTTCCATATCAAATACGTAAGCTTCGCTAAATACTCCGGTGGTGCTGTTCTGCCAATCAACGACCAAACATTCTCCATCACCGTATGCGCCCAGTTGATTATAGTGTATAAAGCTATCTGCCAACATTGAAAGTGATACAAGTAAAGCTTATGTATGTTTATGGCAGCAACATGAAGAAATATAAAGCAGTGAACCTTGAATTCGACTGGTATCTATCCAAACCAAAATGGAGAAATGGTATCTAAAAAGACGAAACGGAGAGATGCTTGGTTTTCCCTTCCGACCGAAAACAGATATAAACTTGCATTGAAACTCACGAGTATTGCCCCAATAGGGTCAAGCCACCAGTAGAATTTAATGGCTAAGACGGCAGTTGCAAGACCAATCGAGTTGGTAATAACATCAAAGAGATGATCTTTGGCATACGCCATAACTATTTCATTTTTAAATCTTCTGCAATAGACCGTAAGTAGCAACTTTATTACTGTCACTGAAGACATAATGCCGACCATCCATTTCACTTTGTTGGGGTCATTTTCTGGCTTAGCCTGCAAAATGTCGATCATTACTTTCGGTCCCCGAGGATAAAATGGAACGTATGTTCTTTGATTCGTTTTTATTCACCTTGGTAACAAGCTCGCGTCCTGATTCAAACAATATTTGTAAGCCAAGAGTAGCCATTACTGAAGCAAATACAACTATTCCCTGAATAAGGCACGTGACCATTGAATCAAAGAATCAATTTAGACTAAACTCTTAAAGAATCGGAAAACAGTTGTAAACTGGACGAGAAAATTAAAGCTTACTAAAGGCTGCATTCTCTGCTTGCCAATAGGATATCGATAACTGTTGGGTTTTCTCATGGCATAATCAGTGAACCACAAAATGAAACCGGACAAGAGATCTAACAGAGAATCTACGGTTGAGGCTATCACTGCCATTGATCTGCTCTGAACAGAGGCATACACTTTTGCTATGAAAAGCACCAAGTTTGCCACGTTTGATGCATATATTGCCGTCCTTTCAGATGTCGCCTGTTGTCTCACATCATTCTGATGATCAATTACCATAAAAAAAACCATATTAGTACCATTTATTTTGCTTTGGATTGTAAAAATATAACTATCATTTAGAAACGGCCTAACAAGCCAACTGAGTTTCAATTTTGTTGGCTATTTCATCACACGATCACATCCTCTACTCTCAATGCTCCAACATCAAGATGTGCAAAGCTAAGAGCACTAGGGATTGAGAGTAACCTCTGTCGATTCCCCAGATCGGAAAACACCAAGGTCTGTAAACGTATCGATCTCGTTGAACTCTTTAAGAAGATTTTCCTGCTTCTTGTAATAGTTTGCAATTAACCTTTGTCTTCCTGCCATCATTATAGTTGAGAAGAAAATATGCAAATACGGTGTTTGTATACACTAATGTAAAATAATGTGGCAGCTTACTAAGCGACTTGAACGTATGAATAATGCCAAAATGAGAATGAGATGGCCTTTCCGGGAGCTGGACAGTATCCATGTTAAGCCGCCATGAAGGTACCCTTGTCACCGGCGCATCCTCTCTCGTTGGTGGAGGCGACAGAAGCTCTGTTCGGTAGTCTAAGGAATCCGTACGAGGGCTACTAGTATTCACCATTTTCACGCGTAAGCTCTTGCAGGACTATTTGCTTGATTGATTAGGATGTACATACATGATCCTTAAATAGAGAAATCAAGATAAATTAAACTCTACTAATTTAATCATAAAGACGAAGTTAAAGTTTTTACTTTAAGATTGTGCTTAACAAAAGGTCAACTGAATAGGCATCCCCTATGCAAGGCAAGACTCATGCATGATTATAAAAACAATTCATTTGCCTCTTAACACAACAAACTTTAAAAAGTTAAACAAAGATTGATGTGCTCATTCTTTAAGTGGACATTTTATTCTCATTTGTTTTTCTTCTACTTTATAACTATTTATTTATTTAATAGGTATAAAGAAAACTAAAAATGGTGTTATTTACATAAACTTAAAATTATTTGTTATTCACAAACTTGTAATTATAATTTTAAAAAATTAAAATTTTAATACAGATATGATCAATTATTTTTCATAATCATTGCATAATAAATAAAATTAAAATTATTTATAACACCTTAGCCTTGTAAATATACACCATTCTTTTATTATAGTACCATGTTACCTCCTCCTTAATGTCAAATGTTAACACCTTCGATTTGAATCATATGTTTGGATATTAGTTCGACACGGATCTATAAATATGAATGAAACTCATTATACGAAAACACCCCATTGAACCAAGTTTATGAAAAGCAAGTTGAATTGGTAACTCCCATTGAACCAAGTTTATGAAAAACAAGTTGAATTGGTAACTATGTACTCACCTCTGTAAACAAGAA
>JANSVA010000002.1:32941762-32973292 GCA_025504915.1 Erythroxylum reticulatum | reverse complement strand
TATATTCTAATATTAGACTTTTACCTTCACATTTAAATTCAGGATAGGTAAGGCCTTTCATCAAGTAGAAACTCTCAGGTGCTCTTTTATAAATAATAATTGGAAGCTATCTACTAGAAAAAAGTTGTCTCATTTGTCCCAATGCATGACTTTGTTTATAAACAATTAGATGTCAATCACCTTTATAAACTATTAGATGCCAGAAAACAACGTTTTTAAACTATTAGATGTCCCATTCAAAATAATAATAATAAACTATTATATGTTAGTCACCTTTATGGCCAGAAACTTTGCATCTGCGTGCAAGGACTCTGTGTCTGCTGTTTGCGTGACTGCGTATAGACTCTCACTTTGGGCATGCCACGTGCGGTAGTTCTTGTACAGTTAGGGAAAGAAGAAGTCAAAAAGATAAAAAATAGTATGATAAAGAGGCCAAAAGGGTAGAAATTTTGAATTAAAAAGTCAATTAAATATGTAAGTTTTATCTCTTTATTTGTAGGCTTTTATTTAAAAAAGTCATGGGTTCAAATAATAGTAATCTTAATAAAATAGATGGGATCAAATTTTATTTTTTATTTGATATTTTAATATATTTATACTTTTTATTTTTTTTGGTCAGTTAAATAAATGGGGCAAAATTTTATTTTTTTATAAAATTAAAATTTAAAATAATAATTTTAAATTAAAACTTTTGTGGGGGCAAGTTCCCCCACTTACCCCCACTGTAGCTCCGTTGTTGTTCCTTATATCAATTAAAAAAAAGAATGATATCAAGTTTCAAATTGACCTCTGATAACAAATCAGATTGAATCCATTTTTCTAAGGAAGGATTCAAATAATCACTTAAACAAAATAAAATAAC
The DNA here is from genome assembly GCA_025504915.1 of Erythroxylum reticulatum. Taxonomy (NCBI): domain Eukaryota; kingdom Viridiplantae; phylum Streptophyta; class Magnoliopsida; order Malpighiales; family Erythroxylaceae; genus Erythroxylum; species Erythroxylum reticulatum. The sequence goes on along the minus strand of JANSVA010000002.1, from coordinate 32,972,430 downwards.
TATTAGTACATTATTGAATAGAAATATGCAATGTCAATCTTTATAATTTTTGTATCATCTAGTTGTCTTTAAATGGACCTAATCAAAATGTAAAATGTCAAAATATAATCAAAATTGATACTATAATTTAAATTAGCATTTCATTTGACGATTTAGGAGCAGCTATTTCGACAGATAAGTATTTGATACTTGAAAATTTAAAGCATTCTTTTCAAGTAATTAAATATTTTAAATAGATGAAAACAAGAAATTTGTTAATCTCCATCCATATGCTGTTTTAAATTTGTGTTCTAAATTCATTCAATTTGACTTTATCTTTTCTTTATCATAATTTTTATGAAGAAAGAGTCAAAATAAATAGCATGGGAGAATTTATTTATGACTAAAAACATACCACACCAAATATTGGGTCAGGTTGTAATTGTTTTCGTTGATTCTCTAGTAACAAGACCAGCTAAGGTAAACGTTATTTGGTCACCCTAAGAAGAATCGATCATAGCCATTATAGAGAAATCATTTACAAAAAAGACATTAATTACATATATAAATATGTACATATATATATATGAAAAATCAAGATTGTGTGACATAACGCAAAGTTTTCCAATTGTAAAACAACTGCTAAAGGTGTGTTTAGTTGATTAAACATCAATAAACTTGGAAAAGAGAGTTGGGAGTTGGAATGAGTGTATAGCCAAAATTATTAGAATTCTTTAAAGGTTCATGATTGGTGTTGAATTAACTATAATGCAAAGTCACATCTCTTGTTAATAAAATCCAAAAGGCTTATCAATCTAGGGTGTAACCTATCTATAATAGACATGTAGAAATTATTGCATGTCAAATAACATTAAAAATATTGGTTTAATAAGTTGGATTGTTGAATGTTTTTTTTCACCTTGAGAATAAATTGAATTGTTTCAAGCAGAATGAAAAAGACACACTTTGGAAGAAGCAATTTCTTACTAAGCCATATTATTAATATTATTAAAAGTAACGAGAGCATCTTTGAATTGCTCACATTTTATCAAAATATGCTCTCCATAATCATATTGATTGTTGAAAGGATTGAAAGGCAACATTATTCTATAGGATATGATAATCAATTGTGTAGAATTTAAAGGATTTGTGCACTACTAAAGGTAATGTAAAAAAACTCTTTAAGAAAAACAAAAGAAAGAGACTATTTGAGAGAGAAATGCAAGATATTTTATTACTTGATAAAGATTAAATTTTCATAAAGATTAATGAAAGAAAATGCAAGATATTTTATTACTTGATAAAGATTAAATTTTCATAAAGATTAATTTCATTCTTTCATTTTAAAAAGTTAATATGATACATTAAAACAATCATTTAGGTTATTGAATTATTCCTAAGACTATATTTATAATTTTAATATAGGTGGTCCTATTAATTTTTATATTGATTTCTTTTGTTATTTGTTATTAGTTAATAGTAATAAAGAACAAAAATAACTATTAGTCCCTAATGGCATTAGAAAGAGGACTAAATTGGGAACAATACATTCTAAACAAAATATTTATTAATTTATTATGTTGATCAGCACAATTTATAAAGATGAATAATGATATCGTTATTCCCTAATGGCACCCAATAAGAGGGTGAATTAGGTGAGTTCAAGATTTTAATTAAAATATACTAACTTATAAAATAATGTTTATAAATTATCACTAATGGGAGAATGAAATAAAAGTAAATGAATTTAATTATACTTGTAAACCAAAAAGCATAGAGAAAGGAAAGAGAGACACTAACCTATTTATAATGGTTCAACAAACAATCTTTGCTTACCTCTCCTAAGACTCAACTTAGATTTTAACAATAATTATTAGTTCAAGGTAAATGCCCTTCGTATAATATTTTATTTTGACAAAGAAGAATCTTCTTTTCAATCTTTCTTCAACATAAATAGTAACGCCAAACCACTTTTAGATTAACCCAATACAATGATCATGCACCCTAACTACAACTTACAACTCAAACTTGCTCACTTGGATACTTTGATAATCACAAAAAAAAACCCACACGCTCCAATGAATGCTCAAACAATTTAAAATACTTAGAAATGTGTATATAAGACATTCAAAACCTTCTTGATGCTATGACTAATGAGAAAACACCTATTTATAGTGTGTTAAGACATAAAATAGTCATTAGAGCTAGGAACTAGCCATTATTATCGATATATTAGATATAGTGATCAACCAATATGCATTAAAAGGTCTAGATTCACTAAACATTGGAACATTGGTTGATAAGTAAAGGATACTGGTTTACTAATATGAAAGATTGGTTAAAAAATATGTCGATAGTGTTATAGAAAGCTCTAGATAATTGAAATTTAATATCTTTAAACTATATTTTCGTCGACTACTAACCCATATAGGTCAACCAAAAATATTATTTTAACACCTTCAAATACTCAACTTAATTTGATTGATGAATTTATGATTAAAGAAATTGTAGAAAGTTTCCTGAATATTATTTTAAAGATTAAGAAGCTTTTATATTAAAAACAAACTTTCAATACCTCTTAATGAATGTAAAGACTCATATTATGAAATGAAATGAAATGTTTATGCATAGTGTGCCTTTTAGACTGTAAAAGAAAATTAACATGAGCATACAATAAGCAATAAATGAAATAAACTTGACATGCCTTGATTTTCTTCTTAACTTGATGTTGTTGTTAAAGATTGCAAACATCTTTTCTTTTAATCATAACTTTGGTTACGGTAAGATTTTGTTCTCATATTCCTTCTTATCAATAACATTAAACTCGTTAATAATACTTATGTTTGACCATAATCAGAACCTTAATTAGAACCTTCATTGGTTTAACAATCTCCCCCTTTTTAGTGATGGTAAAACATTTATGAAATTCGAAAGTAAAGTAATAATTTTATCATATAGATAAAAACCTTATCGAGATAATAATTAACTCCCCTTTAATTTGTGGATAAAACATAAATCTATATTATAACCACAATTCAATAGTAAGAACAATATTCATTAAAAATATACATTTTCAAAGAAATATAAATATATCTGATGTGTGTCGGACACACCATAAAATAAAATCTAAATCTACACACTAAATTTTAAGTAGTGGTAAGTAGGGGATTGTATCCAGAAGGAGTATATGTGTAACTTTTGTAATGAAAGAATCAGTGTTTATGATATGGGGGGTTTAATTCGATAAACCAAATGAAGTAAATTTACATTAATTAAATTTATTCAAGTTAAACAATATAAAAATTAGAAGATTGATGAAGGAGTTTAGAATTTGGTTTTTGATTCAATCTCGACCTACACAGAAATAAGCATACTTAATAATCTTGTTGTTCTTATACCTCTCTTAGAGTATGTAGGGTACAGGTTAACAATAAGCTCTGTTAACTCCATTTTTCCCTTAGGTCGTACCTAATTAAAATAAGCTCTTTGACTAAATCTAATTATCAAATAACCCAGAATAAGCTCTTAGATTTAGAGTGACAATTGCATTATAAATTGGGAAAACATATTAATCTAGTTAATGTCCACACAAGCTCTAGTCATTTAACCTATGTTATGTTATTCCTAATGATTCACAATCTTTAGTTTACCACAAATGAATCAAAGATACAACTATTACGTATTGTATTCTAGATTTTGGCAATAGTTTCTTACATAAATGATCTAATGAAAGAGTTTAAATCATTCTTATATGAATACCCAAAATAATAATTAAAGAATAACATAAAAATTTCTAGAGAGAGAGAATAAACAATGTAAGATGAAGAGATGCCCAAATGTGTTAGAACTAGAAGGAAGAAGGAAGAAGGATTGCTCTCCATGGATCTTGAAGAGGTAGGTGTTCTACCCACTCCCTTCTTTGTCTATTTTAATGTCTATTTATAAAAAAAATTAAGGTTTTGGGAGATACACGATTGGATACAAAACCATGTATCCAACTGTGTATATCAAAATTTTCTCAATTCGTGTTTATATATAGCCATATAAGTACATACACATCCCTGTATGTTGTAGGAAATGATGAAATGATCTTTCACGCTTCCAGGGACTTCATTTCTTACATTTTCTTGTCCTATGCACAATTGTGTAGGTTATAAGAATTTCATTTCTTGCATTTTCTTGTCCCATCTTCACCCTAATTGATCTCCTTCTTGTTTCATGAAGGTAAATTAGGTTGAACATTAAGATGATGGTTCTAAGGATGTGCTTTTAGCTAATTTTAGCTCCTATGCTTCCAACTTGTACCTAAATCAAATATGAACCAACATAGATATTTTAAGCATTTCATAACATTAATCACTAAATATTAAAGAGTGAATATATAATCAATGAAGAACACTTCAAGTTTCCCCACAATTAGGTTTTTACCATCCTCAGGTAAACAAGAAAATCAATATCACGGTTTAAAACACTTCCTCTCTTTTCCATATTTCCTAAGAACAAATAATCATAAGAAAAGAGGAATAATTTTCAAAACCATGGGAAGAACTAAACATTAAATGCCTCTACTCACAATCAATTAACAACTATTCCCTTTAGAAATTAAGCAATCTAGGGCTAGACTTTGGGATGATGTGTTTAAGAATAAGATAGATATACAGGTGCACTCAAACACCATTCATGATCAAAATATTTTGAGGCTTTGTATATCATTTTAGTTCTCCACCACTAGGATTCACGTGCATAATCATGAATCAAAGGAATTTTTAAGGTTGTAATTGGGTAAAGGTTAAGGTGAGATGTATTTGGAAAGTGTAGTGTAAAAGTCATCAAAGCTAGTGAAGAAAGAAAAAAAAAACACTTAATGGAACATCAAGCACAAAAATTAACATTCACTTAAAATTGGGTATCATTAACTATTATAAATGTAAAAAATTATGTTTCATAGATTAGATTCAAGCCTTTACACCATAAACCATATAAAGCATAAAGAATCAAAAGGAATCACTCACAAGAATTGATGATAAATTAACATTGTAACCATAAGGAGTGACCATTCAAAATAACATCTCCCTCATTTGCATCGAAACTAAACCACCAATTCCATATTTTTTCTAAGTGAAATCTCTTAGTATAGGAACGAGTTAAAAAGTACTTTTGTTGTCGTGGAATAAGAAGCCTTCGTATCTTAATGCATGTATTTAATTTATTCAAAACTATTAGAGTAGGATCCATTTTTGGGGAATATGAGTCGAAGCAAAATCAAGAATATTTCTAATGGAACATTTTTCATAATCCCTAGAGAGATAGTTCACTAATAGACCAAGGGATAAGTAATTCGACTTATTGACATCCAGATCATGAATGTTTGGAATTCATATTATGCAAGGAGACATTGCTTTTGCTAATTCGAATTAAAGGGTGATATAAAATCAATCTATTTCCGGCATCATATCCATAGTTAGCACAGTCATCTTAGTTAAAACCTCGAGCTCTGTATCAAGGTCACAATAAATATCGTCACTGATTTTCCTCCTTGATATTTTTATTTAAATTTTTTCTTTTTTTCTTTCTTTTTTTAGACACAAATTGAAAGAAACTAATTAAACAACAAAATTCATTGATCAGAGATAAAATCACATTCCAACAATTATAAACAACCCATATGTATGCACACCCCCACACTCATATCTTTGTACATCCCCAAAAATCATCAATCACAAATGTTACATTAGCTTTAAGACTTGGGTAGTGCATTTGGTTAGTTTAAATGTTTGTAATGTGGTTAGCACAAAACAAACATCAACGTCAACGTACCCAATGCATAAGACTCTCCGCTTTGCGAGAGTCTAGAGAGGGTCATAATTTACACAGTCTTGCCCTTGTAGTTTTACAAAGAGATTGTTTTCATAACTTGAATCTGTGACCTTATGGTCAAAAAGGAGCAACTTTACTGGTTGCTTCAAGGCTCACCCTCTGGTTAGCACAAAAGAAAAGGCTAATAAATTTCAAGGGGGCCTAAAAAAGGAAAATTCATATCAATAGATAGGCTATTTGGATAATGCATATTGTAAAACAAAGGATGCTTATATCATTTTCATGTTAATATATTTGATAAAAATATGATCTCAAGTAGAAAATTAAAGCAAAGTCCTAATATACATGTCATGAAGGTCACACATGATCAAAAGACAATAAGACTAATATGAATTTATCAATTTAAAAAGGTTCAAAATTTCACTAACTTGTATCTACTCAGTAGTCACTACTCTTCTAAAGATAAAGTAGATTGACTAATCACAAGACTAAAAGTGCATGCTTAAGTTTCCATGACTTTTTTATTTAATTCTACTTTTTAATTATGACTATATAGTCCTAAAGCTATAGAAAAAGAGAAAACATTTGTTTGTTTGATTTGATTCTTTCTTTTTTTATACTTAAAAACACATAAGAAATAAAAAAAACTTAAAAACACACATGCATATAAGAAACAAACAACTTAAAGAACATATGATAATCCTTAATCCCACACTTAAAACTTACATTGTTCCCGATGCAACATTAAATGTAAGAAATTGACCACTCAATAAAAATAACAAATGTAAAAATGTAAAGAACTTGGGTTGCCTCCAAGCAGCACCATTATTTATTGTCACTGGCTTAATTCCATGCTTTTGTCCTTATGTGAAAAAATTATGGTCTTCAATTGTCTCCCCTCCTACATTTTCCACTTGAGGTTCTTCAGCATAAGGCCTGAGTTGATGACCACTAACATTTGGTGTCTTTCCTATTTTCATACTCTTATTCTCTATTGGATCCCTGCACTTTTGAAAAGTCTCCAATAACTTTTTACCCTTTTCCTCTTTGAGTAATTTCTCCAAATTGCTAGAAAAAGGTGAAAGGTTAGTCTTAACCATATTGGGGCTTTCAAACTTTACTTTTATTCTAGATGAGGGATTTCCTTTATCTCCTAACTCCTTCTCGATCTCATCTTCATTGGCCATCCTTATTGGGGTCCTATTAGGAAACTCAAGCTCCTTTCCACTCTTTAAGGATATTGTGCTAACGTTCTTGGGATTCACCTTAGGTTGAGATGGCATCTTACCTTCGCTTTGTGGTTCTGGGCAGTTAATAACTACCGCCATGTAATCCATTTGACTTATCATATTATAGATTCTAGACCTAGTATCTTGCTAGAACTGTTTCACATCCTGCTAAAATTGTAGAGTATTAGTAGCAAGAGACTTAGTTAAGTCTTCCAGAGATTTAGCTGATTTGGAATAAGAGGCTTCTAGTCTATATGGGAATTGTTGTGCACCATATAGCCTATCTAAGAAGTAGTATTGTAGCTATCCCCTCTATAATGAAGGTTTAGGTTATCTCTCCAACCAAAGTTATAGGATTAGGAATATGGATTATAGGAAAAATTTCCCCAAAAACATTGACATACTCCTTTTGTAGTTTCCTCTTGACCGATCTTGTTAATGAGATCTCATCACTACTAAACGCAAACACTATCACACATGAAAAGATGAAGAAATAATTGAAAAAATAATTATAAACAAATATATACAAAATATCAATTAAAAGCAAAAACTAAAGCACTTTACCCTAACAACAGTCTCAAATTTCTTTATGGGCATCAAACACACCATAAAATAAAATCTAACTTTGCACACTAAAATTGAAGTACTGTTAAGTGGGGATCATATCCATAAGAAGTGTATGTGTAAATTCTGTAATGAAAGAATCAATGTTTAGGATATGGGGGGTTTTGTTGAACTTAATAAACAAAATGAAGTAAAATTGCACTAATAAAAGGAATTCAATTAAACAGTACAAAAATGAGAAGATTGATGAAAAAGTTTAGAATCTAGTTTTCAGTTCAATCTTAACCTACATACAAATAAGCATATTTAATTGTCTTGTTATTCTCATACCTCTCTTAGAAACTATTAATCATAAGTTAACAATAAGATATATTAACCCCAATTTCCCTTAGGTAGTTCCTAATAAAAAAAACTCTTTTATTAAATCTAGTTATCAAAAAACCTAGAATATGCTCTTTAGATTTTACATGATAACTGCATTATAAACTAGTAAAACAGATCAATCTAGTCAACAACCACACAAACTCAGATCATTTAACCTATATTATATTATTCCTAATGATTCATAACCATTAGTTTACCACAAATGAATCAAAGATACGACTATTACATATTGGATTATAGATTTTGGCAATGGGTCCATACACAAATGATCTATTGAAAGAGTTTAATTCATTCTTACATGAATACCTAAGATAATAAGCAAAGAATAACACATAATCAACAATACAAGATGAGGTATTTTACCAAAGCCACCTCACTTAAGTCTTTTGCTTAAGCCATCTCACTTAGGTATTTGTCTATGAAATTTACCTAATTTTTATCTTTTCCTAAGTTGCCTCACTTATTTCTTTGTTTAAGGAAATTTGCCTAAGCCACCTCATTAAGATCTTTATTTAAGAATTGCTTAAGGCAAAAGACATAAGTGAGGTGACTTAAGGAAATTTACCTAAGTCACCTCACTTAGGTCGTTGTTTAGAAAATTTGCCTTCGTCACCTCACTTAAGTCTTTTGCCTAAGCCACCTCACTTAAGTCTTTTTTTTTAAAAGGAAATTTGTCCAAGTCAACTTACTTAGGTCTTGTTTAAGAAAATTTGCTCAAGTAACCTCACTTAGGTCTTTTGCCTAAGCTACCTGACTTTTTCTTATTTAAGGAAATTTTCCTAAGTCACCTTACTTAGGTCTTTTATTCATTGTATTTAATCAATCCATTTATTATCAATTTTTCATGGAGTGCACTTCACTTTACTATACATTTTCAAATAATGGCTAATTTTTACTCTAACAAAAAGTTCAACACAATCTAATAATCAAAGATAATATTCATACATAATAATGTTGAAAACTTATGTTTCTCATAAGTATTCATATATTTCCTACACCATCCATTTCAAGCAACTCTCCTAATTTATATAAAGAAAACTTTCATAGGACATTTATAATGACACCACACTCACAAAATTTACTTATAAAGCAACAAGTTCTCAACAAGCATAACTTGAAAACCACATAGTTATAAACCAAAAAAAATTTCACACTTATTATTCACACATGTGGAACACCTTCCTAAATTTAATTTTTACAGTCCCCAAAATTACTTTCCAACAACAAAACACATCTGATGCACTAGCAGCCATAATAACATATGGTAGATCAACTATATCTCCCAAGCAATTACGAATTTATCCAAACCATTTTACAAAAAAATTACCCAATACAACTTTCATGTTTTAACCAAATTCTAAATCAATTTTGTAGACACTCAAATCATGAGTATAATCCTAGAATTAACTTTAGTCCTACTAGACAAACTATTTTAAAAAATTTGACCATATCTCTTAACTTTTAAAATCTAGGCACCCTTTTATTAAAATAAAGTAGAAATGTATATATATAATTTTTATGTTTTACACTTTATCGAATTCCCAACTTTTAGACTTGAAATATTTAGAGAAAAATAGTCAAGTTATTTATGCAAAAAATTGTACAACTACACTTATTAACCTATATCTCACAAATTAAATCACACTTCGTCAAACCCTTTAATAGCCAATTAGAACATATAAATATTCATGAAAGATTAGTATTTCCAGAAAAATTTTCTCAAAATAATTACATAAAATTTTGTTTCAAGAGGGGTTTAGGAAGGGATGCAATCCCACTCAACTATTGTTGAAAATCAAGCCTTCTTCTTACCCGAAATACCCCTCTTTTTCAGCTCTTAAACCCTAATGAACATTTTTTTTATTTCCATCCATGCCCCATAATGTGAAATTCCAACTATGCCTTTAATAAGCCTTCTTCCACTTACTTCACTCCGTGTCCTTATTTGTCTATCCACGTTTATTTTTTAGTAGATATCCACTTATTTTGACACCTATAAGTACACTGATTACCTCAAAAATAAATATCGTCTAATAAATTGCAATTTATTTCACCGCCATCATATTTTCACCTATTTATTCACTAACATCAATTATTTTTATTCTTCTCTCTAAAAATTCTAACTCACAAAATTCATCCTCAAATTTGAAAATTATTCACAAAATATGTCCTCATTAAACTAATTATAGGGGAAAAAATTCCAGTTTTAAGTACCAAAATGGAAAATACTTTAGAAAATCAAGTTTAAGAATAAAAATAATAGGAAAATCACGCTACATGGGAAAAATATAAGTTAATAGGACTAAAAAGTGATTGAGAAAAGTAAAAGAAAATTTAGGACGTGACAACTCTTAACATCTTAATAAAATTTCTTCCTCAAAATTTGGAAGAGTTACTCCTGAAAAGTATGAATGTCATATTTTGTAAGGTAAGTGTAGAATCATCATCCCAAAAATACACATGCACAAATAAAACTATTATTTATTTAGAAAAGCTTTGCAAATTCCTTTTAAGGACATCATATCAAATAATAAAAAGTTTACTACAAGTAGTTAATACAACATCTAGCCTTACTAAAAAACCCAAACATGTATTTCATCTTACATAATTGAAAATAAAATTTAGTCAACACCTTTCTAATCATTATATAACATCATATCTAATTCAAAGGATTCCAATTCATTTTCTTGTTAAAACATTTCGAAAATATCCTTAATCTTGAAAGCAATTACTTATGATAAAACTAGTTGAAAACCTAAATCAATTAATCAAATTCATCTCACAATTTTATAGTTTGTAAAATCAATTCAAAATATGATGAATTTACCTTACCACATCTAAAATGCATCATTAATTGGAAATTAAATAAGATATTAAGTCATTTACCCCCATTTTCCATCTAATGCAATTCTTAAAACTCATATAATTTCCACTTCCCTTTTGATAATTGTAACTACATGGCAACACAAATTTAAATATAAATCTATGAGACAATTTTGACTAATCATAATTTCAATTAAAACATACCTTCCTTAAATGATAACACAAACAAAAATGCCATATACCACCACTTATCCATGTGCTTTGAACGATTCAGAGACTTCATATGATATGTTAGAGAGATTCAAAGAGATATTAAGGATGTGTCATATTATGGTTTACCATCAGAGATGTAGATTCAAACCTTTTACAATGCGCTTAACCAAATAATTCATCAAATGATTGACGTAGTAGCTAGTGAAACACTTAATAATAATACATTAAAAGCAACCCATGATCTGATCAAAGATATAGGCACTACTTGTGGTGTTCTTCTTAAGCAAAAGCTAGCAAGCCACCAAGAGTACATGATGTGGATGAAGTTATAGTATTGGCAAGTTTGGTTGAAGCTCTAAGCAAGAAAATAGTTGGATTGACAATGAATCTCAGCTATTTCAAGTAATGCAATGTAAGGTGTACAAGGCTAGGACATCCATGTCAAAAATGTCGCTCACTATAGGTGATGGTAAATCTAGAGCATATGGCTTATATGGGGAATGCTCTTAGACTCCAAAATAATCCCTACAATAACACTTACAATCCAGGATGGAGAAATAACCCATATATCTCTCACAGGAATCAATGGCAACTAACCCCCCACTAGGATTTTAGCATCATATACCTCAAGAAAAGAAGCTAAGCTGGGAAGAACTCATGATTAGATTTATTCAAAATTTAGAGTCAAGATTTCAAGCTACTAAAACCTCATTAATAAATCAAAAGGCTTTTATTCGTAACTTTGAAAACCTAATTGGTTAGCTAGCAAAGGTAAATTTTGAAAGACAATAAGTGAGTTTTCCTAGTAACATCGAGACAAATCTTTAAAAACATATGAAGGAAACCACCTTTAAGATCAAAAAGGAAGTGAAGCTAATGACAAGAGGCAAGGTGAGGAGGAGAATAACAAAAAAAGTCAAGTGAAAGCTAAAGAAGTATAGCATCCTCTAAAAGTTAAAGGACTTCTAGCCTACCATCCCATACGCTACTAAGTTGATGAAAGATCACATGGATGCATAGTTTGGAAGATTCCTTGAACTTTTTAAGCAAATTTACACCAACTTAACTTTTGTTGAGGCTCTTTCACAATTTTCAATTATGAAAAATTCTTAAAGGAGTTGCTATCTAATAATAGAAAGTTGGAGGAGTTGGCTATCATGAGACTAAGTGAAGAATGCTTGAAAGTTATACAAAACAAATTACATGAGAAGCTTAAAGACCCTAGAAGCATTAGTATCCCTTGTTTAAATTGTAATTTGTTAGTAGAAAAGGATTTAGTTAATTTGGGCATTAGCATAAATTTTATGCCTAATAAATTATTTAGGAAATTGGGATTAGGGGAACTAAAATCCACCAGGATGACCATTTAACTAGTCAATAGGTCTGTTGAATATCTTAAGGGTGTTATCAAGGAGATACTCATTAAATTTGATAAGTTTACTTTCCTTGTTGATGATCCACACTGAACACACCAGAAAATGAAATCAAACTTTGTATAACTAAATTTGTGGTAGTGGAGAGCAAGGATTATATCTATAAAGAGTTTGTGTTTAACTTCTATAACGAATAAAATAGTGTCAAGGATTGGGGTTTTGGTTTAATTTAATTAACAAGATAAAGTAAAACTAAACTATTAAAGGCAAATCAAATAAAACAACAAAAAATTGCTAGAAGTAATCAATAGGTTTTGAATCTACTTTGCAGTTCAATCTCAACCTCCACACTAATGTGCACAATGAAGTGTGACATCATTATGGAATAGTAAAACAAGTTAATCAAGGTAAAAACTTCATAATTCTTCGTAATAAATAAACAAATTAAAACTCTTTAATTTATCTTTAATTCTTCAATTAAATAATTTATAATTGTTGATCAAGATTAACATCTAGCAATATGTCATGATCATACAAATAATTAGAAATGTCAAAGTGGTATGGTTCAACTTGTCTATGCATGATTATGATATATAATTTAATCTTTTCTTCATCTAACGTTCCAACTTGAAATAGAGTATAGATATAATATATACACCTTTAAATCAAATCATGTTTGTTCGAGGTAATTAGTAATTAATTTATAATTAATATTTAAACATACCTTTTTAAACCTACTATCTCTTATAATTGAAGATATTGAGTAAATAAGCTCATTTTAAAGTTCTTTTCCATCCATATTCAGCAATGTTGTGTTGGAAAACCAACCCTGATCTAACCACAGGTATAACAAAAAAATAAAATTTTAAAGTTTCGTTATTGAATATCAATAATTGAACAACTTTAAAAAATGAATCATAAAAGTAATTAAGTGATATTTGAATCGAATTCTTGTTGAAACCTTTTCACAAATGTTAACTACAAGTTGTCCAAGCGTTCAGCTTTTAATGGTATCAACATAGCAAAAAAAGAAACTCAACTTTTGAGAGGAATAAGGAGTCCTAACTCCCTTTCCATTTTTTCCTATATATTAAAAAACATTATTATTTATTTTATTAAAATTAAATATTGTAATTAATTATAATTAAAGTCAAAGTCTAATTATAATTTAATTAAATTTTAATAAAAACAAATATTTTATATTTGATTCCTCAAGTTTCTTAAATTTCATAATTAAGTTCAACTTAATTTAAGTAGATTTTTGTCTTTCTAACTACTCTTTATGACCTATTATGTTCCTAATATGTTGGTAAGAGATCGATTACTTTTTTCACATGTAAAAAATCATAATGTTTGCTAATTTTATCGTTATATGAATATATCGCCTTAATAAAACTACAACTAGTAACAATTTAAGAATAATTCATAAATATAAATTAAATCGCATAATTATGATTTCAACATAATTTTAATTACACAATAATTATTTCAATAATTTTACCTTTACTATTAAAGTATCATATGTAATTAACAAAATATAAAGATAAAGAATGCCTTTTTAATTAAAAAATAATGTCATACATAAAATTATAACCAATCAATTAACTGCAAACACAAAGTAATATGTTGTCGTTAAAAAATTCATAGATTAGGTATACAGGTCGCATATAATGTCACATAGCATCAGTTGAGATCTAATAAAATTCACGTCGTAGCTATAAAAACATCGATTTGTTACCATCATATCAATCATATGGTCGAGTCAATGGAATTGTGAAAACTTGCTTAAGGTGTATGGTGGTTAGTGATTCTCCTCGATGGTGTGTACAATGGCGGCCACTAGCTGACTAGTATAACACAATCTTCCACTCCATTACATATGTCTTATTTTATTAGTAATTCTAAATTGTTACTTGTGGATCAAGCTTAAGTGGAGAGGACAATATTTTATAATTAATAGAGAGAGAGAAGGGAAAGGAAATTTACATTTGGTGAATTGGTACATGTTAAGTTTAAACCTCAGACAACAAAGTATCCATATAAGGCCGACGTACAAGTTGTCACCGCTGTTTTTTCGAACTTTAAGATAATTAACAAACTTGGTTCAACGACATGTAAGCTAGAGCAACCTACGGATTCTCAAGAATCATCCAACCTCTCACATGTCTCAAAAGACCTGAAGGATAATGAAACTGTTTCATCCATACTAGCCACTGTATCAAAACTGATTCCCAAGGAGCCAAAGGATCCAAAACCGACGCAGGATGATGAAAACGAAGAATAAGGCAACATTCCAGTTTTTCTTGCAATAATTGAGAGGTGAGCAGCAGGAATGAGAGAATTAATACTTTGGGAAAATTTTACCATGTAGTTAAAAACAAAACGACTATAGTTAAGACAAATTCAAAGTCCTTCAATCCACATCTTTTAGTTTAATATTGACTGTAACGGCTAATAAATAATAGTTGTTAGTCGTTAGGGATTAACTTTCTGATCAGAAACGTTCCATCTACTACTCTTTCTCCTCTCTTCTCTATCTCTCTAGTTCTCATTCTTCCTAATAGAACTATCAGAATTTGATCAGTCCAGATTCTAATTTCTGGAAAATGTTGGATCAGCCCAGCTAGTAAATACTAATTCATGGACGAAATGCTTCTTAAGCTCTCGAAGTTTTAAGGCCAGAATTAATGATGCACTCCCAAACAAGGCCAGACGTCATAACAACAAAACATATGATCGAAAATTATGCTTCCTTTCAAGTGCTATCATACGATCAATAGGTGTAAGTATTATGAAGAAAGCAAGTTTACTATTTGATAGAATAGTATACGCATAAAAAGTAACAAATACTGATTCAGGTACAATATCTTACCAATGGACTGCCTGGTCATATTGAAACTCTAATCAAAAGTAGTTGCCGTAAGAACAAAGATGATGATGATTCCTTCATAATCATTTAATCATAACTATATTAAATATGCACAAGACAAACTAAAACAAGGCAGGCAAAGCAATATGGGTTGGAATTAGAGCAACTAAATGACCCAATCAATTAAATTACATAGCCGTCATCAATTGCTGAAATGTTCACTGACTGCATATAATCTAAACATAGTACCATAAAACCTGTGTTGTGGACAAAGGCCCATAGAAAATACAAAGGATTCTCCTAAGATGAGCATATGCAGGTAGAAGCTATACAGCAACTTCTGATCTACAGAATTACTATAAATTAGTAGCAAAATAATGATAAACCGTTTATCAACACTAGAAATGATGAACATTTCTATCCATGCTAGCTTGAAACGGAAGCACACGAGGCAAAAGCAAGAAGATACAATCTACAAGTATCAAAATGACTGTTGATGAAGTTATGAATGTATATGCTAAGTTGATAACAAACTCTGCATTAATGCTGATTGACTTGTCCTGTTTCTGGAGGTCCTCCGCTGGTCTTGGCCTTTGCTGGGACAACTTTAGCTGGTGTTGAGCGCTCAGACTGAGAGAACCGAATCAAAACATTCATAAGGAATGTTACCAGGGCCAAACCAGATGTTGACATTGCAATACCCTTCCATGAGGACAAAAGTGAAGACCATTGGAGGAGTTTCAGAGCCCCTAATATAAGAAGGCATGCCCAAGAGGTAACCACCTGGATCCAATATATTGACAAACATTTCACATATGCAGAATAAAAATTATGGAAAGGAAATTAATGAAAAAGGCTGTTCAGAAAATGGACTAAAGTCACAATTCAGTCATTCATTAAGAGCAGTGCCTCACCAAAAGGGACTTAATTGGTCTGCCAATATCCTGCAACTCTTGACCGCTGAATGTATCCTCAGCCATATGCTTGTCCAGCAGTGCATCCTAATAGACCAAATGCAATGAAAGGAAATTCAGAAGAAAGAAAATGGTACCAATAGTAGTGAAAAATAGCAGAAGAATAGACAGATTATGTAGGTTTGTGAAAACACGTACCCAAAATATTAAAACCATGTTCTCCAATTTAATGTGCTAGGTATCTGTAACGGCATATAAGACATAAGATGAAAAGAATGCATACCTTTGCTATAAATAGATCTCTACACCATTGTGCAACATCATCATCTGTTTCAGGCAAGTCCTTCATCGAGTACCGCTTTAGATTTACATGCATCTGTAACAAAGTAATGAAACCCATCAATTGAAATTCCACATATTAGGGAAAAATAAAAGCCAACAATTACCCAAAGCATTTTGCAGTAGAAATCACATCATTAAGTTTGTTATAATCCATAATGTTTTCCCGAACAACACATTTATCTCTATCCTATGCACCTCTAAACTATGCTAATTCCTAAGAAATTACAAGTAGTGATGGCTATCATGAGCTGGTTCATCAACCAAGAAGCTAATGGGACTATGTTTCACAACTTAAATAATATCTAAATTAGAGTGGAGGACTTTTAACTTGAAGAGACTTCTTCTTCATGGGTTTGCATATCTGATGGAGCGAAAGTTATTCATACATTTGATTAACACTGAAAAAAAATGTGGCAGAGTGAAAGAGGAAAAAATAAGGTAGGACAGGCCAAGATAGCAGTGGTGGTTAAACTTTGAAGTAGAATGTTGCATCGTCCGTTCACATTGGCATAGCTAACCCTTCATATTGCATCAACAATGCATACTATCACAGTCCTGGTATAAATGAATGGAAAGTTCAACATAAACATAGAAATTGTGCCAAGAAGTATCCCAACCTAGAGAATGTGGGCATGATCATTCCCATTTACCATATATCCAGCTTAAATTTGTCTGGCTTACCACAGAAGATTGTCCCTTGAACAGCCTGAGCATTGTAGGCTGAGGGGAGCTTTTTGGGATCGCTACTGTTACATCATATATGGCTGGGACGAATGAGCGCATGTTACTCACAGCTGCAACAAATCCCTATAAGCAACAGTGGTAAACATCTATATCATGAAGATTATAGACAGTCATGTATACAAGTATATAAGAATCGAATTTCAAAGGAAGGAAACAACTGACAACCTCAACTCTGTTTACTGATTTATCAATTCACAAAACAACAATTAAGAAAAAGGAAAAAGAAGGAGAGAGAAAAGTCCATTCATATAAAAACATTTTAGTTTTAACTTCTTCCATTTACGGGACAAGTCATGATTTCATATCCCACTTTATGTAATGAATGAAGCACCAATATGGTCATTGCTCTTTGGTTGACAAATTTTGATATGCTGGTCAGTCAATGTCAATTAATACACACAAGCCTCTGCAAAGAGAAGTTATACTGTGAAAAAAAGAATTGAACTAAGTTCAGATGACAATTCAATGCCTCAGCATATTTACTTAAACAAACAAAAGATGCCTTCATCACGTCATATAGCAATTCTGCTAAGACAGTGGGACAGGCCCAGAAGAGGCACAAGAATTTTCTACATATAATTAATTCAACGGCACACAGTTGTCAAGCAACAGAGGAGCTTATATTGTTTGCATATTGGTGGTTAATATCCTGTTTCTTGGGTTATGGGGTCTTGAAAACTAGACAGAATGCCACATACAGAGAAAAAAGAAAACATTGAATTGGAAAAAGCTGGTGCAATTGAAACTCAACCTTTGTACGTGGAATCAAAACATTTTTAGGGATAGGCAACCCAGCTGAGGCTGCATACTCTTGAGCTGCTAAAAGCTTTGCCTGTGTAAAGCGAGTTCCTTCAACAAAAAGAGCCAACCAAAAGGGGCGAGGGAAGTCCTTTAGCCGTTTGAGACCTGACTGCAAATAGGGTCCAAAATTTTCACAAAGGGCTCATTAAGCATAGAAGCTTCACCACAAACACAATTCATTTTCTACAAGGCTTTATATTTAAAGAATGTTGTTAAAACTATACAAGTAAATCAGACATATCAACACTTCATACCTTTAATGGGCCTTCATCCTTGGCCCAGTTCCTTTCCAGGAAAAGGTATTCTGAGAACCACATAGACCATCCTATGACCTGGATTTTGGAATGAGTAAAGGTATAAAACTGAAGTGCAAGCCGACAAGAAACAATGAACAACTACGATCTTGGAAACATCAACAAGACAAACCAAGAAGCAAGGCAAAGAGTACTGAGGAAAAACCCAAACATGTGAATGATTCAGAAATCATATATCAAATTAAGATCATCAATGAACCTCCAGCATAAGACGAACCACGCATATATCACATCAGCTGCTGGATTTCTGGAACATATGATTCTAATGAAATTTCCTTTTGAACTGGTTCAATATTAAGATAATTATTCGTTCATCGGATACCCATTCAATTATTCAGTCGATTAGCTTTGTGGTTTACTATACAATTGACTCTAATACTGCCAACTCCAATTAATAGGGATACTATCTTTGTAAAGCCAAAAGAAATCACAAAATAAAGTAAATGAAATGTGGTATTGAGCTCTTAAGTGAGAACTTACTGGCAATACTTTAGATGATTTCTTCATAACAGCTAATGCACTTCCAAGGCATCCTGACCGCTATCACATTAAAAATCCATAATCAGTAGGCACCAAAAGAATAAAAAAATAAAACAGAAACTTTTAAAATCGAGCAGTTTCACTGGTTTTCATGAAGGAATTGTTTATACATTTGTCCATACACGTTATCCATAGAATACTACAATCAACTTGGGATAACCTTCATGTATTTCCTATTATGCATTAAATACTACATTTCACAGTGAGTATGGATAACCAGGCATATTTTTCTGTAATGTATCCATCGACAAAACCACAATGTTACAGAACAATACAAAATAAAAACTTGCGGACATCTCTGATATGCACAAATAAGTAATGCATAAACGTAGCATAACCTGAGCCAAAACCCATCCAACAAGCCAATCAATGTCACTTTTGTGGTTGGATACAACAAGTGCATGTTCTTTCCCTGAAATTCATAGCATTAGCAGAACATGACAAGTTCGACGGGTAGATAGCAATGTAGATGCAGAAGAAGCATAACAGTAGTGTAATCTTACCCATTAAATCAAAGGTGTGCTTATCTGTAAACACTCTGATCTGCAGATACAATCATTTTGGAAAAGTTAAACAGATTTGGTATTGGAGATATTTAATTATAACAAACATAAACATAGTAACTAGGACAAATAAAAATCCTTAATCTAGCGAAATGTTGACTTGTTTCAAAAGCAAGGTCACCAAGTTCATAGGGTTACATAGCGAGAAAAGGAAAGAAAACCTTAACACCCGCCCACCAATCGACGATCCAAACGAGTTCGAGCCAAAGCAACTCCGCGACTGATCTGTTGATCTTCCTGTAGGTGTTTTTTGAGAATGGTCTAATAAGCACGAAGCAAAGAGCCTGGAAAAACAAATTAAATGAAACGGTAAGTAGAAAGAAACCGGAGAGGAGGAGGAGAAGACGAAGACCGGAATGAAAATGAAAACTAAATCAGACGCGAAGAACAGAAGTCCCAGATGAAAGAAACGGGAGAGAAGAAGAAGAAGAAGAAGCAGACCTGAATGAAATTGACAACTAAACCAGACGCGAAGAAGAGAAGTCCTAGAGGAACGATCACAGCAGCCACCGCGATCCCCATCGTCAACTGCCACCACCACTATCAGATGCGTATCAAATAACACAAAAAGCAGCAGTTAGTAGAGGAGAGTATGGTAAGAAATTGGAGACCGATGGATTGATACAATCGAGGAGGACAAGCCCCTACTCATAAATAAATACCCAACCCAAATGAGAATTATACAGATGGATAAATTATTTATTTAATTATTTAATGTAAATAAATATAATTGAATTGGACAGGACTCTGAGAACAGATGGAGATGATAAAAGAAGAAGATGAGAAACGCATTCAATCAACCCAACAACATATTCCTAACCCCCTCCTCTCCTCTTCGTCCTTCTTACAGTGGACGTTACGTAATGTGGTCGTGGTCGGATGCTAAAATTTTTATTTCTGTCTTATTTTGTGATTATTATTTAATTTGAACTTCTTCCCTTCAAGTTAAAATCTTCTGTTTACATTAGGTTGTTTCACTTATATTCCGCTCTTAATACGACATCATTTTATAATAAAAATTACATCATATTATGTGCAAAACGATGTCATATTAGATGCGGGTGACAAATTATCATCCCTTTTCTTTTTCTATTTTATATACATAATACTTAGTTTGTAGAGACAGTGCTCATAAATTTTTTATAAGAGAATCAAAAGAGTGTAAGGATTCAATTACATAATTTGAAAGAAATATGTTTTAAAACTAAGGCACAATTTAAAGTAGAATTTTATTTGTTGAACTATAATTTGTTGAATAATAAAAGCACTAAAGGGTTATTATATTAAAGACTTAGAGATGACATAACCGTACATGCCTAACTTTTTGAAAGCTTTTTAATTTAATGCCTACCTTTTAAAATTTTTAATTTATTTTAAAGCTTACAAAACTTGTACTACACAAGTCAAAGCATTTCTTATATTAGTTATTTGCAAATATGCTAATGGAGTATGCATTTATGGAGACCTAGACGTATTACCTTGCTTTTATTTTAAGATCTAACCCTAACTTTTTTCCTTATGAATCATCACTCTTCTCAAAATTTTCATCCTTAATTTATTATAAGCAATCTTTTTTGTTATTTCTCAGTAATTCACAAAATTTTATTCTTTATGAAGTATAGTTGCACTTAAAAATAGGTGGATTTTCTCCTATGCCTAGATACATAATGGGCAGATGGAGGGAATATTAAGGAACTAGATAATTCTATCACTTGTGGGGAGTTTACCTTTAATGCAAGTCATATTATGAAGGCAACTCTAGGATTATGTTAAGGGAACCACATTAACTTGTAACATTTAATCTGTAGAGCTAGTGATCTCAAGAGTTTACAAGAGTCATTATTAGAGTTTCCGTATAGATTTAGGACCAAATTACCTTTTGCTGCTCTTTTGAGTTGGGTCATTTGTTGAGAATTGAGGTGGTTAATAGGCTTTTAGGCAAACTCTTAGTGCGATCATCTCTTGTGTATATCACATCTTCTACTGTGGCATTGCTTTGGATAATGTTGTGCAAGGAATTTAGTTTATGATTGTTCTTTAGGGGACCAATGTTTAGCCAATGGTCATCCCAAAAGCATACGGACTTCCATTACTAACCCTAGTTTTAATGGGATCTTTGATAATTATCAAGAGCCTCAAGATTTATGGTAGTGTTCATGATAGGTTTAGATTATCATACATTTTTTTTGGTGCTTAAGTGTGTTTTTAATT
Organism: Erythroxylum reticulatum; assembly: GCA_025504915.1. NCBI lineage: Eukaryota > Viridiplantae > Streptophyta > Magnoliopsida > Malpighiales > Erythroxylaceae > Erythroxylum > Erythroxylum reticulatum. The sequence continues at coordinate 32,950,750 of JANSVA010000002.1, read as the reverse complement.
ATTTTTTAAGATACTTAACATGTGTCTAGGCTTAGAATCATTTTATTTTTAGTGTTTGTATGTGTTATAAATGCTTATTTGGTTTATAGTAAGAATTTGATTTTAATTTTATGTTTCAAGAGTTGTTTGATGTGTTTGTGAGAGTTTGGAAACGAGAAATTATAGAATGGAGAAGGTGTTGGATGTATGTAAGTTGGCACAATTGTGCATGGCGAAGCTAGGAAATGTTGCATAGTTCTCTGTCATAATCATGACACCCTGCACAATCGTGATAGAGAAGGAGGATTCAGGCAAGTCACGATCATGTTAATGCATGTCGAATGCACCACAAAATAAACCTAACTCTGCGCAACTAATTTTATAACAGTGTTGAGTAGGGATCGTATCCACAAGTTCATATCGTTTTTGTAATAAATGAAATCAGTTTTTAGGAAGGGGGTTAGTTGGAAGCAAATAACAAAATAAAGGAAAATTGAACTAAGGAAAACAAGTCAAATTAAATAGCATCAAAATGTGAAAATTGATGAATGAGTTTAGAATCCAGTTCAAGGTTCAATCTCAGCCTACGCATAAATAAACATACTTCATTGTCTTGTTATTCTCACACCTCTCTTAGAAACTATTAATTATAGGTTAACCATAAGCTCTGTTAATCCTAATTTTCCCTTAAGTCGTATTTAATTAAAACAAGCTCTTTAAATAAACCTAGCTATCAAATAATCTAGAATAAGATCTCTTGATCTAATAGGATAGTCGCATTAAGAACTGAGAATATAGATTAATCTAGGCAACAACCACACAAGCTCAGGTCATTTAACCTATATTACGGTATCCCTAATGATTTAACACTATTAGTTGCGACAAATGAATCCAAAACACAACTATTACGTATTGTATTTCATATTCTAGCATTGGATTCTTACATAAATAATTAAACAATAATGAGAATAGTAATTATCCATAAATGAATAACCAGATCAATAAGCAAAAGATAACATAAACAATCCCCAAAGAGAGAAAGAACAACAATACACAATGAAGAAGCACCCAAATGTGTTCTTCGACTTCAATTTCACCTTTGATCTGGAAGAAGAAAAATTAGCCCTCCATAAATCCAAAAGAACTAAGAGTTTTGCTCCTCCTCTTCATCCAAAAATGATTCATGCCCCCTTAGCCACTTAAATGTTGCTTTATATGAAAAACTAGGGTTCTGGGAAGATGTATGATTGGGTGCACGACAAAAAGAAGACTTCGTAAAGATACACAGTTGGATACACGATTGTGTATCCAAACATATATGTCAAATATGCATCCTATAAATTTATACACGGCCGTATAAGTAGATACACGGTATGTAACACCCCTTATATAGAATATACAACTACCCATATACATGACAATTAAATTCCTATACAAACAGTCATGGTATACATTTCTATTTATTCATAAGGACTGTCATCACACATTTTTCTATTCAATGTTATACAGTTACAATTACAAAGTTTCATATCACTTAACATTATCATTGAAAAGTAGTATTAAATCTTTACATTTACATGACAATCCAAAAGAAAACATTATAGTGTCCTTCATTAATTATCATTGTAAAATAGTATTACATCTTTATATTTACATAACAATCTAAAAAAACATTACAATGTCCTTTATTACATATGCAATCATCTTTAATTAAAAAAAAACTCATTCCAAAGGTACTTTTACTCCTAACAATTGGCCTTAGTCTCTACAGATGTTTCCTGTACCTCACTCCTAATACTAGGAATCACGTTGATTAACACCCATTCTAAGCTTCAAAGTTTAGTGGCCAACACTTAGTTTGGATGACCACTCACAGCAATCATCCGCTAAGCACGCACATTCATAAATATCATAACTCATATAAATAGTGATGGCATACTTAATTAAAGTATCAAATGTAAACATGCTTCATTATGTTATTCATGTACTGTAAATTTACATTCATAAGCCAAATATTGATGTTCAATGCTCATTGATACAAATTATCAATACAAATGCAAATGCAAATGCTCATCAATACCAATTACTTTTATCGGCATGTTGTATTTCTTATTTCTAATCATTAGGCCTGCACATTCCCGTGGGCGTGGATAACAGGAGTTATAGATATCCAAAGATATCAAAATTGTGGATACCTAAAAGTATTAAACTGTGGATATCCAAAGGCATCAAACTGTAGAGACACTATAGTCTCGAAATGGAGACACCATTGGTGTCAAACTGTAGCAATTGCATTGCAACCCTATAGGCATGCCTATCTATCCACCACTAAGACAATAGAGCAGGAACTATAACATTTCCTTTAACCATTCTCTCATTTCATAATGCATCATATGATATTCAATTGAAGTCATAAAATTTGTATTAAGGTGCATACTGTATACACATATGAGCAATAAATTTGCATACAAATCATCTATGTACATGTAAATTATCTTTAGCACACATTATGCTCAGTCTTCAATTCCAATGTTTAATCACACAATTCACATGTGGCAAGTCCTATTTCACTTATTTCTAGGTGTTTGAAAAGTTTCATACACATTCAAAAATGTTTGGATAAGGTACAGTAAAAATTGGAAATGAAAATAAGGTCACGATTGTGATAGAAGACCATTCTCCAGGTTCATGATCATGTATAAAGTGTCATGATCATGAAAAAAGAGTTTTCTACTGTCATGATCATGATACCCATGTCACACTTGTGACAAAAGATCTTGATGTTGTGTTGTGATAGACACTCGCCAGTTATACCTCTACTTGTTTAGTAATATTAATATAGAAAAAGTCGGAATTAGGTTTTTAGGTCTTATGAAAATTTATTCCCCTATATCTCTAGTTTATGAAGAACTAAAAATCAAGCCATTTGAACTTCTAAATCATGAGATATAAACTAAACATCATAAGATGATCCAAAATAGGGGTAGCATTAAGTCACCAATTTTGATCTCAATTTCCAATGTCATAAAGCTAGAATTAAGTCAGAGTCTCTTCTATGAATTTCTATTCCTATGTATTAGGTTTCATATGAAACTAAAATCACCCAATTTGGAGGTTTGTAGGCTGATTTATGAGCCAAACAATGTGACTGATTCAAATAAACCTAAGACAGAATTCGACTATGATACTCTCTTGCCATATTCAACCAATTTCATGCAAAGTAACACCAAAATAACACCAACACACCATAAAAGCAACCATTAGATATCCAAATAAATCTTTGTATCCATTAAAATATACACACAAAGAGAAATTAAACTAAGTGTAGTCCCAATCCTTAAAATTGATCAAGTAGTTCTTCTTATGCCTTTTCTTCCCTTCTTCTTTGGCTTTGCTTGACTCACCAACTAGAAACACCAAAAATACCTATCCTAATCCCAATTCCAACCTTATAATTCCAATTTTTCATAAGAAAAGCAAACAAAGATAAAGATGAGCAGAAAATCAGTAACTTTTACCTTGATTTCTACCTAATATTAGCTTGATTCCTTACATGCAAAATGATGGAATCAAGAAGATGAAATGGACAGAAAATGAGAGAGGAAAAATCTAAAATTAAAACCCTAAAATGCAGTCCCTCTCTCCTTTACATGTGCCCAATTCATGCACTTTCAAGACTTACAAACATGCATAATTCCTATTAGACACACATGTTTTATTCTTATTGTTCACACATGTTTTAATACAATTAGTTCATGTGTTGACTTTAGGAAAATTGCACATTGGTCCTTCTTCTTCCTTTAATTCCCACATTGGCCTATAATATCATCAATTAATTTCATTCTCTTCCATATTTCAAGTCTAGGTACGTATGTCCATGTTGAAATGAACAAATCACCCATTTACTCATGCCTTTTATATTAAGTACCATTATGTCACTTTTTTTAAAAAATACCATTATGTCTCTTACTATGCTTAGATGCTCTTAATTCGTTATGTTCACTTCTTAGTACACCCTAGATATACTATAATACTTCTAGGGTATATGTTGGGGACTTAAATGGGTGCTTCTTTTAGGTCATCTTGAAAACTTCATTTTCTTACATTTTCTTGTCCCATTTTCACCTCAATCCATCTCTTTCATGTTCCACAAAGATAAATGAGTTTAAACATCAAGAGGATCGCTCGAAGAATGCACTTTTAACTTATTTTATGTCTTGAACTTCCAAATTGTACCTAAAACTAAATATGAACCAAAATAAGTTTCTTAAGCATTTCATAACAATAATCACTAACTGTCAAGGATTGAATGTATAAACAATTAAGCACACATCAAATTTCCCCACACTTAGCTTTTAACCATCCTCGAAATAAACAACAAAATCAACCCCACACTTAGCTTTTGACCATCCTTGGGTAAAACAACAAAATCAAAGTCACAAACCAAAATAATTACTCATTTTTCATATTTCTGAAGAATAGATAGTCATAAGAAAAGATAAATAAATTTTAAATTCATAGCAAGAACTCAACATCCAATGCCTTTACTCATGATCAATCAACAATTATTTCCTTCAAAAAATTGAGCAATCTAAGGGTAGACTTTACAAAATGAGTTTAAATATGATAAATTTATGGGTACACTCAAACACCATCCATGATTAAGACATTCCACAACTTTGCATATCATTTCATTTCTTTACTACTAAGATTCACTTGCATAATCATGAAATTTATGGGTACACTTAAACACCATCCATAATCAAGACATTCCACAACTTTGCATATCATTTCATTTCTTTACTACTAAGATTCACTTGCATAATCATGAATCAAATAACTTTCCTATGGTTGTAATATTGGCAAGGGTTAAGGTGAGATGTATTTGGGTAATGTGGCATAAAAGCTATCAAAGCTAGTGAAGCAAGTAAAACACCCAATTTAACATCAAGTGCAAAAACTAACATTTACTCAAAACTAGGTACTATCAGCTATGATGAATGCAAAAATTATGTTTTACAACTCAAATTCAAGCTCTCACACCACAAACCACATGAAACATAAGAAATTAAAAGGAATCACTCACACAATTGATGACAACCAATATATTATAACCATAAGTTGTGATCCTTCAAAACTACATATGCATCATACTCAATTCACCTATTCCATACAAGTTTAGGAGGAAAAACTAATCATGAATAACTTTGCAAAACAAATGCATTTCCTCCTTTATACTTTTATTTAAACATATTTTTCTTTCTTTTCTTTTCTCTTTTTTCTTCTTTTTTCTTTTTTCTTTTTTCTTTTTTTAATAAAAATTTGAAGAAGCTACATCAACATTCGAAATTCATTGATAACAAATAAAATGACATTCTAATAATTATAACCAAGCCATATATATGCGCAGCCCCACACTTATACTTTTGTGCTTCCTTAATCATTAACAATCAACAAATGCTCCACTAAATTTAAGGCTTAGATAGGAAATTTGGTTAGGTATAAGGCATGTAATGTGGTTAGCACTAAAAAGAAAAGGCAAGCAAAGCTCAAGAGGGCTTGACAAAAGGGAAATATATATCAATAAGTAGGCTATTTGGATAATGTAACTTGTGAAACAAGGAATGTCTACATCATTTTCATGTTAACTCGTGTGATAAAAATATGGTCTTGAATAGAAAATCAAAGCAAAGTTAAGATATATATGTGATGAAGGTCACACATAAATAAAAGACAATGAGACTACTACGGATGTGTTGTTCTATAAAGGTTTAAAATCTTACTAGCTTGTTCCATTAGTCACTACTATTCTAAAGATAATGTATATTGACCAATCACAAGAGTAAAAGTACATGATCAAGTTGCCATGAATTTTTCTAGTCAATTCTCTCTCTAATTATTGCTATATAATCCTAGAAGTAATAGAAAAAGAGAAATTATTTGTTTGATTCTCTCTCTTTTGGTTTGAAAACTAAAAAACACATAAAAAAAACAAACTTAAAAATACATATGCACATAAGAAACAAACAACTTAAAAGCACACATTATAATCCTATCAAATGCGAAAATGTAAAGGAAAAGAAACAAACTTCCCTTGGGTTACCTCCCAAGAAGCGTCTTTCTTTATTGTCACTAGCTCTACTCCATCCTTTCCTCCTCACATGAAAAAAAAATGATCTTTAGGTGTCATAACTTTCCACTTAAGGTTCTTTAGGATAGGGCCTAAGTTAATGATCATGCACATTCATTGTCTTCCCTAACTTTAGACTCTTAAGCTTTATTGAGTCCCTACACTATTGGAATATCTCGAAAATCTCTTCACCCCTTCTCCTCCTTGTTTAATGTCTCCAACCTGCTGGGTAAAGGTGAAAGGTTAATCTTAGCAACAGATAGGAACTTAGTATTTACCTTTGAGCTAAATGATGTATCCTTTTCTCCTTCGAGATCCTTCTCAACTTCTTCTTCACTAACAATCCTTTGAGATTAAAGGATTGAGTTTTTTGGGGGGCTCATTGGCAAAACTAGTATGTATGGATTCCCACATAACATTTATAAAGAGGATTTGTTAGCTAAGTTACGAATTGAAATTTAGAGAAATGCTCCACCACATGAGAGTCTCCCTATCTTGAGATTAAGTGAATATAGTGAAATAGAGAAGATTAAGATACCTATTACCTAACCCTGGAAACCTAACGATACCAACAAGAAATGGATTGCTACTAGATGAGTCCTTAAAACTTGATAGAAAGGAGAAACTTTAGAGTCTAAATTTGGCAATACTCCCCTGATAAATGAAGTACCAAAGAAGCGGAAATACATGAGGAAGAGATTTTGAACAATGATGGTCTAATTAATTCACAAGAGCCTATGGAAATATAGGATTTAGCTCAGATGATTATTGAAGAAGCAATAACAATTGAAGAGGCAACTTTGAGAATGACCGAATAATAACAAATGGAGCTCTTTAAATCTACTGGAAAATATTCATTGTAAGAGATGAAACAGGTGAAATGTCTTTGGAGAAAATAGGGAGAGCTAAAAGTGATAATACTAGTGCAAAGAGTAAGGAGCATTTTTTTTAGAACCAAAGACTAACTCCAAAAGCAACATCGTAAAAGTCGAAGCCTCTAACCAAGAGGAAACGAATGAATTCAAAATGCAAAATAACAATACTAGGAGAAAATTTATTGGATGGAAGGGGAAACAAAACATCCAAAACAAAGGGGAATCCCCCATCAATGGCAGTCCTAGTTTTGAATACTAGAAGGCTAAAGGTCCCAAGTAAAAGAGGTGGTGAAAGATAAGTAGCCTTGCTTAATAGGACTTCTTAAAACCAAAATAAAGGAACCTCACACTCTATATGGTTCTAAGTTTTTGGGTGCTAATTGGGAGACTATATCAATTCATAAATCATATTACAATGGTCAAATTATTTGCCAGATATGATTGGAATGCATGTTGTGGAAGAAGTTAATCAATAACTTCACTTGCAATGTCAAATGAAAGGTATAAGGCTTATCTTTGATTTAACAGTTATTTATGCTCTAATTTTGGCTTTCAAAGAAATAAGCTTTTGGTGGATTTTCAAAATTTTAATTGAGAATTCAAAAACCTTGGCTTATTATGGGAGACTTTAATTGCTCTTTATGTATGACTGAGGTGGATGGAGGCAGGAAGTTTAGTTTTGGCTTAAAAAAGGAACTCTCTAGTTTCTTAATGAAGATGGATTTGGTGTATCTTAATGCAAATGGCATATTGCTCACATGATCAAATAATCAGCATGGAAGCTTTCTTATAAGAAAGAAGCTAGATAGAACTTTAGTAAATCCTGTTTGGCTAAATCCATTCCCTAACTCCTTTGTACATTTTAGAGAAAATTTAATGTTTGGTCAATCCTATATGCTGATACAGAGAATAGTTAAAAGCAAAACAGTGGGGACTCCTTTCATATTCTTCAATGGCATTACACAGATGGAAGGATTCTCAGTAGTTATTAGCAGATGATGGAGCTTTGATGTTGAGGGCTTCAAATCCTATCAACTAATCTAGAAATTAAAAAGCTGAAGGCTACTCTCAAAAACTTCATGCTTAGAAAAAATCAGAACCTCAATGCTCTTAAAGAAAAATGATTCAAGCTTAAAAATACTGTTATGATTCTCCTCACAATGCAGATATCATATTAACACAAGTTAAAAGACTATAAGAATATCAGGAAGCTCTCAAACTTCATAATTCAATTTTTAAGCAAAAAGCTAGACTAAATTGGTTGAAGGATGGAGATTAAAACACAAAGTTCTTCCACTCCACCTTACTTTCTAGGAGAAATATTAACAAAATTTTATTTCTTTAAGACACTTCTAGATTAGAATACTCAGATCAAAAAAGTTTGCAAGAGTTAACTAGAAGTTACTATATAAAGATGATGGGTTACAAGGATTATGCTACTCCAAGTTGTAGTGCACTAAGATTGTTCAACTACACAATTGATCAGGAAATTAGAATTTTATGGTATGACCTATTATAAAACCTAAAATCAAAAGAGTCCTCTTTAGTTTGAACCCTTCAAAATCTCCAGGGCCTTATGGTTTCTCTATAATGTTTCTTCAAAAGAAATAGAAAATTATGGGTAATCTATTTATAGAGGTAGCGATGGAATTCTTTGCTTCTTCCAAAATGCTTCAAGAACTAAACCACACATAAATTTACTTAGTGCCTAAAACACAAAGACCTAAAAGAATGCAAGACTGTAGGCCAATCTCAAATTGTAATACCATCTATAAAGTGATTTCAAAACTCTTAGTTGAAAGATTGAAGGTGGTAATCATTGGTATTATCAACTCAAGATAGGGGACATTTCTTCCTAACACAGACATTAGGGATAATATTCTCCTACTATAAGAACTACTGAGGGAGTATAGTTGTTGGATCCTAATTTTTTTCTAAATTTCTTATTAATTGTTTAATGATTTATTTATGTTTGTTTGTTTGTTGAATAATTTTTTTTAGAAT
>JANSVA010000002.1:32896936-32910515 GCA_025504915.1 Erythroxylum reticulatum | reverse complement strand
AAAAACATAAGTAAGTCATATGGAATACATGTTCAATGAAACATTCCAACTAGGCTACAATTTGGGGCCTTACAAAGTTAGTGACTATTTTGGATAGCTTTATAGGCATATCAACATTGGGCATCATTTTGTGTTTGTATTAAGCTTTGATATGTATGATGTTATGTAAGTAAAGTTTGTTTAAACTTTTTTGTATTGTAATGACATGAAGATTTGAAGTTCCTTTTGTTTGTGAGTATGTTTTGCTTGTGGTTAGATTTGAATGTATGTGTTTGCTTAAAAATGATTGTGAAATCATAAGATTCTGAGTGTTTCGCCGCGACAAACCTTTCTGAAGGCGTCCTCGCCGCGGTGAACCCTTCTGAAGGCATTTTCGCATAAATTTCTTAAATGCAATACTTTCCACTCCTTATTAACACCACCCTCTCACGACTGTCCTGAATAGTCTTCTCGAAATTAGTCCTAAGACCCAAGTCAAACATTTTTTGGTATCTGAATCGATTGTTAGGCTCTGAAAATGGGGTCTAACACTCTCCTTGTAGCCTTAACTTCCTTCATTGCTACCTGAGATCTAACCGTTGGACGTGATCTATTGGATGCAGCAGTAGATTTCACCAGATTTACCCCATTATTCCGCCTTTTTTTTTTACACATATATGGTTTGTTTCCGTTGTACCTGAAGCCAAGGCCCATAACCGTTGCCCGTCCCGTCCGAGTTCCCCTCTGTTGTCTTCCCCGGCAGCGTCCTCCACACTGGTGTGTCTTCTCTGTCGCGTTTTGGCTGTGATGATGACTCTCTGGGTGCATTTATGTTCTTCGAGCATGTTTCAGTGGCATGGCAAAGCATATCGCATCCAAAACAGACCTGTGGAAGGCCCTCAAGGTCTCACCATCCAGTTCCACGGACGGACATAAGGGCACGCTGAGGTCGACATCCATAGCAATTCGCGCGAACCTCCCACGTTGTGCTTGTAAGGTAGCCTCATCTATCTTCACTATGCTGCCCACCAAGTTACCCAACTCTTGGAGGATCATGGGGTGATACCGAGCTATTGGGAGGTTGGAAAACCGAATCCATGCTACCGCTCGAATGACCTTTGCCTGCGTTGCTCTGAAGCTCGGGAGCCACTGTTGGACAGATAGAAACTGCCCATATATCACCCAAGGTCCGTTCGTGAGGACATTGATGTAGTCGGCTGTGTCCTTAAACTTAACAAGGAAGAAGTCATTCTCCATGTCCACTATTTTTAGCGGACCACTTAGACGCCGTAAGTTGCGGAGTTAGCTAAGTGCGCGAAATCCCACCCGGCGGCTTAGGAGCTTGACGACAACGGCTTGCTCCCACTGCTTATCGAGCTGATCCTTGAACTTTTGGGATAGTAAGGGACTGCCCCTGCGCTCCCCCATGGTTGGCGTGATATCACCAATATCAACTTCAACAGGTTCGTCTTGCAGCCAGTGTTATTGTGGAGCAGAGCCATCCTCGCCGGAGCCCCCTATCAATATCGCATTATAGGTATGTTTAGATGGGGAGGGTTCCTTGTCCCTTTTCCTTGTACGAACTTTTTTGGAAGGTTGTCCCTCTGGATCAAAGGCTTCCATGACGTTCAGTGACTCCCTCAAAACAACTGACGTGAACTCACAAGGTGTCATAGCCTTCGTCTCCAGGAAAAACACAGTCATCTTGTAATAGTATACTGAGTTAAAACACAAACATGCATGTGAACAGTACTAGAGAGAGAGCTTCTTTTTACTCTTTCATTTTATGTTTCTTTCTTTTATTAATTTTCAAACGATATGAATCAAGGACGACAGCACATATAAGTCTTGTGTTCTAGGTTTTTCAACTTTAAAGAATCACATGAATTATCTAAAACCATCAGTCAATTTCTTCTTGCTCATCCTTGTCCCCTCGCCTCTCTCGCTCTCACTCTCCCAGAAGAAGTACGCGTACGGGGGCGACAATGTATACTGTTAACCCTTCTATAGTAACATTAACTTTCAATTTATATTTTAAGACCAAACGAAAAGCCAAAATGATAAATAATTTTATTTGATATGGATTTTAAGTTTGGATGTAAAAACCGGACTGACCTAACCTATTGGCTCGAGCTGTACCATGTTAAATATGAATTAAGCTAGATTTTAATTTAATTTTTACTTTTAATAGTTATGAATAAAAATAATAAATCGCCTAGTTTTCCTAAACATTGAAGAATCGAATGTCTTTGTCACCCATATCATAAATGCAAAATGATGATAAAAATCTAAATCACAAGGATCAAACTCAAAAACTCTACATCCAAATTCACATGCATTATACCTCCATACTTAAGACATCATCTAATAAATATTTATAAGCCTTAAGCTCTGACTCGCTTCACTGCACATAGATGAAGCAGCTCCGACGGTGGCAATAAAGGCTAAGATTAAAGGAGAAATAAGAAGTTGAGGATCTTTTGAGGCAAAGAGGGTAATATTGTGAAAATCGAGAGAAAGAAAGAGATGAGAGAAGAAGATAACGGTTTCCATATTCTAGCTATTTTAAACTAGTGTTATGGTTATTACTATTAATTGATCATATCCATTGAAGAATAAATGAGATTCAAAACATCATATATTTTAAACGTAAAAAACTTATAAATATTTTAGTCTTGTTGCATTCCTTCTTCATAATTAGAGCCCACTCTAGTACCTTAGATTGATGTGTAAGTAAAGAAGCTAATTTATTGTAACCATCTCGCGTTGTGTGGAAATAAATAATTTTTTAATAAAAAGATAAATAACCGTCAATAATTAGTCAAATGGTTGGTCATATAATGAGTACTTATTCTTTAAAAATATCAATTTCCATATATAATATAAAGACTTGAAATAAATAGTAAAATTCTAACATAAGATGAAGATGTAAATTTTAGTTTTATGTGATATTAAAAATACTACTATTTGTTAATCAAAATTTAAAACAAAATATTGATGTATTTTTCTATTTCAATAAAAATATTTTAATTATTACTTATTCTTATAATTTTTACTTCTTATTTATTATAAATCAGTTTTATAGTAGTTTAATACTAGTTAAGCCTTTAAACCTTAAATTTTTCCTTTAACTGGTTCAATATCTAGTCCGGTTTTTAAAACATTAGTCTTTACTACCAAACTTTGATCCTTCACTCAATTTGATGTTTGGCATACCAAAAGTGTACAGATACTAAAATTGTTTGATAGTCATTATTATGTTTGTGAATATGATGTACATATATTACACTTAATATTTCCTAAAAATTTTAATTACTTTAATTTAAATTTTAATTATTATATTTTAGATAATCTTGAATATGTTGCTTAAAAGTGAGGCCCCATACATTTATAATGACTTACACAATCCCTACACATGGTCGTGTATCTCTAAAGTTGTATCAATTCTTCCATTTTATACCTTGATTTTATGCTAATTCTTCTCCTTTTGGTTCATTACTGCAATTATCACCTAAAAACAAACTTGAAGTAAAATAAGTACTAAAAATACTATAGAATTATTAAATAATAAGCAAAATATAATAAATATGGGTATATAAATATAGTTAATTAATCATTTATCAAAAAACATAAGTTGGCCTTATATAATGTCAAGGTCTTAAGATGAAATCGACATTGTACACACCTTAACACTGGCAATAGTATTGTTTTACTTTTTTAAAAAGGTTATGCATCATCAATTTTTTTTCTATTTCTTTAAATTGATACTTCTATCATAAGACCAATGCTAGATATACTTCTTATATTGATGCTAGTTTGGTTTTGTCTTTAGACACTCCCCTAAGATGCTTCAAATTTGTGCTTATCTCACCTTGCAGATTAGAACTGGTTACTCTCTATAAGCTCAATTCATTCTTTAACTTAAACTTTCCATCTTCTTTCCACTATATCTCATCCCCTTTGGCTTATTAAATATGATATTTATGCATGGAACAACACATAAGAATTCAAAAACTGTAACCTAAACATATCAAATAAAAGCTTAACAAAGAATAATGTTAGCTAAAATATAAAACTAATGGAAAATCTTAGAAAATTCAATTTGCCCTCACTTAAACATGGAATTAACTTTAATGAAAACAATTAAGATATTAATCTCAATCGAATAAGGTAAATAAGGTTGACGATTCTCCCCTAATTCCATACAAGTTGGGTGAGGTAAGGTTATAAGAATTTCCATAAAAACTTACCTACAAAAGAAGATATAATTAAATAAAGGAAATAAAAATGAAGAAAGAAGAATAAAAGAAAAGGAAAAGTTAGAATCGTTAGGTTTCTTATGAATAAGAACTTCTTTAGATGTGATTTAGTTAGGCACTCTTTTAAGCTCTTTACTCTTCCCAGATTTCCATTAGGATTGGCCTAATTCCCTTCTTTCATATAATGTAAAGGAAAAAAGGAATTATTAGGATACATAGTTGAATCTCTTAGTTTTGTATACCACTAATAAGGAGGCAATGGCTTAAACACTAGATTAAGTACTCCTTTGATGAGGATTTCTTTTAGGTCCATATGTAGGTCCATGTGGAAGACCTATAATGGCTCAAACATTAAGTCAAGCGCTTCTTTAGCCACATCAATTATCGCCCCTCTAATAGCCAAAAGATGTCTCCTTATAATGATGAGGACCTCATTGTTGTACTTCATATCCATCATAAGAAAGTCAATTAGAAAGATGGATTTTTGTACTTCCATATGTAGGTATTCCACATCACCAATCTAGTACTAGATAGAATAATCTACCAACCATAATGACAAATTCATCAAATTCAGTTCTCTTATTCCTAGCTTCTTAAAAATAGATAAGGCATTAGATTTGTACTAACACCTATATCATATAAACATTTAATTGGTTTTAAATCACTAAATTTGTAAGGAATAGTAAAAATCCCCAGATCCTTCAACTTTTAAGATAATTTATTGTCTGATATGGCTTTATACTCTTCTGTCAAAGGCATTATAGTATACTCTTCTATTTTTTATTTTGTAGATGGTCTCTTTTAAAATCTTCAAATAAGATGAGATCTAAGCCAATGCTTCAGTGAAGGTTATATTGATGTTTTATTTCCTAAAGACATTTAAAAATTTGTTGAAACTATCCCCATTTCTTTACCCTGTGAAAATGTGGAACTAGAAACACATAAGGCTTTACTTGGGTCTTGATAGGTGTGATTTATAGTGTGTTTTATAGGTTATAGAATGTGCTATTAAGTGTTTTCTTAAGTGATAGCCATGTGTTTAGGACTTCGATTTATTTTTTTATTAATGTTTTGTGAATTTTGTTTGATTATTGATGATTAAGGAAAGAATTTGATCTTAATGCTTATTTTAGGGGATTTTTAATATGTTTGAATGATGAGTTGAGACTAGTAAATTAAAGAAAATTTGAATAAGAAATTGAAGGAAGAGGTCTGTTATGATTGTGCACCTATATGATCATGTAAGATGGAAGTTGGAGTAGTTGTGAAGTCTCTATCATGATCATGCACTCTTTTTCAAAGAAGAGGTTTATTATAATTGTGCACCTGCATGATCATGTAAGATGGAAGTTGAAGTAGCTGTGAAGCCTCTATTATGATGATGCAAAGTGAATGATTATGATAGAACATGTAGATAGGAGGCTATGCATGATCCTACAAATGTAAGATTTTTCAAGTCATGAAATTTTTGTATTTTTGATGATTTGGGGCTATATTTGGAATATAAACAACTGAGGAACTCCTAGAAAGAGCCCCATGAGGATCAAGAAGTATAAAAGGCAACCAAAAACATAAAGAGAGGTGGCTAGAACAAAGAGATGAAGGAGGTAAAATTTAAGAAGAACAGAGTTATAGAATTTTCTAACTCAAGGACAAGAAGAGCAACACAACTAGAATTTAAAGTTCTATTCTTTTCTTTTCTTTAATTATATTTAATTTGGATATAAATTGCTAAATTTGTTTGATGGATTACTCTTAAATTGTTTTGTTAAACTTTTAATTTCTCGACTTAATAGAGATGTACTTTGTGGTGTGTATCATTTTATATTTGATCTAAATTGAGAGATTAGATTGAATTATTATGTTAATGTTGCACAACGAGAGTTGGTACCATAATGGACATATAAAAATCATATTAATAGGCAATTGAAGAGATATCTTAATTGTTTGTTAGTTACTTAAAAGATTGCTTTAAATATAATTAGATAGTTAAGAAGAGTTTTGAAAGATCAAGAGGTTTCAATTCAATTCTTATCTAATTTAATTAGGATTAATTAGTTAGATCTCGAGAGAGGGTAACCATAATTATTGAATATCTAGGTTCATGTATTATTAAATCAAGAAGGTGAAGTGAAAACAAAACAAGGATATAAGTAATTCCAAAGTTGTCATCATTAATTAATCAAGAAATTCATTGTTATTTGTTAATTATTTAATTATCAACTTTAGTTTAGTTCATTTTCCTGCTATGTTATCATATTATTTACATTAAACAAAGTGTTACAAACATTATTAGGTGTCTAAAGTAATCCTCGTGCGAACAATACTATTTATACTATAAAGATATGACTCGTATACTTCGGTATAAATAGATTTTAAAACAAGTAAACAAGTTTTAACGTCGTTATCAGGGATTGTAAATTTAACATCTAATTCAATTTAAGTTACTTTGATTTAAGGAATTTACCACTTTCCTTATGTGTAGCAAGCTCAAAGGCATATAAGTTTTTGACATCATAAAGTAAGAGAGAAATTCAAAAGGCAAGATGTTAAGAAGATATATAAAGACCAGTGGATGAAGAAGGAAACCAAATAGGTCAAAAAGAACCCTCACAAAATTTATGAGATCGAGGTTCAATACTAATTAACAAGGGATCACAAGACCACTAGCACAGATAAATAACTTCAAAAGTAAACAACCTTTCCTGAATATATTGCAAACCAACATCTAGTTTTATGAACTAGCCAAATGGGTCATTAGAGGATGCATCTAAGATAAGGCTATTCCCATTCACACTTAAAGATCAAGCTAAGGCATAGTTGAATTCTCTTAGCACAAAAAACATGATGATATAAAAGCAATTGGTACAAGCCTTTTTAGCTAATTACTTTCCTTTAACAAATACCACAAAGATCATAAAGGAGATAATAAATTTCTAGAAAAGTGAGGGGAATCATTGTACGAAGCTTAGGAAATATTTAAAGAGTTACAAAGGAGTTACCCATAACTTAATTTACTAAAGAGTTCCTATGGCTTACCTCCTACAATGGAGGAGTCAATCCATCCATAAGAGGTACCATTGATGTAGCAACTAGAGGTTCATTGATGACGAAGATATTATATGATGAATGTTACTTGTTAAAGGAGTTGGCAAACAATAGCTATTTATGGATGTCAAAGAGGAGCAAATAATAACTAACCTTCAAAGGTCAGAAAGGAGTGCTTACTATTGATTTAGTGACAACGTTAGAGGTTGAAGTAGCAAACCTAGCTAAGTAAATAAATAGCCTAAAAGTCACTTCTTTCAGCCCACTAAAAGTAACTGGATATGAATGCAAATTATATGGTCAAGAAGGCTATGTTACATCTAATTGCTTCCTAGTGGACAACAATATTATAAGGTAACTAAATTTTATAAGAGCATAACGAGGTCTAGGTGGTAACAACCTTTACTCAAATACTTATAATCCTGGGTGGAAAAACTAACCAAAATTATGTTGTTCTAGTGATGCAAGAAATCAAATGAGATCACAACGACCACTAGGATTTTAATAAGGTAGGATTATGTTTTTGGATTTAAAGATGGATAAGCTAATGGATATGTTGAATTCTAAGTTCAAAAGCCAAGATGAGAGCTAGAAGAGGATAGAATCTAAGTTTGACCTAATTGTAAAAATGGTGTTTCTTTTATCCATAATTTGGAGATTCAAGTGGGGCAATTAGAAAAAACATTATCTACATGAAGTGTAGGGATTTTCCTAACCAATTCAAAGTCTAATTTAAGGGAGCAACTAAAGGCCATCACACTTAGAAATAGGCAAAAATTAGAAGAACCAATCAAGAAGAAGGTTGAATCCCACTATGAAGGAAATATAGAGATTAGTGATAAGAAGGAAGCGAAAAACCTAGTGGCTGATCATCTATCATGTCTTGAAGGAGGGGAGATGCAATAAGGTGATGAAATCAATGAACAATTCCCTAATGAATCCTAGATGTTGATAAACCATCTATTTTTTCCATGGTATGCTGATATTGCAAATAATGTTACAGGTGGTATACTTCCTTTTGATTTTTCTTATCAACAAAGGAAGAGATTCCTATATGAATGTACTAACTATTTTAGGATGAACTACTATTGTATAATATTTTCCGTGGTGGACAAATTAGGAGATGTGTTTCAAAGGAGGAGATGTTAGAAATACTAACTCATTATCATAATTCTACTTATGTAGGGCATTATAGAGCGAACAAAATGGTAGCTTGAGAATTGGAATGTGAATTCTGTTGGCTTAACTTGTTTAATGATGCTTGTGAGTACGTAATGCAATGTGATAGATGCTAAAGAGTAGGGAGTATTTCAAAGAGAGATAAGATTCTCCTTTTCTAACATCTTAGAGGTTGAAGTATTTGATATATAGGGGTTGGTTTCATAGGAACTTTCCCGTCTTCCATCAA
The DNA here is from genome assembly GCA_025504915.1 of Erythroxylum reticulatum. NCBI lineage: Eukaryota > Viridiplantae > Streptophyta > Magnoliopsida > Malpighiales > Erythroxylaceae > Erythroxylum > Erythroxylum reticulatum. The sequence goes on along the minus strand of JANSVA010000002.1, from coordinate 32,901,821 downwards.
GAACACATACATATTGGCAAAAGTAAACATGTCTTGAGATGGACCTAAGTAATGGCAACTCCAACTAATGATGGTAAAGTGGTGCAAAAATTCATTAAAAAACTATTTAGTAGAATTGGAGTTTCGAAAGCGATCATAAGTGAGGGAGGAGCCAATTTTTGTAATAAATCATTTGAAGCTCTTCTTAAGAGGTATAAAGTCTATAATTAAGTGTCCATGCCCTATCATCCATAAATAAGTGGCTAAAATGGAGGTTGTTAACTGAGAGCTTAAGAGAATTTCGATGAAGATAGTTAATGGTTTGAGGAAGGATTGGGTACTAATGCTTTATGGGCATATCAAACTGCCTTTAAGACACCTGTTGGTAAAATACAATTCTAATGTGTCTATGAAAATGTTTGTCACTTACCCGTGGAGTTGGAGCATAGGATATACTAGGTGATTAAGGTATTAAATTTTGATTAGAAGACAACTGGTGAGAAGAGACTTCTCTAACTTAATGAATTAAAAGAGTTGAGATTTGATACTTATAAGAATTCCAAGTTGTATAAGGAAAAGGTGAAAATATGGCATGATTCTTATATTAAAAAGAAGAAATTTAAGATAGGAGATGCAATTTTTCTATTTAACCTAAGATTGAAGTTGTTTTTAGGAAAGCTCAAGTCAGGTTGGAGTGGTCCTTTTAAGGTGACCCAAGTGTTTATGCATGGAGCTTTATAATTGGAGAATGATAACAAGGAAACATTCAAGATCAATAGCCTTAGATGCAAACCGTATTTTGGAGGAACATACTCATAAAAAAGGGAAGTAGTTTCTTTCCTATCCTTTGGTTGAAAAATCAAAATGGAATGGTCAAACTAATGACCTTAAAATTAGCATATTATGGTTTTAATATGTTTTTATAATTTCTTATGTGTTTGTTGCATTATTTTTTATGGTTTTTAAGTAAGTTTGATTGATGGATGTTCATAGCATAAAGTGGGTAAAAGTGTTGCGGAACATGTCCAGAGGGATCAAGATTGTGCAAGTTAGAGCACTAGTACATGATCATGCAAGTGTGCAGACCACAAAAAAATCAATATTTTATTATGCTCTGTGTATTCGAGTGAAGAAAATCTCTCTTCAAATTTACATTGGCTCACTTCAATTTTTGTAAGGTATTATATTACTACATCTATAAGATGTTCTTCTTATTACTATTGTTGCAAATATTCAACTGAAGCATAATCACTCCATTCATTAATGTAAGGGTTGCTTCACTCTGAATTAATAATAATAATAATAATAATAATAATAATAATAATAAATAAATAAATAAATAAAAACTAGGCTTTTCTAATATTACAATCCTCATGAATGTTGTCAAAAACTTGATTGAATATGATATATACTTATAAAGATTTATAAGTTTTAAAGTGCAAGTGCACAATATAGCTATAACTAGCAAGCAAGTACGGGTTGAACCCATGAGGATTGTAAGTACTAGTAATAGCTTTTTCTATTATCTAATTGTTGAACCAGATTGTGAATAAAAAATAAACTAAGAATTAAAATAATAATGTATGCAGAACAAAGAAAATACTAAGAAGAGTCAATATCAAATAATAGTGTCCAAATAATGAATCCTCCTAAGAATCCTTAAATATTAGCCCGATATCATGCAATTAAATTATTGATTATGGGATTATGAAAATTCTTATCTTAATATCTTTTTCAAGACTATCAACAATTAATCCATCAGTTGATTAATGTAAATCTTTCTAGTTAAAATCCCTATGATTGCATTATTGATTCATAATTTTACTATTAGGTTTGACCTTGATCCAAAGAATTTATGCCAACTTATCTCTAGGTTTGCGTGAAATTCCTTCCAATTATGGTAGATCTATTTACACAAAAGGATTTCTCAATCTCAATCATATAAAATCAAATTATGAACTAATATTCTAGATATATTAGAATAAGAATATAACACATAATTGAATCGCAATAAAACAATCAATAAAATTGCATTGAATAAAAGATCAAATCATATTGTTATTATAACTTAGGGTTCATCACACCTAGACACTAAACAAATTAGTTCCTATCCATAAACGTCGAAATCAATAACAAATATTCAGAAGAATAACTAGAAAATAAAGAAATTATAATTTTAAATGTCCATTTTTCTTCTAATGAATCTTCTTGCAATTTGAACTGAATGAAGCTCTCTAACAAATGTTTTAACATTATATTGATGTTTTCCTCATCCCTTGCTTAGAATTATTGCCTCTCTATGTTTCTTACGACTAAAAATTACTTTAAAGTTTACCTCATCCCTTGTTTTTGTCATCAATAATGTCCTTTATAGTGAAAAGTAAGGTTTTTGGGACATACATGATCACTTACATGGTCATGTATATGACCGTGTAGCTCTAAAAACACCTTAAATTGTGACTTTAAATGATCATAGAGGCTTACATGGGCATACACATGGTCGTACACCTCTAAGTTGCTTCAAATCCTCATTTTATGCCACGATTTCATCTAAAATCTTCTCCTTTTAGTTCATAAAAGCAATTATCACCTACAAATATAGTTGAAGTGACTTAAGTACTAAAAATAGTACAAAAATATTAAATAATAAGCAAAACAAATTAAATATAGATATATGAACATATTAAAATAATAATATGTCACTTAATATCGTGATATTGTTATTAATGGACTAGCCTTTATTACTCTTTAAGTTTTTTAATAATACAAACTTAAGGAGGGAAAAAATCATGGAGTCCCTTGTATGATACTCTGTGATCCAAGCTCCCATTCTACTATTAAGCATAGGAGAGGACAAATAACATCCAGTTCATCCCTACAACGTTAGCATCATAAGGAAACATTGAGTGAAGAATTCTAAGAAGAAGAAGAAATTTAGGAGAAGGTGCTTAGCAAAATTAAAGACAATACAAGAAGCTGGAGGGAAGAATGGACATTATAAAGGCACAGTTGAAGTAGGTAGTGCAACAACAACACTACCAAACGAAGAAATTGTTGAATTATTTTACAGTGTAAAGCATTTGGCTTTCTTGTGCAACACCATCATCACCACAATCCCCATAAGTGTTCTTACCCTTATAAGTGTTCTTACCCTTGTTTTATTTCTTTTTATTTTTGTTTATATCACTTATTTGCGTTTATTTCTAATTGTGTGTCATTTTCCAAATTGAGGATATTGTGTTGTTCAAGTGTGGGGACATATATGTATTTACACTATCATTTGTATATGACTTTTTATATGCATGGTTTTTTATTATGTTTGCATTGTGTGAAATTTTTGTTGCATTGTGTAAATATGTCAATGACATGGAATTGAAAAGAATTAGTTTAACTGTGAGCTTGGTCATTTAATTTATGGAGAAGCATTAGCTTGTGAAGTTTGTGTTTTGAGTTTTTTTTAGGTGAAGATGTATGTTGATCAGGAAGTTGTACCTATTCTTTCATTTTAAGAATTTTTTAAGGTGCACTTATGATTGAATGAAGCTAATTAGGTAAGAATCATTAGTAGCTTTTCACAGGAATGTATCAACTAGGAAGAAACGATGTAGGTTAGAGTATATATATAAAAAATTTTGAATAAATGTGCTAAAATGAACTTCCTATTACGTTGGGCCTCTTTCAAAAATTAGGTTATAAATAGAGTTAGTGACCAGTTGTAAGTTATGATATAGCTATGTAACTGGGAGAAATTCATGAAAAATGTTTTCGTTCATATCAAAGGCTAGAATGACACTCCAACAAAGCTAAAAAGAACTTAAACCTAGTTTAGAAACTACGGGACATTCACGACAAATGTTTGTCTTTGCATCGAAAGACTAGGTGATTATTAAATAAAAATATAAAAATGTGGTGCTTTAAATAAAATTGAAGCATGTTGATCTTCTTATGAAGTGTTAAGAAATTTACATGAGTGGGTACCTAAAAATGGCCTACCTTTTTAATTAGTAAATAAGAATTAATGCATTCTTACAAGTTCCATAGATGTATGAATAAGGTGTTTTTGGTTGATATGTGCATTTAAATAAAAAAAACACTCGAGCATAAATGGAACAAGTAAGTGTTTTGGATCATTTTGAGTGATTAATGTTAGTGGGTAAGTTAATTTCATGAGATTTGATGCCATTGTGCCATTGTTGCATGATTTTGTGATTTACGTTTTGTGTTTTGTTTATTTTGTGGTTTTAGTTTTTCTTAGGGATGAGAAAATTTTAAGTTTGAGAAAGTTGATAGGTTTGATTAATAATGTCTCTTCTAGGTTGTAGAATGTGTGTTTAGGTGTTTTCTTAAGTGATAATCATGTGTTTAGTAATTAGATTTATATTTTTCATAGTGTTTTTATGTATTTTGTTTGATTATTATTGATTAGGGCAAGAATTTGACCTTAATATACAGTTTAACGGATGTTTAATGTGTTTGGATGATGAGTTAAGATAGGGAACTTAAAGAAAATTTTAAGAAGTAAGAGAAAGAGGTCTCTTATGATTGTGCACCTACACGATCGTGCAAGATGGAAGTTGGAGTAGTTATGGAGCCTCTGTCATGATCATATAAAATATGCACGATCATATAAAACTTGCAAACAAGAGTTTGTGCATGATCATGCACAATCATCTGAAAAGTGTAGATGACAGTATGTTTTTTCTAAATGTTTAATTGTGTTTTAAGTATTTTCTTAAATGATTACCATGTGTATAGGTTTAGAATTGTGTTCTTGTTAATGTTTGCATGTGTTCTAAGTGTTTGATTAGTTTAGAGTAAGAATTTGATCCACTTGAGATGTTGATGCTAATTTTATTATTTCTTGTAAATATGAAGTTTCTGTTAGATCTTCTGCCTTTATCTTTGG
>JANSVA010000002.1:32885274-32896836 GCA_025504915.1 Erythroxylum reticulatum | reverse complement strand
CTTATCTTAGGATATGTATCGGAATGACCTACGGGCGTCCCGGTGCGTACCCTAGGGTAATGGGGTGTTACAAAAACCGTGAGAATGTTCTATTTTTAGGTGTTGTGTTTGATCTTACGTTTGAGATGTTTTAGAGTTAAGGTAAAAGAATGAAATTATATTATGAAATGAGGTTGTTATTGTATATTAAAAGACATGCAGAAACATATATGCAAAAAATTGATGAATAGCCAATCTTTGTGAGTGTGTTTTGAATATTCATGTTTTAATCTTGAATCTTGTATTGTTATTAGAGTAAGTGGACTTGGAATGAGAGTAGAAATGTAGAGAATATAAGTTAGAAATGTTATAGAAGAAGTGTAAAAATGCATAAGATGAATGTAAGATAGAAAAATGAAAACATGCAGATTGGTATGGCATTTGCATGAACAGTAATATGCGTTTTTGGATGATTATATTGAATCTTGATTTTTGATTTGTTTGAGTTGTGATGATCTGAAATGGAAGCAAAAGAGTTGGGTCAAGTGGCATATGTGTTAATTGAATAGGATAGAAGTGAGAAAATCTAAAAAAATGGAAGAAGATGAAGACTACTTTTTAGAGAGAGAAGAGAAGACTAGTTGCACCAAAACCGAACTATGTTGACTCTTTTAGCCACAACTTTGTGATATGATCTCCTATTGAATTGAAACTTGAACCAATAGACTCCTAAGATATTTTTCTTTCTCTCCATAAAAATTTAGAGCCACCTGAATTGATTAGAAAAATATTGATTGACTCAAAGTGAGGGTATGTACTGGAATTTTATAAACTGGAGATATTATAGTGAACATGCTTGGGTATTATGATTATATTTTACTTGTATAATTCCAAATTAGTTGATTCTTGGTTCATATTAAACTTGAGTCATATGCCTACAACTTTCTTGCAGAAGTAGAATTTTAATTCTGTCTCTAAGACTTTCAAAATTGGCATGAAATTGAGTCTTGGCTTAGGCTGTAGCACTATCAGGGATAAAAATCATATCCTGTGGTTATTGAATAAACTATATTGATGTAGGCTAAATTAGACTAAGATGTCTTCAACAAAGTTGTAGCTTATGCTTGTAGCTTTACATTGGTATAAAGTTTATAATTTTTGGATATTTTAACTGAAAGATATGAGTTGTAAAATTTGAGGGTATGATCATGCATTAGCCAAAATTTCAAATGTACATAGTTTGTGGTATTTTGAGCATAACTCATTGAATAATAAACCAAATTATATGATCTTAGTATCATTATAAACTTAAGACACATAGGAAGAATTGTCTAAAAGAGAGTGTTATAGAAATACATCATTGTCTTGATCTTATTGATTATGCAAAGTTGACCCGAATGAGATGCTTCCAACAAAAGCTGGAATATTAATTGATTGTATGAATTTTGGAGCTTTTGAATTACAATTGATGTTTACATCTATTTAGTAAGGAAATATATCTGAGAATTTCTCATGTACATGCATCACATATATTCAGTATACATAAATGTATTCTTAATCATGCACAATAGTAATTTGTATATGTGTTAATTGTTATAGAGGAACGCATAGAGCGACCACTTCCAGCTATTGCCGGGACTTCGAGGCAATAAGTAATATGGGAGATTTTGTCAGTAATCTTAGATGGTCATACCTTTGTTTTGCTTGTTGAAATTGATTTATGCTGATTGTGTTCTGAATTATGGATAATAATTATCTGAAGCATTTGATGTATGATTATATCATTGGAAGTGCTACTTGCTTGTGAATATGATTGACTACTTTCTTTGCACATAAAATATCTAAAATGACTTTGTTTTGTTTTACAACTGTTGCATCCTAGTTGTGGGTAAATAGGAATGCCTAGAAGGGTCTGCAGTTGCTCCTATGGCACTTTGGTGTCGAGACTTTAGTTTCTGCTGTGACACTTCGATGTCAAGACTTCGGTCTCTCTTGTATAAGTCCCATTACTCGCTTCTATAAATGGCTTAGTAGTCATCATATTTTGTGTTCTGATTCTGAAGGGTTTATACCCTCTCTTGATATTCAACTCTGCTAACTATAAAATATATTCTGAAATGCATTATGTCTGACTTATTGTTAAACAATTTTGTTAATGCACGCTTATGCTATTACATGGTGGATTGGTCCCGTGAAGGTTTAGAGCAAGGATTATAAAGACTGGGACGAGTCAACCGTAATGGCCAATGGAGTCTGAGTCTTATTTTGTCAAAAATGTATTATTATTATTATTTTGTTTGTTTTTGAGCTTATATCTAATGTATGTGACTTTTGGATTTGTTTGAAGGTTTGTAATAACCTTAATACTGATTGGCGTTCAAATTTATGATATGTATGTATGTTTGTTTAAGATTATGGAAATGCATGTATGAAATGTTGCGTATGTTTTGGAATGTTTTGTATTATGTATGTTCTATGTGTGTGCAGTCGCAATATCCTCCCAGGGGGTATATGCAGGTGTCACAATGTTTGGTATTAGAGTATGGTTTAGGCGATCATGGTTTAACCAGCACTTAACTATTGTTATTTGACTGTACAAGTTGTGTCTGGCCTAATGCGGTGTCCCATATTTTGTCTATAGAATTAACAATGGAAGGATCTCGCGATACTATTGAAGCAGTTGCTAAAAGCAATCACCCAAAGCAAACTTTTACAGTAATACCTGGACCCTCTGAGGTCAATCGAGGTGAAGCTGAGGTGCCACCTCCTCCTCCAGCTCAGGTAGAGGTTTTTGATTAAGTTGTCCAAGGATATGATAATGTTATTGCATCGTATGACTGCACCCAAGGCTCCAATTGATCAATTGATGAAGTATGGAGTGGAGGAATTTATTGGGACACCTCTGGAGGAATCTGAGAGAGCTAAATTCTGGATAGACAAGTAAAGAGGGTGTTGGATTAGATCAATTGTCCAGCAGAGCAGATAGTGCACTGTGCTGTCTCCCTTCTACAGGGAGCAACGTATGAATGGTGGAAGTTCATTTTGAGAAGTCCTCAGCTATTAATGCCTCTGACTTGGGATTACTTTGCCTAATAATTTAAAGCTAAGTATGTGACAGAGGCTTACAGAAAGGATAAATGGAAGCAATTTCTGAACTTGAGACAGAGAAACTTGTCAATTGCTGATTATGATCGGGATGGTTTTAGGATGGTTTGATGTCACCAGTTTGAGGATGGTTTGCATGACTCCATCAAGGAGCATCTGGCAGCATTTACTTTGTTGCAGCAAATGATTTACCATCAATTAGTACAAGCTGCTATGAAGATTGAGAGGCAAGAGATGATCAGAAGAGAAAGGAGTTAACTAAGGGGAATTACTAGAGGAGGCCAGTCTTTGGGTAAATGAAGTCAGGAAGGTACTTCCTCTGCACTAGAAGTTGCTCAGAGATCTGTGACTCGAGGAAGGTGGCAAAACTTTCTCACATCGGCTATCTTTAGTAGGGGTTCCTTTGGGGGCCAAGGTTCTAGTTCCCTAAAGTGCCCTCAGTGCTCTGGTCATTATAGGGGTGTTTGTTAGAGAGCTATAGGTGTATGTTTCTGCTGTGGCAGTATTGAGCATATGATAGCAAATTTTCCTTTGAGACAGTCTGAGATACCACTAGCCAATAGAGAGGTCTCCTATGCATCTACTGGGAACAGAGGACGAGGTAGAGGTCGAGGGGGATATAATTAGAACAGGACTAATCTGAGTTCCCATTCAGAAACTGTAAATCAACCAGCTGTGCCTTCTGCTTCAGCTTGAGCTTATGCACTGAAAGCTCATGCGGATCAGGATGCACCAAGAGTGTTTTCAAAGATGGATCTGTAATTGGGGTATTATCAGCTTCAGATAAAGGATGTGGATGTATCGAAGACTGCATTTAGGCCCGTTATAGACATTATGAATTCCTAGTAATGCCATTCGGGTTAACTAATGCTCCAGCATCATTTATGGATCTAATGAATAGAGTGTTTAGGCCTTATTTGGACCAGTTTGTTGTGGTATTTATAGATGATATCCTAGTTTATTCTAAGAATAATCAGGACCATACTGAACATCTTTGAATTGTGCTACAGATCCTACGGGAAAAAAAAATTGTACGTTAAGCTGAGTAAGTGTGATTTCTGGCTTTAAGAGATATCATTTTTAGGGCATGTTGTCTCTTCTAAAGGAATTAGAGTTGATCCTAGTAAGATAAAAGCGATTGTTAACTGGAAGCCACCACGGAATGTGACAGAAGTGAGAAGCTTTCTCGGTCTGGCTAGTTATTACCATTAGTTTGTGAATGAGTTTTCGATGATAGCATCCCTTTAATTAAATTGTTACGAAAAGGAGTGAAGTACGAATGGTCTGATACATGTTAGAATAGTTTTCATCAACTAAAGAGTTTGCTTACTAAAGCTCCTGCATTGGTTCAACCAACTTCTGGTAAGGAGTATGTTATGTGTACTAATGCATCTAGAAATGGTTTGGGATGTGTTTTGATGCAGAATGGACAAGTAGTTGCTTATGCCTCTAGGCAACTAAAGTCTCATGAATAGAATTACCCTACATATGACCTGGAACGTATAGCAGTAGTGTTTGCCTTAAAAATTTGGCAGCACTACTTATATGGTGAAAATGTAGAATCTTCACATATCATAAAATTCTGAAGTATTTGCTTACCTAGAAGGAACTCAATCTGAGACAACAACGTTGGTTGGAATTGTTTAAAGACTATGATTGTATTGTGAATTATCATTCAGGTAAAGCTAATGTTGTAGCTGATGCCTTGAGTCGGAAGATAATTTTAGCATTATCACTTAAGCAGAGTAAATGAAAATTTTTATCTGATGGAGCGTTAATCGCTCAGTTGAAAGCAAGGCCTACTTTGAGACAAGAAATTTATGATGCTCAGAGAGCTGATGATAAGTTACATCAACTTATCTTGGCTACTTAAGAAGGTAAACAGTCTAATTTTTCTATGTAAGGGGATGGTGAATTGTATTATAAAGATCGATTGTGTGTGCCAGCTAATGATGAATTGAAGAAGAAGCTATTGTTTGAGGCTCATAATATAGTTTTTACTATGCATCCTAGTAGAAACAAGATGTATCAGGATCTGAAGCAGCATTACTGGTTGTCAGGTATGAAACAAGATGTTGTGAATTATGTAGCTAAATGTCTAACGTGTTAGCAGGTTAAAGCTGAGCACCAGGTCCCATCTGGTTTGTGACATCCTATTTCCATTCCTTAATAGAAATGGGATAACATTACCATGGACTTTGTCACTAGACTTCCTCTCACTCAAAGGGAACATGATGTGGTATGGGTGATTGTAGATAAGTTTACTAAATTCGCTCATTTTTTGCTTGTTCTTCTTGATTATTCTTTGGATAGGCTTATAGACCTATACGTTAATGAGATAGTGAGATTATATGGAGTGCTGTTGTCTATCATTTCTGATTACAATCTTCGATTTACTTCAAGATTTTGGAAAAGTTTACAGAAGGCTCTGGGAACTCAAGTTAAGTTTAGTACTCCTTTCCATCCCCAAACAGATGGACAATTTGATTAAGTTATACAGATATTAGAGGATATGTTGCGTGGTTGTGTGTTGGAGTTTCTAGGGAGTTGGGATAATTATTGGACGCTGATGGAGTTGTCTTACAACAATAATTATCAGACGAGCATTGGCATGGCGCCTCATAAAGTGTTGTATGGCAAAAGGTATAAAACTCTTGTATGTTGGACTGAATTGAGTGAAAACAAGATTATCGGGCCTAATATTGTGAAAGATACTGAAGAAAAGATTCAAGTTATCCAGCAAAGGTTGAAAGTTTCCAGTGATCAGCAGAAATCCTATGCTGACCTAAAAAGAAGAGATATTGAGTATCAGGTAGGAGATAAAGTATTCTTGAAAGTATCACCATGGAAACACATACTTTGGTTTGGGAAGAAAGGTAAGCTTAGTCCGCGATACATTGGTCCTTATTCTAGAAATAATTAGACTAGTAGCTTATTAGCTAGCTTTTCTTGAAGAATTAGCTAGGTTACATGATGTATTTCATGTTTCTATATTAAGAAGATATCGATATGATGTTACACATAAGATTCCTGTGCAAGAAATTTATGTTCAACCAAATTTGTCGTGTGAAGAAGGGCCAATTTCTATATTAGTCAGAGAAGTTAAACAACTTAGAAACAAGTCAATACCTTTAGTAAAAATCCTCTGGCAATACCATGGACTTGAGGAAGCAACATGGGAACTAGAAAAAACCATGAAAACTCAGTATTCGCAGCTATTCGGATTAGGTATAAATTTTAAGGGCAAAATTTCTTAAGGAGGGCAGAATTGTAACATCCTATATTCGGGGCTAGACCCCAAAATAGTGAATTGAGAGTACAGTGAGAAATTAGTAGTGGATTTCATGTTCAAGCATCATAGTATATTTACACATATGAGAATATTTATTTTTGATACATTAAAATAATTGTACATGCATTCATGACATTTTTCCGAGTATAATTGATTTATAAAGGCGATTAAAATGCGAATTGTTGATTATTTGCGTTGAAAATTTATTTGGTGATAACAATTATTATTTTGAAATTTTTGGTGAATTTTAGGAAAATTTTGAAATTTGGGGTAGTTTGGACTAGAAAAATATTGAAATAATGGGCCAATTATATTGTGAAAAATGGCTCACATGTAGGGTGACATGTGGCAAGATCTCCTCAACCCACGTAGTCATCTTGTTTTGTAAGGAAAAACATTTTCTACAGCTCATTCTCGATTATTCTTCACCGCATGCATCAACACCAAACAAAAAAAAGCTATCTTTGTTTATACATCACTGACCAGTCCATATATATTGTTTAATACTAGTTATTTCTATTTGCTCTATCCAACAAAAGCTTTATCTACACTTACTGTTGGAGTTTTTGCTGGAAACAAGTAAATGATGAAAAACCATGAGAATGTTCTAGTTTTAGGTGTTGTATTTGATCTTGCAATTGAGATGTTTTAGAGTTAAGGGAAAAGAATGAAATTATATTATGAAATGAGGTTGTTATTATTGGAAATTAAAAGACATGCAGAAACATATATGCAGAAAATTGATGAACAGCTAATCTCCGTAAGTGTGTTTTGAATATTCATGTTTTAATTTTGAATCTTGTGTTGTTATTAGAGTAAGTGGACTTGGAATGGGAGTAGAAATGTAGAGAATATAAGTTAGAAATGGTATAGAAGAAGTGGAAAAATGCATAACATGAATGTAAGATAGAAAAATGAAAACATGCAGATGCTTATGGCATTTACGTGAACAGTAAGTAATATGCGTTTTTGGATGATTATATTGAATCTTAATTTTTGATTTATTTGAGTTGTGATGAGCTGAAATGGAAGCAAAAGAGTTGGGTCAAGTGGAATATGTATTAATTGAAGAGGATAGAAGTGAGAAAATCTAAAAAAAATGGAAGAAGATCAATTCTGCATTTTAGAGAGAGAAGAGACGCATTTTTAGAGAGAGAAGAGAAGACTAGTTACACAAAAACCGAACTGTGTTGACTCTTTTAGCCACAACTTTGTCATCTGATCTCCTATTGAATTGAAACTTGAACCAATAGACTCCTAAGATATTTTTCTCTCTCCATAAAAAGTTAGAGCCATCTGAATTGATTAGAAAAACATTGATTGACTCAAAGTAAGGATATGTACTAGAATTTTATAAACTGGAGATATTATAGTGAACATGCTTCGGTATTATGATTATATTTTTATCTGTAGGTTTCCAAATGAGTTGATTCTTAGTTCATATTAAATTTGAGTCATATCCTACAACTTTCTTGAAGAAGTAGAATTTTAATTCTATCTCTAACACTTTCAAAATTGGCATGAAATTGAGTATGGGCTTAGGCTATAGCACTACCAGGAACAGAAATCATATCCTGTGGTTATTGAATAAAATATATTGATATAGGCCGAATTATACTAAGATGTAAAGTTGTAGCTTATTCTCTTAGCTTTAAATTAGTATAAATTTTGTAGTTTTTGGATATTGTAATTGAAAGATATGCGTTGTATAATTTGAGGGTATGGTCATGCATTATCCAAAATTTCAAATGTACATAGTATGTGGTATTTTGAGCATAATTCATTGAATAATAAACAAAATTATATGACCTTAATATCATTAGAAACTTAAGACACATAGGAACAATTTTCTAGAGAGAGTGTTACAGAAATACATCATTTTCTTGATCTTATTAATTATGCAAAGTTGACCTGAATGAGATGCGTCCAACAAAAGCTGGAATAGTAATTGAATGTATGACTTTTGGAGCTTTTGAAGTACAATTGATGTTTACATCTATTTAGTAAGGAAATATATCTGAGAATTTGCCATGAACATACGTCATACATATTCAGTATACATAAATGAATTCATAATCATACACAATAGTAATTTGTATTTGTGTTAATTGTTATAGAGGAACACATAGAGCGATCACTTCCAGATATTACCGGGACTTCGGGGCAATAAGAAATAAGGGAGCTTTTGTGAGTAATCTTAGATGGTCATACCTTAATTTGTTCTGCTTGTTAAAATTTATTTATGCTGATTGTGTTCTGAATTCTGGACAATGATTGTTCGAGGCATTTGATGCATGTTTATATCATTGGAGGTGCTACTTGCTTGTGAGTATGATTGACTACTTTCTTTGCACATAAAATGTCTAAAATGACTTTGTTTTGTTTTACAACTGTTGAGTACTAGTTGTGGGTAAATAGGCATGCCTAGAAGGGTCTGCAGCTGCTCCTGTGACACTTTGGTGTCGAGACTTCGGTCTTTCCTGTGACATTTCGGTGTCGAGACTTTGGTCTCTCCTGTATAAGTCCCGTTACTCGCTTCTATAAATGGCTTTGTAGACATTGTGTTTTGTGTTCTGATTCTGAAGGGTTTATACCTTCTCTTGATATTCAGCTCTGTTAACTATAAAATTGGTTATGAAATGCATTATGTCTGACTTATTGTTAAACAATTTTGTTAATGCATGCTTATGTTATTACATGATTCAAGTTCTCACTTTATATATAGATTAGTTATTATTCACTAAGCTATATGCTTAGCATGGTGGATTTGCCCCGTGTAGGTTTAGAGCAAGGATTATAAAGATTGGGATGAGTCAACTGCAATAGCCAATGGAGTCTGAGTGTTGTTTTGACAAAAATGTATTATTATTATTATTATTTTGTTTGTTTTTGGGCTTGTATCTAATGTATAGGACTTTTGGATTTGTTCGAAGGTTTGTAATAACCTTAATACTGATTGGTATTCAAATTTATGATATGTATGTATGTTTGTTTAAGATTTTGGAAATGCATGTATGAAATGTTGCGTATGTTTCAGAATCTTTTATATTCTGTATGTTCTGCGTGTGTGGCACTCGTAATATCATCCCTGAGGGTATATGTGGGTGTCATACCGGATCTAAACCACAGCTTTAGGGATTTGTTGATATGATGGTCGGAAGTTTTGTAGCCACTGTTGAATGGAGAGAACTTGTCCAAAGATCACCCACTGGCCATTACTGAGGGTGTTAAAATAGTCATCTTATTCAATGAACTTAATAAGGAAGTATTCATTTTCCAGATCAGTGATCTTCATGGGGCCTCGCAGTTTCAATATGCTATTCAGTTGGGAGATTAAAATTCGATACACCACTCGTCGACCAGGCAGTGTCACAACTACGATTTTTTCCCATTATTTATCCAGTTTTGTTTTGAGAGTGTGTGATAACGTAATGCTTGTTTGCATGATATCTCCTTCTTCTATCTCAACTTGTTAGACCTCGAAAATTTTCTAAATTACTTATTATTTGTTTAATTATTTATTGTGCATCGCATTTTGGAATTGTTGTGCATTGCATTTTGGAATTGTCAAGTATGATGCATTTGAGTGATTATGTTTTGATAATGAATTCCACATGATATATGTTATATGATAACTTATTTAACTTTGAGTTTCGAGCAATAATTGTGGATGATGAAATGGTTAGAGTAAAATAAGATATAGGTGTCTACAATATTGATATTTAAACATATATATACATATGTGTAGATATATCCCACTATTTCCTCCTCAGGTGCAGAACGAGAAGATTATTGATCCTGTCAAGGCATTGGGACAAACTCCAAGATAGTTAGCTTTTATACTAAGCTAGTTAGATCACTTTTGGATAGCTTATTAAGCATATCAAACATTGAGCATCCATTTGTATTTGTATTAAGTTATTGATGTGTATGATGATATGTAATTAAAGATTTGTAAACTCTTATCTCTTAATGTTAATGAAATATATATACATTATGTTTTGCTCATGACTTTCCAAGTCTTTACATTGCATTTTCAATCCTTTCATAGGTGTAGAAATTATGCTCTGACTTCAAGGAAAAAATGTATTAATCTAGGTTGAATTAGGTAAAGTTGTCTTCTTAAATTTGTAGATTATCTTTATAGCTTTCCAATGATATAAAGTATGAAATTTTTGGATATCGGAGTTAAAAGATATGATCATTATAAGTTAAATGATGCTACGTAGGATCTATATACAGAACAACTATAGTAAATGCTGAGAATTTATTGTATGTGATGAATCATTAGAGTAGAGATTAGAGAGTTTAATGAAATAAACTTGGTAGTAGAGTTGATGAAGTGATATTGTACTAGAAGAGTTGAATTTGGGAAGATTTTGAGTGAATATGATGTTAGAATGTAGGTAGGAACCATTGGGAAGGCTTTGGAGGGGCTTATATTTCACCAATGTCTGTTAGACATACTTTAGGTCTATTAAACGGACCTTCTCAGGTCTAAAAATGCCTCCATCCAAGTCCATGCTCATTAAACGGACATTAGGTCCATTAAACGTGTAGCACCCCACTCTCGCAGAACTCGTACCCAACATCTATGGGTGATATCCGAGTCTGTGCCCCGCAAAGGTGGCATGCTAAAACAGTAAATGGATGAAACTTATTACAAAGTTTTCTTACACAATATAAGCATATGCAGAAAATCGATAATCAATTTTGGCCTGATTGATTTATAAACAATATTAGTCCGAAAAGTTACAAAGATTATTGAATACATCAGAATTTCAGTAATCACTTGGGCCCATTACAGAACAAAATACTTGTAGTCATAATGTCCTTACATTTCAAAAACCATTTTCATATACATTGCATAACACTTAAGACTGCCCTTATCAATACAGCATATCGAAATAAATATGCAGGCGCAAACTGATCCCGACCTGAAACTTTTACTCGGAGCCTTTCTGGAGACCTTTAGAAAACCTGAAAAGCCACATTGCAATTTTCATGAGTTTTGCGAACTCGATGAGTGAACCATCATTGATCATTTAACCGGATGACAAAGACACATCACATATTGCACAATTATTCATTCTAAGCATACATTTATTGTTCAGATACTCACATAACATGGCATATCATATGGTCATTTATTTCAGCTTTTCAAATCATTCAAAGAATTTTAGTCT
>JANSVA010000002.1:32863569-32873698 GCA_025504915.1 Erythroxylum reticulatum | reverse complement strand
TATATATGTACGCATAAGCGAGACGCTATGGAAAGGAAGATAGGAATTATAACTAATCAGATGTTGTTGAAGGTGATAAGGTAAATGAGTTAAGATTTGAGAGTTTAATGAAATCATTTTGGTAGCTGAATGATTATGCTCATAACATTCCAAGTTTGTTTAGTGCAAAACTTCAAGTCTTCCATAATGGAAAATGCGTGTTCTGACTTTAGGTCAAAAATATGGTTTTATCTAGGATGAATTTGACAAGTTGAATTCATCAAAGTTGTAGCTTGTTTTTTTAGCTTTTCAATGCTATAAAGTATGAAGTTTTTGGATATCAGAGTAAAAAGTTATAATCCTTATAAGGGGAGATACTCAGGAGTATAGTTTGTATCATCTGATGATGTCATATCGTCTGATGACTTCATATCATTTGGTAGGACGTATCGTTTGGTGAGGACGAATCGTCTGGTGATGACATGTTGTTTTGTGAAGGAACTTCATCTTATGAAGGCACTTCATCTTCTGAGAGTGCTTCGTCTGATGAGAGTGCTTCGTCTGATGAGTGCACTTCGTCTGGTGAGTTCGCTTCGTCTGGTGAGGGCACTTCGTCTAGTGAGTGCACTTCGTCTGGTGCACTGTTCACCTGATCCTATCGTCTGGTCCCTATTTTGACCCTCTAGACGATAGAATTTACCTTCGAGATCTTCATAAAAGTTGTAGATCTGGAAGTCCTCTTCCAAATCATTTAAAGAAAACCTTAATATGAAATCTCTAGTGATAGTTAAGCTAATTGTTCCGAGATAGGTACAACATAATTAAGGACATGAGCATGGTTGATTCTTTTGGCCATAACTTCATAACCCAACCTCCAAATTAAGTGATTCTTAAAGTGATAGATTCCCGATACATTTTCCTATCTCTCAATAAAATTTGCAGCTTTTGAGGTCGATTGGAAGTAAAATGAGGGATCGGTCGAAAGGGCATAACTAGTTTATGAACACACTTTAGATTTTTAAGCATATCTTGAGATATAGAGCTCCGAATGAGGAAGTTCTTGTTTCAAAACAAACTAGAGGCATAGAGCTAGAAATGATCTAAAGGAATAGAATTCCAACTCAATCTTTAAGACTTACAATATTTGGATGGAAATTTATCATAGAATATTTGCTTCAGTATAAGAATGATTCAGAAAATAGGGCTCGACACTTACGGTATCAAAGAATGAAGATGAGCCAAGAATGACTAATGAGGGTTAATTAAAATAACTATGCATGGTAACAAGCATAAGTACATAATTTATGACTCTGAATGTTGGGCTCCGGAATCGGGATCCAACAGTTGTTTGGTATCAGAGCAAGAGTTGGGTTCCAGAAAGCGAGGTCCTATAAAACGGATAGAGTCGGGTATAGAAGAGAGAAGCACAACAGAGAGGTGGAAAGGTAAAGAGTGAGAGCTAAAGCTGAATCCCAATGAACATTAGCAACCATTCATCTTGACAAGAAAAGAGCAAAGGTAGAAGGTGAGAGCCAACACCAGAGAGCTTGATCTTGGAAGGATATTCAACACCAACACCAAAAGCCTTCATCTTGTTTGCTCATTTTTATCTCAATGTCTGATGCCATTGTTCTTCTGTCTATTAACCTTATCGCTCTATTATTGCTCTGTTACTTTGTTAGATCATCTTTAGTTATACGTTCTGTTCATCACTTTTACATTTTATGTTTACTATTAACATATTATTGAAGTGTATGAAGATGATGAATTGTCTTTATACTATAATGGGCTTATCTCTTTTTCTTGAGGATTAATGTAACTATTTAAGTCAAATATGTATGATTGAGAGATTGTGTTCTTTTCTTATGTTTTCTATAGTTTTTGAACTGAATGGATGTAATAGCTTGATCAAACTTTGTATCATTTTGATATTAAATGAAGGATAGAGAGAAGAAGTTTAATACGGAACGAGAAACTATAAACACTTAGGTTAAGAATTAGAAATTTATTAACTTAAATAGTAATTAGTAGTCAGGTTTCCATTATTAATTCTGATGATAACTTGTCGAATAAAAAAGTTAGACTTAGTTTATTATTTGAATTAATTATAGGACTCAACTATTAATTTTAGTAAGACAACTATTCAATAATTTCCCCTTAATTAGGTATAGGAGATTAAATTAGTGAAATTAATTCTCAAGAGTTTTTCACTTTGATTAATCTATTTGTTTTTCCTTCCAGTTAAATCACTTTGCTTTCAAGTCTAGTTGTATAATTTGCTTTAGATCCTTCACTAAACAAATCGGGTTAGAATGTTTAGGATTGCGTCAGTTTTTGTTATTTTTATTCAACATTAGTTTGAATGAACCAATTTCACCTCCATGGGAGATGACCCTAGGTAATCAATTACAACTACCTCATATACTTGCAAGTAGGATAATCTAGGTATTTTTATAACTTAATTTTTGCACAACACTTACTTGCATTCCTTAATTTTATCTATTATGTCCTTCTTATTATCTCGTAATTAGTGGCTTATTTACATGTTATTAAATCATCATGGGGTGAAATAGGTGGAAGTACGTTACTTATAAGAAACCCAGTTAAGGGTAGACATGAAGAGTACATCAAGCTAATGACGTTAAAGAAGTGCTATTTGGGAGACAACCCAAGAATTAAGATATTTTTTAATTTTATTTTATTGGTACTTTGTAATTTTTATTTTGTAGGGAGTTGAATTGATGGATCCTCATGGTATAAAATGTCTTCAAGTTCTAACACCAACACCATCACCACTCGAATCTCTATAAGTCTTCTTATTTTAATTTTTCTTTATTGTTATTTATTTTTATTTGTATTTTTTTGTTTCTCACATTAAGGACAATGTGTTGTTCAAGTGTAGGGACTAATATACATTGGCACATCATTTGTGTGTGAAATTGGCATTTGTATTGTGTTAGTTTTTTATTAGGTTAGCATTGTGTGAACATTTGATGCATGATGTATTCATTATGTGACTGTGTCTATGTAATGAATTGAATGGAATTAGTTTACCTTTAAACATGGTTATTTAAATTATAAAGGCATGGTAACTTATGAATTTTATGTTTTAAGTGTCTTTGGGATGAATATGCATGTTAATTAGGATATAACACTTAATTTTTCAATTTATGACATTTGTTTGTATACATTTATAATTACGTTCATGGATAGCATCATTATTTCCCTTTCATGAGAATGATTGACTAAGAAGAAATGAGGGAGGCAAAAAAAGTATATTAAATTAAATTCCTATTTTGCTTGCCTTTTTTAAGAAAATTAGGTTAAGAGTAGAGTTAGTAGCCAGTTAAGAGTTGTGATATAGTTGAGAAACCGGGGGAATTTACGACCAAAGGCTAAAATGACAGTCCAAATAAGCTAAATAAAAAAAAAAACATAACCTAGTTGAGTAACTTGGGGACATTCATGACAAAGTGTTTGCCTTCACATCAAAAGATTAGGTTAACGTTAAAGAAAATATTAAAAAAGATATTTTAAATAAAACTTACTAATTTTTTAAAAATAGTAAAAATTTCCATGAAAGGTGATTTAATGATAGTTACCTTTTTAATTGATTCATAATAATAAGTGCATACTTACAAGTGTCATAAGTGTATGAACAGGGTGTTAATATTTTGATTGATATGTATATTCAAATTAAAGCACTTAAACATTAAAGTAATAAGCTGCTACGTTGGCACTTTTTAAGTAGTTAATGTTCGAGTTTAAGTTAATTCCATGAGATTTGATGCCACTGTAACATTATTTCATGCTGCATGATTATGTGTTTATATTTTTTGCTTGTGTGTGGTTTTTAGTTTTGCTTGAGGACAAGCAAAAGTTTAAGTATGTGGATGTTGATAAGTGTAGATTATAGTATATTTTCTAAGTGTTTAAGTTTGTTTTTAACTATTTTCTAAGATGATTATCATATGTGTAGGCTTAAAATTGCGTTCTTATTAATGTTTGTATGTATTATAAGTGTTTGATTAGTTTAGAGTAAGAATTTGATCTTAATTTTATATTTCAAGGGGTTTTTAATGTGCTTGTGAGTGTATGAAAATAGGAATGTGAAGAAAAGAGAAGATCTTGGATACATGCAGCTATGTCACAATCGTGACAGACAACAAATTCTAGTGAATTTCAAATTTTCCAGCTCCCATATTTTTTGTGTACTTTTAATGTTTCAGACCTATTTTTGAAACCAAATTAAGTGAGAAACCCTAGAAAGAATTATAGAAGCCTCAAGAAATATGTAAAGACAATAAAAACATGAAAAAGCAGTAGCCACCAGATCAAAAGGAGAAATTAAGAAGACCTTCAAAGAATTTCAAATTTCCAAATCAAGACTCCAACTAGTTTTTTCTGTCTTTTCCCTTTATTTCTTTCATTTTCTTGGATGTTTATTTGGATTGTTATGATGTGTCACATGATTATGGGTTTATAAATCCATATTAGGGATTTTCCTTGAATTTTTTGTTGAAGTTTAATCTTGTTGAATTCAATACATCTATTAATGGTTTGTAATAATTTTTACACTTATACTTGGTAATAAATCGAGGGAGTGAATCAAGTTATATGTGTTAAGGTGTACAATGAGAGTTGGTAGTTTAATAGGCCTGTGATTATCTTATCAATTAACAATTGAAGAGAGATCTTAATTGTGAAAGTAATTATCCTTAGGATTGCTTCAAATCTAAATGAATAAGTTAGGAGTAGTTTTTTGAATCAAGAGATTACAACTCTATTATTATTGAATTCATTTAGGATTTCCTTATTAGATCTTGAGAGAGGGTATTCAAAACCTTAAGATATCTAGGATCGAGCCTAATTGGATCAACAAGATAATGGGAAAACAAAATAAGGATAGAATAATTCCTAAGTCTCTAACTTTGGTTAACCTTATTTTATTGGCATCTCAATTCTTTACTTTTTTCATTTTGTTAGTTATTTCAATTTTAGTAATTTATTTTAATTCAATCAATCTTTTAGTACCTTAAACAAGTTTTATTCAAGTTGTTAGGTGTCTAATTATTCCTTATCGGAACAATACCTTTTGTAATACAAGTTACTATATGTATACCATTAGTATTGAAAGTTTTCATTAGAAAACTTATCAACATCATGATCATGCAAATGCTAGATTTTCCAAATCATGAGATTTTTGTATTTTTTATGATTTGGGGCTATTTGTAGAATATAAACAAGTAAGGAAACCCTAGAAAGAACCATACGAGGATTAAGAATTATAAAGGAAACCAAAAACATAAAGAAAGGTGGCTAGAACATCTAAGAAAGAGATTAAGGAGGCAAAATTCCAAAAGAATAAAGATGCAAAATTTTCTAGCTCAAGTAAAAGAAGAAGAGCATATCAAAATTAAAAATTTTATAATGTTGAATATCAACAATTGAGAATTTATTTTAGCTATGGATTAATAAACTTATTTTAGGAATTACTTTTGAATTGATTTTTAACTTTTATATTCTTGATTTAATAAAAATATAATTTGTGGTGTTTATTGTTTTTATCTTTGATTTGAATAGAGAGGTTAGGATGAATTATCTGTGTTATGTTGCAAAGTGAGAGCTATAAACTTATAAACATCATATGTTGGGTCCCGTTTTCAAAACTCAACTCTTGCTCAGATAACATAAATGTTGGGCACCGTTTCTAGAACCCAACTCTTGCGAAATCATAATCACTGAACTTATTGCAAAGAAGTTTCCTTAACCATCATCGAATCCTCTTCTTGCTTTGATACCATGTATGGTTATTCCTATTTAACCTTCATTGGTCATCCTCAGTTAAGCATCTAATATCATATTATCGGGCCCTATCTTCTAAATCTTTCTTATACTGAAGCAAACATTCTATGCTCAACTTCCATCTAGATAATGAACATCTTAGAGGCTAGGTTATTCCTTTAGATCATTTGATAGTTCTATGCCTCTATTTTATTTAGAAATAGGATTCACCTCATTTGGAGGTCGGATAACGAAGTTATGGCTAAAAGAATCAAACAGGGTTTTGACCTCAATCATATTGCACCTATCTTGGGACAAAAGGCATAACCTGCTCTAGGGTTATCGAATCAAGATCATTTTAGGAGGGTTCAAAAGAGGACTTCAAGATCTGCAACCTTTATAAAGGCGTTGAAGATAGATTATATCGTCTGAAGGGTCAAAAACTAACCAGATGATAGCATCAAATGACTAATGTACAGAAGGAAAAGTTTAAGTCACATAGGCAGAAAGCAGACGAAGCAAAAAGTAGACGAAACAAAAAGCAAACGAAGCAGAATGCAGAAGAAGCAAAAAGGGAAAACAAAGTAGAAAGCATACGAAGCAAAAAACAGACGAAACAAAAAGTAGATGAAGTAGAAAATGGACGAAATAGAAAGCAGATGAAGCAGAGAGCAGATGAAGCAAAAAGCAGACAAAACAAAAAGTAGATGAAGCAAGAAGCAAACGAAGCCAAAAAACAGATGAAATAATAACCAGATGAAGCCAAAAAGCAGATGAAACAATAAGGAAGATGAAGCAAAAAGTAGACGAAGTAAGAAGCAGATGACGCCAAAAAGTAGACGAAATAATAACCAGACGAAGTTAAAAAGCAGACGAAACAATAACGTAGACAAAGCAAAAAGCAGGCGAAACCAAAAAGAAGACGAAACAATAAGGCAGATGAAACAAAAAGCAAATGAAGCAAAAAGTAGACGAAGTAAAGCAGATGAATCGAACAACAGAAAAAGCAAAGCAAACGCATTGAAAAGCGGACAAAGCAAAGCAGACAAAGCAGAGTCAACTGAAGACGAAGCAACTCTTACGACGAAGCGGAGTCAACTTAAGACAATACAACTCTTAAGACGAAGCGGAGTTAACTTAAGACGAAGCAAAGTCAACTTAAGACGATGCAACTCTTGAGACGATGCGTTTTTACAGAAGATACAACTTTATAGACGATATGACGTCATCACAAACAATACATCTTTACATACGATGCATCTCTTAAGACAAATGACGTCATCACAGACGATGACATCATCACAGATGATACATCTTTACAGGCGATACATATTTATAGACGATGCATCTTTACCGACAATGCATCCTTACAGATGAAATGATGTCATCATAAACGATGTGATGTCATCACAGATGATCCGTCTTTACAGACGATACATTTTTATACTCCTAAGTATTTCCCTTTTTAAGGACCATAACTTTCGATCTAGAGGTCTAAAAATTTCATACTGTATATCGTTGGAAAGCTCAAAGAAATACCTACAACTTTCTAGAAGACAACTTGGTCTAATTTAGCCTAAATCAATCCAGATTTTTCCTTTAAGTCATAACAAAAATTTTACCCTATGGAAGGCTTGAAATTTTACAAGGTGCAACCTTAGAATGTCCTGAACACAACCACTCAGCTACCCATTTTGACTTCATGAATCTCTCAAATCTTAACTCATTTGTCTCGTCACATCCAACTACATTTGATCAATCCTAATTCCTATCTTTCCTTTCCATAAATCTCACTTAGGCGTACTTATGTGTGTATATATATATATCCACAATTTATGCTCAAAATCATCTGTTCAAGCTGATAATCATCTCAATATCATCCATACACAATTCATATTTCTTTAACCTCAAAAGAATAAAGTTTTTACAAATCTTTGATCGCATTCTAAGCCACATTATAACATCATCTCAAAGTCTCAAATTACAACAATTCTTAAACAAATAAACTTGGTATGGAACTATAACATTATGCTTTCCTAAAATCAACTCAAAATATAAATTGAGCAAATTTGGAGAATTTTCCTTAGGCTCTTGATCACTTGATCTCTTAGCTATCACCTGAAGATGGGATAAAAAGGGGGTGATCTTGAAAGCTCGTGGCTAACAGTTTATAATAAAAAGATAAGCAAAACTTTTTAAATCATTTTTTTCTTGTCATAGAAAATTTTCATGGAGTTTATAGAACACATGTTTCTTAGGCTTTCAGCAAAAATCCACAAGTCACAAAACATGAATGCATCAAACTTGCTAACATAACATGAGCACGTAAATACATCATAATAGTTTGGGTGGATCCAAAAACAGAACGTGCTACACAATTTCAATAAGGGTCTTGTGTAGCCGTGAACTTAAGGGAGTCCATGAAGGAGCTCCATGCCACTAGCGAGCAGGCGGGAGAAGCCATTAACTTAGTCAACGTGTATGTGACAGAACTTAGGGGACCACCACAAACCCACATAATACATAATTCATGATTTGTAAACTTGTTGCCCAAAATGACACTTTTTCGAAAGCTTGCTTTTCATATACTTGATATATATCTTGAAAACCATTCTTGAAAACTGATTCCATAAACATGTATCCTTTTATAAATCATTTGCAAAGTCTTTTTTATCAAACATCAACACAATTCCACAAATCATTCAAGAATAATGAATGCAGCACTTATGATGCAATTAAAATCAATAAATGTCTTTGATTTAAAGAAAAACAGTAGTGACTTATTTACTCTATTATAAACATGTACCCACCTTGATTTCCTTGCTTAGAGACTTGCTCAAAAATGCCTCTTCCTTTGTTCCTCTTGCCTCTCTTGATCCCTTGATTCTTCATCAAATGAAAAGATCTTTAGCTCAAATGGAAGCTCTTCTCTTCCACTACCTTTTTCTCTTCTTGAACCACTTCAAAATCTCTCTCAAAAGTTAAGAAAATCGATACCCTAGCTTGTTTTCTCTTCTTTCTCCATTTCTTTTTTTGTGCTTCTCTCTCTTCTCTCTTTTCTTATCCATGCTTCTAGCTTCTTCTCGAATACCCAATTCACGTTTTCTCCTTCTCTTAAAAGCAAGCCAACCCTTCTTATTTCAATTTTGCCATTAATGTTGGATCCCGATTCCGAAACCCAACTCTTGCTCAGATACCATAAATCTTGGGCACCATTTCTGGAACCCAACACTTGCAAAATCATAATCATTGAACTTATTTCAATGACGTTTCCTTAACCATTATCAAATCCTCTTCTTGTTTTGATACCATAACTATATTGGACGCCAATTTTGGAGCCCAACATTCCTTATCATAAGACGTGTGCTTGTGCTTATTACCATGCAAGGTTATTCCCATTTAACCCTCATTAGTCATCCTCAGTTCATCCTTATTTCTTAATACCGTAGTATCGGGCCCTATCTTCCAAATCTTTCTTATACTGAAATGAATATTCTATGCTCAACTTTCATCCAAATATTAAGCATATTAGAGACTAGGATAAAATTTCTATTCTTTCAGATCATTTGGTAGCTCTAAGCCTCTAGTTTATCTAGACACAGGATTCATCTCATTTGGAGGTCGGATGACAAAGTTATGACTGAAAGAATAAAACAAAGGTCTTAATCCTTCAACATATAGAACTTATCTCGGGCCAATTAGCATAACTCTCTCTACAGATGTCAAAACAAAATGTTCTTTAGATTATCAGAAAGAGGGCTTCAAGATCTACAACTTTCATAAAGACCTTGAAGACAAATTCAATCGTTTGAAGGGTCAAAAATAGATCAGACAATAGAATTAGATGAAACCAATAAAAAATCTGACAAATTGAAAAACAGACGAAGTGAAGCAGGCGAAACAAAGCAGACGAAGCAAAGCAGACGAATCAAAAAACAGATTAAATAAGGTAAACGAAGCAAAATAGATGAAACAAAGCAGACGAATAAAAAAAAGCAAACGAAACAAGGCAGACGAAACAAAGTAGACGAATCGAAAAGAAAACGAAACAAGGCAGACAAAGCAAAGCAAAAAAATTAAAAAGCAAATAAAACAAGGTAGACGAAGCTAAGCAAACGAAACAAAGCAAACGAATCAAAAAGACAGACGAAGTAAAATTCTTAAGATGAAGCAGGGTCAACTTAAGACAAAGCAAGGCCTTAAAGCGATGCGGGGTCAACTTAAGACGAAGCAAAGTCTTAAGATGATGCGAGGTCAACTTAAGACGAAGCAAAGTCTTAAGATGATGTGGGGTCAACTTAAGACGAAGCAAAGTCTTAAGATGATGCGAGGTCAACTTAAGACGAAGCAAAGTCTTAAGATGATG
>JANSVA010000002.1:32829041-32852003 GCA_025504915.1 Erythroxylum reticulatum | reverse complement strand
ATTTCCGCTTTATTTTGATTCGTGTTAATCATTTTATAGAATTAAATAGATCTTGGTTTTCGGGAAATCAAAAGTCATGAAAAAGTTTCGTGATTATTCCGCTGCGGTCGGATCAGATCCGGACCCGATTTCCCAACAAACCCTTCAATCACTGCCAAAGACGAAACCCAAAATTTGCATAAATCACCATCTTCTACAAAACCCGGCGGACAAGATAAAAACAAGATTGGGAATAATTATATGTCATTACGTTGCAGCGTAAAATTCACGACATTTCGAAGTTGTTAGCTTTGTTTTCGGGAGACTCTATTTCAACTACCGTAATGAAGGAAACAACACCCGCACGTTGTGGCATTTGTTCTCGATTCGGTGGGTCTGAAACGCATGATCCGATGACAGCGTCCGTACGATATGAATGAAACAAGTGCAGACACAGATAACTATTCAATTAAATATTAACGTGGCGTTTGTTTGTAAGGTTTTACAATTTCGATCTTAAGCCAACCAATTCTTTTCTTAGTGAAATCGGGCATTGAGTAATGTCTACTGTTCCAGTTGGACCAATAATCTGGTGGTGAAGTGTTTTAATGAATTTAAAATACGATCCGAAGTTTGAATGAACTAATAGAAAACATTCATGTCATTTAATGTACACATTTATCATGGTACATTAGTTGTTTTGTTCACAGAAGTGTCAATTGCTTTAAAGGATCAATTTCACTTTCTGTAAACATTCCCTTTCCAACCAGATTGTTAAAAGTTGATGGATGGAAGTTGGTGGCTAGAAGCTTGTAGATGCAGAGTGGCTGGTTGCTATTTGCTAGCGGTCGTTACAAGAATGGCCGAGGCTTTGGAGAGTGAGTGACTTCAAATCTATGGATATTACATAGACAATATCTGATGCTAGGTTAAAGTTAAGTACTGTTGTGAGTCTCACTCACTTAAGTTAAATCATAGTTAACCTAACTATTCCTAATTTCATATTAATCATAATATATCGTAATTAACTATAATCAACTCTAATTCGAATTTCACATTAAACCTAATTAATCCAAATAAAACCTAAACAATCTAATTTGATCTCATTATTAATGTTGAAATGTTCAATTTGTTGTTCCCTATCAATTGACAACCACCGGCCAAAATAGCTATAATTGGTTTGATTCCTAACGTCATACTAAGTATCCCTGTTTGGTATAGTTACCGACGATTGTTGATGGTGCTAGGAGAAGACAACAATGAGATGGTTTTTTCCATCGAGAGGACGCAACGAAGTCCTCCAGTTGCTCCAAAAGTCTCAGCTGGTGGCCACTGGCGACGGTTCAAAGTTGTGTGGCTATTGGTAATAGGTGGCCAGTGACGTGGAGTGTGAATGTTGGAGGCTTTATGTCGCGAGCTTCCCTTCGCGGGTCACTTAGGAGGTGAAACTGGCGGCCACGTTGGTTGACAAAATCTAAGATCGATCTCGGTGTAGTTGCAGAAAGAATCCAGAGTTTTAAAGGGATTATCCACTTGTTTGGCATACTTGTTAACACGAGATTTGATATGTACACAAATGCTCTTTAGCATCAAGATAAGCCTTTTCATTGCCAATATGAACTGGGATTTATTGATGAGTTGAAGTTGCCAAGGAAGTTGATGGAGTTGACTTTTGTTTTTTGTTTTTGTGGGCCAGCGTTTGATTACTTAAGAACAGTAGCTAGTTAAAGAGAAGTAAATGATTGATTTTGGGGTTATGGAAGTTGGGTTGATGAATTGCTAATGGTTGGTAAAGTAATTTTGATGGAGAATGACATGATGGTAAGGTGAACAGAGGCCAGCATCTATGAAAACTATGCAAAGCTCACTATCATTGTCAGTGTTGCTCCCATTATGAGTTGTCCTAAGTCTATTGCTCTCTCTCAAAGTCGGAGAATTAAGATTATTTAGGTTTAATTAAGGTTGTTTCAGGTTTATTTTAACTTAGAATTAATTATAGTTGAATATAATTAATTAAAGTTAATCAAACTATAGGGTTAATATGGAATGATGGACAATTGGATTAATCATAGTTTAGTGTAAGTGAATAAGACCAATATTGCTGTATAACTTTCACGCGGCAATATGTGTTTGACATAAATAACAAAAAATAGAAAAATGTAATGTATCAACACTAATATGCCACTTAACATAATCCCATAAAGGATTCTATTAATTATGATTGAATTTTAATAGTTTTAAAATATTAATATTCTTTTTGAATGCTTCAAGGCACTTAAAGAGCTGAATGGAAAGGAAATTCTAAAAGATTAAACTTGAAGATTCCAAAATTAATATTTTAATTTAATAATTTTACTTAATTTGTAATATTAGTAAAAAAAATATTAAAATTTTAATTTATGACAAATATAACACACCATTAATTCTATTATGAAGGGTGTTCAATGGTCACATGGTCGCAAAGTTCTGACCCCTTTATACTTCTATTAACTCTGTTATCAACACTGTAGATTGATCTCTTTACGCGTTAATAAAAATGTGTCATTACAAACAAAATTGTTTTAATTATCTAAATGAGCTGTATTCTATTTTAAATGCCCTAATGGTCCAGTACCAAAGGCAACTTTTAGGGTACATACAAGATGATAACAATAAGAGTAAAAATAAATATAGTGAAAGATAAGAATAGGTATAGTCATTATAATTATAATAGTTAGTTATGGCAAAAAGGTGATTATTATTATGATTGATAGTAATTAGTTTGTTGAAAATCTTGAAAAATATATATTAATTTTAATATATTCTAATTAATTATATTTAATATTAATAAATTATAATTAATGATATTTAATTAATTATATTGTTTTGTTAAAAAGGGAAAAATATTTTTTTATTTTTATCAAAATTTAATACATTCTAATTAATTATATTTATATTTAATGTATTCTAATTAATTATATTTACCATATTATAATTATTTATATTTAATTTATTCTAATTAATTATATTTAGTATATTCTAATTAATTATATTATTTTACTAAAAAAAGGAATGAATGACTTTACATAATTAGGGATACGGAGTAATCCCCAAAACTCAAGTGTCAAAATTCTATTCATAAACAAAGATGCAATATACGATGATAAATTATAAAAATAAACAAAGATGCAATATATATTTTTATAATTTATCAATATATATTAACGTATATTCAAGTAATAATAATTCTAGTAATTCAAACTTAAATTGATTCTACTATAATAATAATAGTAACAATTAAAATAGTGTTTATAAAGAAGATTGTATTGCATCATCATAAATTTTTTTTCAAATTCTTCAACTATTTATAAATTTTTTATTGTCATATATTATACTTTTAATTTAAAAATAAATATAAATTAAGATACCATCTAACAATCAATAAATATTCTTAATTCATTCTTCGTGACAAATACTTTTTCTTCATAAATCACCCTTTTCAAATTTATTATAACCAAGGTCACACGAGATTTCTTCTTTTTTGATAAAAAAATCAATATAATCAATATTAATTAGATCAGACGTTATCTGCTTAATAAACACTTTGAATATATAATAGTGAAATTATATAATTAATAATAAAAGGTATAATTTATTGAAAAAAAAATCTAATCACTAAATACCTAATTTTCATTCTCAAATTATAAGTAGAGTAAACATAGTCATTAAGTTTTTAATATTTCAAACAATTTTGTTTATTCGCATGGCATGTTAAAAAATGCTCTAATTATATTTTCAGCCTAATGCAGAAGTCATTTGATTGAATAATCTAATGGTAAGTTTTCTTAACTTTAGAACTCTTTCACCAAATAATCTCCATTATTTATCTATATATTAAATTAATAGCTATACAAATAAAAATATTATTAATAAATAATAAATTTAAAGTATAAAAACTTACCAAGCTATATTTTTGTCATTGGATAAAACATTTTAAACCTTCACAATATAATATAATTTTATTTGTTATCTTTATACCTTTGCATTCAGTTATATCAAAAAGACTAATGAATAATAAGGATTATGAAAGTAAGATGTTAAGTTGATCTTTTAAATAAGATACTTATTTGATCACGCTAAAGAATATATGTATAAGGGTTGCACAATTATTTTGCAAACTTCATACGTATTATAATATATATACTTGAAAGAGTTTCTCATATGAATCAATAATTCTTAATAATCTTATAAATGAAGCCATAATCTTTCTAATAATCAAGTAAGCATTTCAAAATTTATTATATAAATTATTAACATAAATCTCTTTTTTCTTTTGCAACTTTGATAACTTATGAATTAAAAAGTATTTATCATTTGAAGAAGTAGCTGAGAGATGACCAAAAATAAATGTTATTGAAACTCTATGATTTGATGGGACAACAGTAGAAAAAGTAAGAAAAAAGTTGATATAGCCATGAAAAAATATTATCGTCTATTATTACACTTAGTCTAAAGCCTTACAATAAAGCGGAATCTGAAAAAATTTGATAGTACGCAATTTTACTTCTACGTAATAGAGACTGACCAATAGTAATTTTGGTAAGATCAAATTATACTTGTAAAAAACCAACTAATTAGAAAGTGCAAAAGTTAAGAAAAATCTGTTAAAGTCAACTGAGAAAAGATTCAATTGTTGTGTTAAAGTTGACAAGATTCAATATTAAACTAAGACCAAATGAAAAAGGGGAAAGAAAAGAGTAGAAAAAACTAAACTGAGATTAAGGAGCACAAAAACTTAGAATAATGGCTAGACAATAGAGACAAACAAAAAGTTTGGGAATGATAAACAAAATTAGGGTAAGATCAATGCTTGGATTTAAGGCCTTTGCCTTGGGAAGGTAAGACTCATGTAATATTAAGAAAGAAAATAGAAGTCTTTATTTTATAAATTCAACTTTTATGGATAATAGTTTATATGGCAAAAAGAAAAGCAGCACATGCCTTATGTAGCTAGCCAGAACAGAGGCACTAGTAAGAGATCTAATAGTAGCACAAGTAAACAAATTTCAATAGTTTAGTGTAAAAGATAAAGTAGACAAGACCATAATCAAGAAAAGACAAAAGCCCTTTTATTTTCCACATTCTGTCCAAATAAAATAACACGAAGAAGCTACAGAACCCTTCCCGCTACCTATCTTCTTCTGTAAAGACAACGTCACAAAGCCGTGGATCCATCTCATCCCGCAATCTTCCTCTCTCTGTCTCTCATACACGCTCATGCGCACACACAGCCAACATATTCAGTTTCCTCTATCTACACGTCTTAAGAACCTTTCCCAAGTTCTGCAGCTTGTTGCCATTGTCAAACCATTTTTCTCTTCAATCTCTGCTAACCCAGCTGTCCCTTATCCTCCCTCTTCTTAAGCGTCTAGATCTGCCCTTTTCTGTTGTTTCTCTCATAAAATCTCCAGATCTCTCTCTTACTGTATTTTGATAAATTTCTCATCTTTATTACTTTTGACAGCGAAGAGAGATGAACTCTCAACCGGACCCATGTTCCCCCTTCTCTGTCTGTATCGACCACTTCGATCGATTACCTGACGCTCTTCTTCTTCTTGTGTTCAATAAAATCGGAGATGTTAAGGCTCTTGGTCGCTGCTGTGTTGTGTCGCGCAGGTTTCAGTGTCTTGTTCCTCAAGTCGACAACGTTGTGGTTAGGGTCGATTGTGTCATCTCCGACGATGATCCGTCACCTTTGTCCTCCGTCGAGAAATCTCGCTCCCCTGTTTCACCCTCTGGGTTCTCATCGCTTTTCCGCTTTTTCTTTGGTGGCATTGTCAAGCCGTTTCAGGCTCTGGGTCAGTTGGTTGGGCCTAAAAGAGATATGCTGAATGTTTACAATTCTCGACGTGGGTTGTTTTCTTCTTCTTCGAGCTCTTCTGGGTCGTCGTCGCTTTCCGTTGGGACCGAGGATGATGTTGAGATTGATCAGGGCTGTGTCACCCATCATTCGCCTACTCAGGTTCTTAGGAACTTTAATGAGATTCGTTTTCTTCGGATCGAGTTGCCTAGTGGAGAATTAGGGATTGATGATGGGGTTCTCTTGAAATGGTGGGCTGATTTCGGATCTACTCTTGATAATTGTGTTATTCTCGGTGCTGCGTCAGTGATAAACAATGGAAGTATTAAGAATTTCTCTGGTGTGCAAGAGAATAATGTTGATGGGGTTTGTAGAGTCAATGGCTGTGACGACACTGGGAGTATACCGGAGTCGTTTTACACGAATGGAGGATTGAAACTGAGAGTGGTGTGGACTATTAGCTCATTGATTGCAGCTTCGGCTAGGCATTATTTGCTGCAGCCTATAATTGCTGAGCATAAGACGCTAGATAGCTTGTTATTGACTGACGCTGATGGGCAGGGAATACTGCGTATGAATAGGGGACAACTCGAGGAATTGAGGGTGAAGCCACTTTCAGCTTCTTCTGCTTCGAAGAGGACGCTTGTTCCTGCGTTGAGCATGAGGCTTTGGTATGCTCCTCAAATGGAATTGCCGGATGGGATTGTGTTAAAGGGGGCAACTTTGGTTGCTATCAGGCCTAGCGAGCAGTCTGCTGCAAGCAAGGAAATGTCCGATGTGTCTTGGATCTCCTCTCCGTTTGAGGAACCTTATGGTACCGCTGCTAAGATGCTGGTGAAGAGGAGGACTTACTGCCTTGAAATGAACTCGTTCTAATCATCATAATAGGCGCGGAAGTAAGCTTATTGTGGCTACTGCTTCAAATGCTGCCTATGTGGTGGTAATTGGATTTTGGATGTTATGGATCATACGCATTTTTCTGTGTATTGTTTGACAAAAGTCTTATGTTGTTTACCATTTCCTTTCTATTGTTAACAAGTGTTGCGCGTGACTACTTTTAACTTTCAATACATGTCGTAACTTTATTTGTCATCTCATTGATCCGTTAATTGTTTTTCGTGTTGAACTTTGTAAGTTCAATTATTTCGGGGATGTTATCAAGCTGGACCATTGATTAAGTGTTATTTATATACCTTAACTTAGAATCTATCGTTTGTGGGTTCTTTAATTTAGGTTCAGTGTCTCTTTTCTTTATTTTTATATGAGCTGATTATGTTTTTAAGAAATCTATTATGGATTTTTCAGGGAGATCACAACTGGTCAAGGGGCACGAGGGATGCAAGTTCTGTCGGAGTGGAAAAGAATCATAATACAATTTGTTTCATGTGATCTGACCTGGATCCAGTGCTCAAGAAGCTAACTCTTGCTTCAAACTGATAGTGTAAACCAATCTTCATATGATTATCAACAGCAATCTCTCAACCTTTTGTTCTTGAACTGATGGCCAAAAATGCATCTGCTGGCTGTTTTCATTTCAGGCATATGCTTCTCAGGGTGCACAAGTTCATGAATGTTTTAAGAGTTTACCATAATCTGTAACCTCTGGATGTGAATATTGTGTAGGTATGAATATGTTATGCTTCTGTTGCATTTCAACGCACACTGAGCAATTAGTTTTGGGTTCACCTGAAAGCATTTTCTCTCTCTCTACCTTGTTGGTTATGTACGATAAGTTTCTACTTTATTTATTAGTTGCTTTGCTTGGAAATCGTCAGATGTAATGACAAACACCAAAGAGGTAGTAACCATTTGATTTGTAGTCTCACATTTGCTGATGCATTTCATTACTTGATTGAGATTTATTGATCTTAGTTATAGTAAAACAAACCTTGAAGAGTGGGTTACTGAAGCCTGAAATTTCAAGAATCTTTATTCAGTTCCCATCTTCCCTAGTGTTATGTGTATGAGTACATTTGCCGATGCATTTCAGGACTTGATTGAGATTTAGTGGTCTCAGTTATAATAAAATAGACCTTGAAGAGTGGGTGTGTGAATCCTGAAATTTCAAGACTAGTTATTGAGTCAAGAGTAGAGTGAAACATTCCTCCAACTTCCTTGTATGAGTACCGTTTCTTTTAAATTTGTAAAAAAGATTCGGGATAGCTTGTTATTGAAGGGTTGAGTACACTCAATAGTTCTTAGAATCCTTGTTCTATCAGCAAAGAGTTTTAAACTGTCCAAAATTGAATCTTATTTTAATAAAGATTCTTCATTCTTAAAAAAGCTCAAGTCTTAAACAAAATAGGACAATGTATTAAATGCATTATTATTCCATATCTAATAAGAAAAACTTTGCATAAAATAAATTTCTTTTGCTGTTACTTCAATTTCCATTCTTCCTCCCATTAAATTGAAGTTGTTGACTAAATTACCTTTTTTATTTCGTTTATAAACTCTCAAGTTCTTTTGCAGCACACATACATTTAAATCAGGGAATTCGAGAACTATATGCCAATGGGACAACGAACTATGTGCCAATGGAACAATCTTTTCTAGGTTAGCAGACAAATTGTTACATAGTCGCTTGTGATAGATTATGTGCCTTATGTCGATGGGATGAATTATTTGGTGTTCTAGGCTTCTTGTTTAATGATGGATAAATGGCTCGATGTGTTGATCAAGCAGAGTTTTTTTTTTTTTTATTTCCTTAAGTAGCAATGCAACATTGTTGATGTAGGACAAATAGAAGAATTATTCACTACTGGCTAAAAATCACAAAATTAGGAAATATGATTGATATTAGATTATTGAAATATCAAGTTTTAAGGATGAATTTGGGCTCGAAATGTTGAAATTTTAGATTTCGTATAACTAAAATTTTAGGGTTTGATTAGTAGAAATTTAAGCTTCAGATGCCTGGGTTTAATATGTTGGAAGTTAGGATTTTGGTTACTAGAATTTTGTGGTAAACATAAAGAGTATAAGGTAGAAAATTAGGAATCACTCTTAGAATCTACGGATCACGTTTAGAAGAAAACATCATACCTTTAGTTGAAAACTCAAGTTTGCAGAAAAATTTCAAATTGATTATAATTGATGAAGAGCTGAACACACACATACACACACACAAATATATGTGTCTCATAAACTTTACGTCACAATGAAAAGCGATCGCTAAGGGTAATTCATGGAGACTTCATCTTTTTGAAGAAAATTTTAGCAATATAGACAACATCATAAGTCTTAGAACATGCAATGAAATGACTAATCTTGGAAAACCTATCCACCACCTCAAAAATAAAATCATAACCTCTTATAGTTTTAAGAATTCCCAAGACAATATTCATACTTATGTCCTGTTATTGTTCATGAGGCGCGAGCAGTGATATGTAGAATTCAGAATTTTGTCTCCTTCCTATAGCTAATTGACATGTTTGATATAGTTGTATAACCTTCGACATGTCCTGCTTTATAGAGGGCTGATAAAAGCGATCTTTATCCATTGTGATGGTTTTATCTCTTCCAAAGTGTCTTGCTCCTCCTCCATGTAATTTCCAAATCGCATGCTCCCCTATAGAAGTATTAGGTAGGCTAAGTCGATTTTCTTTGAAAAGATAGTTATCGTGGATAATAAAAGGAAAGTTTTGGTCTCTTTGACTAGTTGTAATTTCTGAATAGATTATTCAAAAATCCTGATATGAAGCATGTGCCCTTTTTATTTTGTAAACCCCATAACTTTTACTAGTAAAGTGTTAAGCAAATGACTCTTACTACTTAATGCATCTGCTATCTTATTCTTAACTCTTATCCGATGTTTAATAACAAACTTAAATTGCTCTAAAAATTGACTTCATAAGGCATGCTTTTTGTTAATTTTTTTTTGGGACTTTAAGTGTTTAAGAGATTCATGATTTGAATATAGAATAAACTCCTTATATGAGAGGTAATGACACCAATTTTAAAGAGAACGTACTATTACATAAAATTCCTTGTCATAGGTCAAATATTGTTGCTTCTCTTCATTTTGCTTTTTACTGAAGTAAGCAATTAGGTG
Source organism: Erythroxylum reticulatum (assembly GCA_025504915.1). Lineage (NCBI taxonomy): Eukaryota > Viridiplantae > Streptophyta > Magnoliopsida > Malpighiales > Erythroxylaceae > Erythroxylum > Erythroxylum reticulatum. Next base: position 32,842,131 of record JANSVA010000002.1, on the reverse strand, counting down.
TCCCTTTTGGCTAAGTGTGCCTCCAATTCCTATATAAGATGCGCCACAAGCAACTTTAAATATTTTAGAAAAATCTGGAAGTTATAAAATAGGAGATTAAGTCATCTTTTTCTTAATGTCTTCAAATGCTTTAGTTGCTGCCTTTGACCAAGTAAATTGTCCTTTCTTTATCCAATCAGTAATGGGTGCCATCTTGGTGTTGAAATTATAAATAAATCGCCTATAGAATATTGTTAGGCTATGGAAACTCCTTGTCTCGTGCACATCATTTGGAATAGGCCAATCAAGGATGACCTTAATCTTCTAGGGATTCGTCTCCACTCCATGGTAAGATGTAATACAACCAAAAAAATACAACAATTTGTTGCATGAAGAACACTTGTTTAAATTAATATCAAGTTTCTCTTGTCTCAAAACTATCAGGACTTGTTGTAGATGTAATAGGTTATCTTCTTTAGTCTCATTATATATTAATGTATCATCAAAGTATACCAACAAAAAGCTACCCATAAAGGGTCGAAAAACTTGATTTATCACTCTAATAAAAGGGTTAGGTGCATTAGAGAGTCCAAATGACATCACTAACCATTCATAAAGTCCCTTTTTAGTCTTGATAATAGTTTTCCATTCATCTCTAGGTCTGATTCTAATTTGATGGTACCCACTTCATAAGTCTATCATAGTAAAGAAAGTAGTTCCAGTCAACATATCTAACGTGTCATTAAGGTAAGGTATTGGAAATCAATAACTTATTGTGATCTTATTTATCACCTGACAATCATTACACTTTCTCTAATTTCTATGCTTTTTAGGAATCGATAATGCTGGAATTGTACACATAATAATACTTTCTTAAACAAATCCTTTTTCTCAATAACTCTTTTACTTGTCTCTTCGACTCTTCATTCTCAATATGATTCAAGGTATAGGCTGGAAGATTTGGTAAAGTAGATCTAGGTACCAAGTCAATAGCTTGCTGAATATCTTTTAACTGAGATAATTCACTTAGTAAATCATTCAGTGTAAGGTTTGAAAAAACAACTAATAATTCTCCCACTTCTTTTGGTATGGTGAAGGGTGTTTTAGGTATTATTTCTATTACTTCCCTTACTATCATTGTAAACAAAATTCCATTTTTCTTGTTGACAACTTCAAATTATCTGTCCTTAAGGGTATTAAAAGGCTTTTTCTTGGCATTTATGGTTGTCTTGTTACTTCCTCTTTGTTTTTTCTACCATGTCTACTTTCATAGGCTTCAAAATTATCTTCTTTCCATGAAATATAAACTAATAAGTGTTAGCTTTTTTGAAGTGCGAACATCTCGATCATAAAGCCACGATTGACCAAGTTAAATGTGAGATACTTTCATAGGAATGACATCATACCAAATAGAGTCTTCATATATTCCTAATTTGAAAGACACCAAGCACTTTTGAACAACTGGTATAATAGTATCATCTATTCAAACAACTTTGCAGGGATTAGGATGTTTCTTTGTGAGTAACTTCAATTGCTTCATCATATTGTCCGATATCACGTTTATACTACCTTCTCCATCAATGATAAGCTTGTATACTTTATCTCCGCATCAAACTTGAGGAAAAGAAAGCAATACAAAGTCATTCTTTAGCTTTAAGGGTTGTAAGTAAGCGTTTCATTGCATTAAGATTTGTAGGATTAGTTAGTTCATCACTAGAGTCTCCTTCCAACTCCTCTCCAACTTTGTTCATATACTCATCAGATTCTTCCTCTTCTTCTTCTCCCGTCATATGCAAACCTTTATTAGTGTAGCACCCCCTTATTTAGGATACATACCGGGACGTCCTGTGGACATTCTAATATATAACCTATAATAAGGGCACGCTATAATCAGTCACAACATTAACTTAACTTGGCATTATCATTCTTTATTCTCTTATAAAACATCATATGGAAAAACACAACAATATAAAACAATTTCCTCCTTTCATTTCTTAGAAACCGAATGTCTAAATTGATAGTTTTCCAAAATCATACGAATGTGTACATCATCATATCCTAATACAAAAGATGCCACATGAAAGAAGAAATACACACTAATCCAATTAATCTGTCTGAACCTAGTTGAACGACCTTTGAACCATTTCTTCTTGTTCCCAAAAGTACAAGACTAATTGCTTGTCGCGTCTCTCAGTAGTTAAGATCATCTCTTAGTCTTGAAAAGTCAACGTTACAATTTTAGTGAGTTTTACGAACTCAATGAGGTAACCATCATCGACAGTTCACTCAATTCATGCTTCACATTAATACTCGTAACATATTAATCACATCTTTTACATATTCATAAAATATCACATTTCACTTTCAGAACAATCATTATAATTCTTTCATTTATATACAATACACATATCAAGTATAAATGAAATGCACGTGAGACTCACTTTCATTTATTATTGTCATTGTAACCAAGTGCCTTTTTACTAGCTCATATCCCTTAGTGGATACCGAGCTGTGTCAAATTATGTCCCATATCCCTTAGTGGATATCGGGTACATTTATAATCAAGCCTGAGGCTCTAATTGCAATTCTAGCTTTAAGCTCTTTATCCTGGCGTCTCTGGTCATAACTTCCTTTATCTTACATGCATTCATGTATTGAAGGTTTCACATAACATAATCTCAGTCAATCACTTGATTACACATTCACATTTAGATTACATTTGTCATCGGACCTTAGTCTGACATTCAACAGAATTGTTAAGCAACATTTATTTCATCATATTCACATATAAGGAGCACTTCAATAACTCATTCATACACCAGAATCATCAGACCTTCATTGTTCGGAATCAACACAATCAATTCACATTCATTTAGTAATTCAAACATAATATAAAGCAAATTAGTAATTGGGTGAGACCATCTAAGTTACTCACAAGTTGCTCTCGAAGCTAATGCCTGGAAGTTCTGGCAACGTCTGAAAGTTGACATTCCTATTGCTCCTCTATATCAAATAACATACACATATATCACAATTTGAACAATTATAAGTGTTTAATAATGCACATGTATGTAATGAATTATGGACAACGTGTGTTCATGACAATCCTAAGTATTTTTCCATTATCCTTGTCACATAATCAATCCTATCTCAAAACTCACCTAAGTATAATTTGTACTTAGACTTATACCTCAATAAAACCATTAAAATCATAATTCATAACTCATAACTCATTTGATCAAATTCAGGTTTTTCCTGAAACACCGCTTCGGGTCTAGAGTGCATGATTAATTTGACCATGAAAATGAAGTAATTTCACAATACTTTCTTCTTGAAAGTTGTTTTCCCTATCTCTTAAGTTTCTAATGACACCAAAATCATTTAATTTGTTCAGAAATATAGTTATGACCCAACCATTTCGAACTGTTCAAAAGCTAAAACAACATTCTGAAATAAACTTTAATTCAAAATCTGGATTTATAAGGAAAGAATTAGAATTTGATCTCTTACGAAAATTTGTATCCCTATGCCTCTAGTTTACTCCAAATAAAAAATCTTTCCATTTGGATGAGTACAGAATAATATATAACTGAAATACCCAAGCATGTTCAGTGAAATCATACCAGTTCATACTATTCCAACAAATTCCCTCACTTTCCATCAATCAATCTTTTTCAAGTCAATTCAGAATGCTACCAATTTTCATGGAGAGGTAGAATAATGTGTTAGGAACCTATTGGATTAAGAATCAAGCCATTTGGAAGTCTAGAGATGAAGTTATAGTCAAAAGAAGCAAGACTGTTTAGTTTGCAAGATACTCTTGGGTACATATACTATTAAAGAGTACAGTGTTATGATGTGACAAATAAAACCAATAAACACTCACGGGTGTGAGTGACTCATGGGTGTGAGGAAAATTGCAGTTGTGAGGAAAGAAAAGTTACGGGTGTGAGGGACGCACACCTATGCACACTCAACCAAACCTGTCCTACGTTTTTCACTCTACCTCTCCCAAATGATTTTAGATGGCTAAGATATTTTGTGGAGATGTAGATTGGTGTATTACGTGTCCAATGGTTCAAGGCTTATGTCATTTGGAGGTTAGAATACCGAAGGAGATATAGTCAAAATACTGAAGAATGTTACGTTAGCCTCCAGCCTCTGAAGTTGCGATCATGCATAAGCATGATTGCGAGTTGGCTGTCAACATGCAAAGTCGCCATCGTGACTTTCCAGTTGCAATCCCTCAGTTCTAACCTCCATAACTTTCAATCTAGATATTCAAAAATTTCAAACTTTATACCATTAAATAAAGAAAGATCTACAACTTTTACAAAGACCCCAAAAAAAGTTTGTACCTCTAAAGGGGTCAAATTTCCAAAGTAATTTAGCTGTCCCGTATGTACATCCCATACAACATCGCTAATTTATAATGATCATATCTCTCAGCTTCGATATCCAAAAATTTCATACTGTATATCATTGGAAAGCTAGAAAGATAAACTACAACTTGCAACAAGACAACTGTTTCTAATTCAACTTGAATCAATATAGTTTAATCATGGAAGTTTCAGACCACATTTTTACCCCTTTTTCTCTTTTCTTTCTTTTATTCTAAACCAACTTCTTAAACTTGTCTTCTTTCACTAAATCCGTTACTTCAAATTCATTTATACACTTTCTACTCCATTTCCATTCAATTCATCTTAACCACATTTTTGACTCCCATACAAGTAAAATCATTCACAGACAAAATCAAAATCCATGCTTAAACAAAATCATCAAGAACAGAACAAAAGTCATTCACGCATTTCACCATTCTCTGCATTTTCTCCACTGTCGTTTTCCTATATTTTCATTTTCCACATTTTCTTAAATTTTTAAATAATCTTTCTCCGCTCAGAACATCATCTTACAACTATTCTTCAACTTTAAATTCATTCTTTTATTCATCTCTAAAAACACTGTAAACTCACATATACAATGAATACACAACCATAAATAGAGTATTTACTTGTTCTTCTCTTCAAAATTTTCTACACTTAATCATACATGTTTTCTATGATCTTTCAACTTATGAAATCATATCTATTATATCTTATAACATTTTTGATCATCAAAACACACACACAAAAATATCAATATATTCCACCTATAGACACGGTATACATAAAAATGTCTATTTTTTCTCATGAATATGTAATGTCAGTAAATCACCATTTTTGCTTCATAAACCAATAACTCTAAAGAATTAACAAGATACTTACTTGACAAAACTCCAAATTTGTTGAAACCTCAAGAATCACTAATTTTCATGCAACTCACGTACACCTTGTAAAAGTTAGTAAGCTTCGGTTTTTCTTAATGCAAATGGAAGGAAACAACAAGGTGGAAGTGGAAAAGAATAGATAAAAACAAGGTGTGACTTAGGTGAAGGTTTGATGGAAAACTCTGTGTAAATGGAAAAATTGAGAAAGAAGCTACAAGGAAGATGAAGACAAGAGTATTGTACTTGGTCTTTCAAGGTTAAGAAAGTTTAACTTAAAACTTGTCTACTTGTCCACTTCTTAAGTTGTTAGCTAATTTCCTACCTAGCTAGTCCTTAATGCACTAGTTTCCTAACTTTCATCATTTCATTACAATTATCTCTAATTTTCACAATCATTATTTCAAAAATTCTGAAGTCGACTGCCAAATTTTTCTTCACTATTATTACACTCATTTCTATTTTCCATACATTAATTTACTTGCCAAGTGACACTTTTCCTAGTACAATAATATCCAACATTTTTGGAAATCCTTTCAAAAGTTCACCAAAATTCGAAATTAACAAATACACTCACCAATTAAATTTTTAATACAACAAATTCACAATTCTCATAACATCACGTCATAATTCAATTATATCTGGAATTATCCATGAGTGCATGTACAATTATTTTCATGTGCAAAAGTTTAATATTCACATGTATGAGCATAAAAAATAATGCATGAGCATGGAATGCATTTTCTAATCTCTCAATAATCTCTCATATTTACTATTTTAACCTTAACCTAGGTAACGGGATGTTACAACTCTCCCCTCCTTAAAATAAATTTCGTCCTCGAAATTCTTACCTGATTGTTCAAATAGGTGGGGATATTGTTTCCCCATATGCTCCTCTATTTTTCAAGTTGCTTCCTCAGTTGAGTGATTCCTCCAAAGGACTTTCATTAATGGAATGACTCAGTTCCTCAACTGCTTGATCTGGGATCCTACTATTTTGATCGACTCCTCAACAGAGCTTAAGTTACTAGCAACCTCAATCTCTTGAGCCGGTATCACATGTGTTGGATCTGATCGATATCTTCAGAGCATACTCACATGAAACACATTACGTAATTGAGACATTTCATTCGGTAAAGTTAACTTATATGCCAAAGGTCTTATCCTCTCAATGATCTCATAGAGGCCAGTGTACTTAGGGCTCAACTTGTTCTTTTTATCGAATCTCAATACTCCTCTCCAAGGTGACACTCTCAGAAATACTCTATCTTCGATACTGTACTCTATGTCCCTTTTGTGCTAATCCACATAACTCTTTTGTTTATCTTGGGCCTTTTTAATTCGGCTTCGGATCAACTTCACCTTATCTACTATATCTTGTATCAACTCTGGGCCTTAAACCATTCTTAAGCCCTCTTCATTCCAATATAATGGTGATTGACATTTTCTACCATACAGTGTCTTATACGGTGTCATCCTAATACTACTATGATAATGGTTGTTATATGCAAATTCTATTAGTGCTATGTACTAATCCCAAGCTCTTTGAAACTCCAATACACAAGCTTTAATCATATCCTCAATCGTCTTTATTGTCCTCTCACTCTGTCTGTCTGTTTGAGGATAAAATGTTATATTGAAGTTCAACTTAGTGCCTATAGCAGACTATAAGCTCCTCTAAAAACTCGAAGTAAATCTGAGATCCTTGTCTGATACAATAGACATTGGAACCCCGTGCAGTCTCACCACCTCATTCACATATCTCCGGGCCAACTGATCTAGTGAGTTATTCTCTCTCATTGCTAAGAAGTGGGCCGATTTAGTCAATCGGTCCACTATGACCCATATCACATCATTCTACCTCGGAGTCTTAGGCAATCCTATAATGAAATTCATAGTGATCCATTCCCATTTTCACGCGGAATAGGTAACAAACGTAGCTTCCCTACTGGAGTCTAGTGCTCAGCCTTAACTTGTTGGCATGTCATACAATTAGATACATACTCCGCCACTTGCTTCTTCATTCTGGGCCACAAAAAATGTTGCTTAAATGTGTTATACATCTTGGTAGTACCCGGATGCATAGCATAGGCAGTCATATGAGCTTCCTCAAGAATTTCCTTCCTTAGATCCTCCATATTGGGCACACATAGTCTCTGCTTCAACCACATTGTCTAATCTCTCAGCTCAAACTCGAAATCTAGATTCATCTTCACTTTCTCTATAAGTGTCACCATATCGGGATCTTTACTCTGAACTTTTCGGATTCTATTATGTAGCATCTGTCTCAGCTTCAATGTAGAAATCGATGCCTCATCTTGCACTAGATTCAACTCCACATTCAGAGCTCTTAAATGAATCAAGTTGGGTAACCCCGATAACTGAATCTGAGCTGTATTGGTATTAGACTTTTTGCTCAAAGCATCAGCCACCACATTGGCTTTCCCCTGGTGGTACTCAATCGTGCAGTTATAATCCTTTAGTAACTCAATCCATCTCCTCTATCTCAAGTTCAATTCCTTATGACTCAGCAGATACCTCATATTTTTATGATCTGTATAAATCTGAAAGGTCACTCCATACAAGTAGTGTCTCCAAATCTTTAGAGCAAAGACAACTGCAACTAGCTCTAAATTATGTACCGGATAATTAATCTCATAAGACCTTAATTGTCTCGATGCATAGGCGATCATCTTGTCATACTGCATCAGCACACATCCCAATCCTTGATGTGAAGCATCACTATACACTACAGATCCTCTGGTCCCTAATGGAATAGTCAACACCGTTATAGTAGTCAACCGATGTTTCATCTCCTCAAAGCTCTTCTGACACTCCTCATTCCATTTGAATACTAAATTCTTCCTCAGAAGTTTTGTTAGAGGGGATGAGATTAGAAAAAACCCCTTGACAAACCTCTGGTAATATCCGGCCAATCCTAGGAAGCTTTAAATTTCAGACACATTCCTCAGAGCTTTCCAATTCATCACTGTCTCTATCTTCCTTGGATCCACTTGTATGCCCTATCCAGTCACTATAGGTCCCAGAAACACTACTTGATCCAGCCAAAATTTACACTTACTAAATTTGACATACAACTACTTTTTTCTCATAATCTGTAAAATGACTTTCAAATGTTCAGCATGCTCTTCTCAGCTCTTGGAACACTAGAATATCATCTATGAACATAATTACAAAGTGATCCAGGTAGGGCTGAAATACCTTATTCATCAAGGCTATAAAAGCGATCGGGGCATTAGTTAACCCAAATGACATAACTAAAAACTCGAAGTGCCCATATCTGCTCTTGAATGCACTTTTAGGCACATCAGCCTCTGCTATGTTCAACTGATAGTGCCCTGATCTCAAATCCAGCTTACTGAATACCCGAGCTCCCTACAAATGATCAAGTAAATCATCAATTCTAGGCAACGGGTACTTGTTCTTCACTGTCACCCGATTCAGCCGCATATAATTGATGTATAACCTCAAAGTTCCATCTTTCTTCTTTACAAACAACACTGAAGCTCCCCAAGGTGAAACACTAGGTCTTATAAAACCCTTTTCTAGCAACTCCTGTAGCTGAGCCTTTAACTCCTTCAATTCCACAGGTGCCATCTTATATGGAGGAATAGATATAGGAGTAGCACTTAGAACTAGATCAATGGTGAACTCTGTTTCTCGATTTAGAGGTAAACTAGGTAGCTTGACGGGAAACACATACAAGAATTCCCTAACGACGGGAATGTCCTGCATATTCTGCTCAGCTCTAGTATCAATGATATGGGCCAGATAGGCCTCACATCCACCCTGCATCAACTTCAATCCACTCATCAAGGATATCATCCTGGCTGGCACTGCTTGGCTAATTCCTCTGAATACTACCTTCGGCTGACTAGGAGATTCTAGTACTACCTCCTTGGTGTAGCAGTTCATGACAGCCCTATGAGTAGTGAGCTAATCCATGCCTAAGATAATATCTATCTCTCTTAGCTGCAATATAATTAGATCTACCTCCAACTCTGATTGATCAATCTAAATCAAGCACCCCTTATTAACCTCTCCTATAACTATAGTACTACTTATTGATGTACTCACCTCTAATCCATACTGTAGTAACTCCCTATCACAATGCACCCTAGATGCTAGATGTGGTGCGATAAATGAATGCGTAGATCCTGAATCTAGCAATGCAAATGCTTCAAAGTCACAAATAAACAGTGCATTTGCAACAACATCCGGAGAATCCTATGCCTCCTACTAGTTATGGCATGCACTCGGACCTAAGGCTGAGGTTGGTTGCTCCGAGTCTTAGTCCTAACAGAAGGACTCCCAGAGCTCACTCTACCTCTCCCACAACCTCTATGTTTAGGCCCAATACCTCTACTCTGCTAGACTGTAGCATCACTCCTAGATCTCCCACTCACACCAGACTGGGCTCTAACAATGTCAAGACAATCTCTGATTCTGTGCTCTAGAGAGCCACATCGAAAGTAAGCTCCTGATAAAGTTTAGCACTCTCCACTGTGCCTCTTCCCATAATGCTCACACGAGGGCCACTGACTCTGCACTGTACCTCTTCCACTGTTAGCCTGTGTAAAACCACCCCTGTGTCTGAATCTTGACTGCCTTGATCCAGCTGGTGATCTAAAAGCTCTGTTCTGGTGCTTACTGAATCTTCTACTAGAACCACTTTGACTCTTAGTAGACCTCTTCATTCTTGACCCTTGCCCAGTCTCGGCTTGTCTCTCTTTTAGTAGCTACTTAATCCTGATAGAAGCAGCTCTCAACTTAGTGAAACTACTCAAGTTTGAAATTTCCAACCTGGTTCTAATCTCCATATTGAGTCCATCCTCAAACCTCCTACATTTGTCTTCTTTGGTAGGAATCAAAGCAACAGTATAACTTATCAACTCGTTGAACCGGATCTCATACTCTGCCATTGACATCCTACCCTGCTTCAAAACTGGGAACTCCTTCATCTTCCGGTTTAAGTAAATCTTAGGCATGTAGTTATCTTTGAAGACCCTCAGAAAGTCTTCCCACTTTAAGTAGCAAGGCCTGCTAGTACTGCCCGGGGTAGTCTTCCACCACTGATAAGCTGGGCCCTGCAGTAAGGATACTGCATAGTTGATCCTCTCATCTGGATCGCAGTCCATCTGATCAAAATGCCTCTTAGTCCTTTCTAACCATCCTTCGGTCTCAGTAGGGTCTATGCTGCTATAGAAATCCACAACCCCCTGCTTTTGTAGCCTAATATACCTCCTCTCCCTTCTCTCGGGAACTCTAGGAGGCATCTCCTCTGATTGAGGTACCGAGGGCTCCCTACTGGCTACTACCAATCCTAGGTCAGCTAGTTCCCCCACTTGATCACCTATGGAGAATGACCTATAATAAACAATAACTTAAATCATTATTTTCCTTTCTCATGATATTTCATACTTAACATTCCTAAAGATCCCTATAGATTCCAAATCGTGCCCTAATACCACCAACTATAGCTCCCCTTACCCTAGGATACATACCGGGACGCCCTGCGGACATTCCATTACATATCATATGATAAGGGCGCGCTACGATCAGTCACAACATTTACTTAACATGGTGTCATCATTCTTTATTCTCTTATAAAACATCATTTCTTAAAAACCAAATGTCTACATTGGTAGTTTTCCAAAATCATACAAATGTGTACATCATCATATCCTAATACAAAATATGCTACATGAAAGAGGAAATACACATAAATCCAATTAATCTGTCTAAACCCAGAAGATCAAACTTTGAGCCATTTCTTCCTGTTCCCAAAAGTACAAGAATAATTGCTTGTCGCATCTCTCGGTCCTAAAAAGTCAACATTTCAATTTTGGTGACTTTTTCAAACTCAATGAGGTAACCATCATCGATAGCCCACTCAATTTATGCATCACATTAATACACGTAAAATATTAATCACATCTTTTTACTTATTCATAAAATATCACATTTCACTTTCAGAAAAATCATTATAATCCTTTCATTCATATACAATACACATATCAAGGGATATGAGCTAGTACAGAATAAGATATAACTGAAATACCCAAGCATGTTCAGTGAAATCATACCAGTTCATACTATTCCAACGGATTCCCTCACTTTCCATCAATCAATCTTTTTCAAATAAATTCCAAATGCTACCAAGTTTCATGGAGAGGTAGAACAATGTTCCAGGAACCTAGTGGTTTAAGAATCAAGTCACTTGGAGGTCTAGAGAAGAAGTTATGGTTAAAAGAAGCAAGACTATTAAGTTTGCAAGATGCTCTTTGGTACTTATATACTATTAGAGAGCACAGTGTCATGATGTGACAAATAAAACCAATAAACTCTCAAGGGCGCGAGGACTAAAACTCACGGGTTTGAGAGACTCATGGGTATGAGGAAAAAAAAGTAATAGGTGTGAGGGAGTCACATTTGTGCACACTCAACTAGACCTGTCCCACGTTTTTTCACTTTATCTCTCCTAAATGATTTTAGATGGCTAAGATATTTTGTGAAGATGGAGATTGGTTTGTTACGAGTCCAGTGGTTTAAGGCTCATGTCATTTGTAGGTTAGAAGAAGGAGATATAGTCAAAATACTAAAGGATGTTACGTCAGCTTCCAGCCTCTGAAGTCGCAATCGTGTATAAGCATGATTGCGAGTTGGCTGTCAACATGCAAAGTTGCAATCGCATTTCGTCACGATTGTGACGTTCCAGTTGCACTCACTCAGTTCTAACTCCATAAATTTCAATATAGACATCTAAAAATTTCAAAATTTATATTATTAAAAAGCTAAATAAAATATCTACAACTTTTATGAAGACCTCGAAGAAAGTTTTTGCCTCTAAAAGGGTTAAAATTTCAAAGTAATATAGTTGTCCCATATGTACATCCCATCCAGCATCACTAACTTATAATGATCATATCTCTCAGCTCCGATATCCAAAAATTTCATACTTTATATCATTGGAAAGCTAGAAAGATAAAATACATCTTCTAAGAAGACAACTATGTCCAATTCAACCTAGATCAATACAGTTTAATCATGGAAGTTTTAGACTCTTTTCTTTCTTTTATTCTAAACCAACTTCTATCACTTATCTTCTTTCACTAAATTTGATACTTCAAATTCATTTATACTTTTTCTACTCTATTTCTATTCAATTCATCTTAACCACATTTTCAATTCCCATACAAGTAAAATCATTCATAGACAAAATCCAAAATTCATGCTTAAACAAAATCAAGAGCAGAACAAAAGTCATTCACGTATTTCACCATTCTCTGCACTTTTTTCAGTGTTGTTTTCCTATATTTTCATTTTCCACATCCTCTTAAATTTCTTCCTCTATCTATCATTGAAACAATCTTTCTCCTCTCATAACACCATCTTACAACTATTCTTCAACTTTAAATTCATTATTTTATTCATCTCTAAAATCACTGTAAACTCACGTATATAGTGAATACACAACCATAAACAGAGCATTTACTTGTTCTTCTCTTCAAAATTTTCTACACTTAATCGTACACGTTTTCTATGATCTTTCAACTTATGAAATCATTTCTATTATATCTTATAACATTTTTGATCATCAAAACACACAAACAAAAATATCAATATATTCCACCCATATACACGGTATACATAAAAATGTCTATTTTTTCTCATGAATATGTAATATTAGTAAATCACCATTTTTGCTTTATAAACTAATAACTCTAAAGAATTAACAAGATACTTACTTGACAAAACTCCAAATTTGTTGAAACCTCAAGAATCCCTAATTTTCATGCAACTCACGTACACCTTGTAAAAGTT